>JAJMRX010000024.1:0-141930 GCA_030558135.1 Petasospora adriatica | reverse complement strand
TGTGCATTGTTCCTGCGTCTTGAGCTTACACAGACCACCTTCCGAGATCCTGCAAGGGCCCGCCACCGGATCTCGCAAATCCGGCTTGTTTTGAAAACCCGAACACCACGAACTGAGGCAGGAAGGCGGCAGGGCCGTGTTAAGGCAGCTAACTCTGAAATAATGTATGGAAGGCCAGTCAACTGACTCGATAGATGTTGAAGGCATCTCACTAACTTGCAGTAGACTTGATACTGGAGCGAATCCACTCCTTTATGGGCCTCATACAGCGTAAGTAGCCCGATCTTGGGAGCGGGGGGAACACAAAGGCGAGGTAGGACAATATGCCACCATTTCTCAACAACAAGGAATCATGGGGCAACGAGAGCACTTGCAATGGAATGCCGCTACCAAGAGCTCTCTATAGGTGTAGTTTGAGCCTTGCAAGTCGGGTGTTGAAACCCCCAGAAGCTAGAGAGGTATCAAGCTGGATCCACGCCAGACTGTCCACAGCCCAGCCAGTGCCTGGGGCTAGCGGGGAGCACTTCAAAGTATAGTGATGGGGTGGAATAGACTCTACCAGATGTGGTCAAAGCTCTACGTTCTAATCATTTGAGCTAGTCTAACTGTCTGTATTGAGCTTGCAAAGCGTTTGACTGAGCACAACGGCATAGGCCAGACGCTAGGCCAACGTCATAAAGACACATTATCAGCCTCATCAAGACACTATCCAGCCTCATCAAGGCCATTTATGAGTCCCACCAAGACTCTCCATCCAGCCCCATAATGAGTGCTTATCCAGGCTTCTGAACACCCTGGAACCGGCTCCTCAGGCTCCACCTCCTTGGCTGTTGCCACAAGGCCACACTCTGGAAACCTCAGGAACAGTGTCACAGTACTAATCCACTACAAACCATCTACCCACTTCAGCCACAGTGGAAGCTCCCCAGGCTAAAGACTCGGCACAGCCATCGCCCACACATGACACAAAGGGCACTATAGCGGGACCGCACGCTGCCAGCTGGCAAAACCCGGCAAGCTCTGAGGTCCAGTGAGACACGACTCCAGTATAGCCATACCAGTATCACTCCATCACTCCATCATTCCATCGTTCATCGTTCCATCTTTTATCGCACCATCGCCATGCCCATTGCCATGGCTGGCCATTCGCGGACTATCAAACCAACCATGAAGGTGTCAATTGCTCTAGCGGCCGGCGCCGCCGCATTCCACGTGCTGGATGCCCTCAATCCCTCTGACAGACTCATCGTGACTGCTGAAGGGTCGGCTCCGATTGCCGTTTCCGAAAGCGACAAGTTGCGGCTCAAGCGCAGTGGCGTCAACTTCTTTGATGTGACCCACCACCTCTCGTGGTTTGCAAAGGAGGAGCCCGTCGTGCCCACCTACAACTACCCTACGGAGGTTAGCCACCGGGAGACTGTGGAGCCGCTGATTGAGCAGATTAGCGAGAAGCGGCTCAAGGAGAAGCTCGCCAAGTTGTCGTCCTTCTTCACCCGCTACTACAAGTCCGAGACCGGCAAGGAGAGTGCACAGTGGCTCTACGACACTCTGGAGGGCATCATTGGCGATGAGAACATCACGCTGAGCCCCTTCAAGCACGAGTGGAGCCAGTTCTCGACGATTGTGAGCATTCCGGGCTCCAAGAGACCCCAGGACGTTGTTGTAGTCGGGTGCCACCAGGACTCCACCAATTTGCTCTTCCCGACTCTGCTAGCGGCTCCTGGAGCCGACGATGACGGGTCTGGCGTTACCACGAACTTGGAGGCGTTGCGGATTCTCGTTGAGGCTGGATTTAAGCCGGAAAACACGGTGGAGTTCCACTTCTACTCTGCCGAGGAGGGCGGGCTCCTGGGGTCGCTCGACATCTTCAACTCGTACAAGACGGACGGCCGCAACGTGGTGGCGATGCTCCAGCAGGACATGACGGGCTATGTCCAGAAGAGCCTCGACAATGGCGTTGAGGAACACGTTGGGGTGATTGGCGACAACGTCAACAAGCCTCTGACGGATTTCGTCAAGCTGGTGATTGACTCGTACCTCTCGATCCCCTGGCACGAGACCTCTTGCGGGTACGCCTGTTCGGACCACGCCAGTGCCTTGAGAAACGGGTACCCTTCCAGCTTCATCATCGAGAGCGAGTTCAAGTACACGGACCCGTACATCCACTCCACTTCGGACACGCTGGACCGGCTGTCGTTCGGGCACATTGCCGAATTCACCAAGCTGGTGCTCGGGTACGCTGTGGAGCTGGGAGACCACCACTTTGTGGCTTCTGAGTAGGCTACTGCGAATCGTTTCATGTGCTATTAATCCATAGTGCCGTCATGCCATGGCCTTCACCACGCTGGAGTAGGAGCTCTCGTCGAGGTAGCCCATGTTGTAGAGGTAGAGCACGAGCTTCTTGACGAGCTCGGCAATCTCCTTGGGCTCCAAATTGGTCACCACCATCTGGAGCAGCGACCCGACGTTGAAGCGGTTGGTGGAGAGGAAGGTCTCGTAGTAGAGGTAGGCGAAGGAGCCCATCAAAAACTGGCAGTCGATTCTGTCGGTGATGCCTCCGTGGCCCGGAATCGTATCGCCAAAGTCCTTCACCTGGAAAGTTCGCTTGAGCCCCGAGGCAAAGAAGCCGCCAAACGGCGCAATCAAAGAGGCAAACGACGCCAGGTTGAGCGAGTGGAAGTAGATGGGCTTGAGCGTGATGATCTCCATGCCCACCTGCTCGGCAATAAGCGGCGGGATCCGGTAGTGCTGTGGCACAAAGATCGGGTTCACGTCACAGCTGAGGTGGGAGAAGATGTTCTCCTTGAGGTCCTTGACGGGACAGATGAGGTAGTCGTAGTCGCTGAGCACCTTGGCGAGGATCAGCGCTGCCAGCGAGGTGAAGACCCAGGCCCCTACAAAGCCCTCCACCGTCTTCTTGGGCGAGATGGCAATCAGCTGTGTGCGGCCAAAGGTGATGCCACAGAGGTAGGCGAAGATGTCGTTGGTGATGACGAGGCACACGGGCATCAGGAACCACACCATGCCGTTGAAGATGTTGTTGATGATGAGGTGGGCCTGGAAGATGACGAGGATCAGAATCATGTGGGTGATACAGAGCTGCGCAAACTGGAAGCGCAGGTGGCCCTTCTGCAACGTCGAGACGAAGAAGACGAGCCCAAAGATGTAGAGCCAGTAGGAGATGAAGCGGTGGTGGGTGGCGAGCGGCGTCAGGAACTGGTTGGTGAAGATGAGGTGGTTGAAGTTGTGGATGAAGGACTCGCCGTCGAGGTAGTAAAGCGTCGCAAAGAGCCACCACCAGTTGAGCGACTTGGTGAGGTGGAGGTTCTTCTCCACTGAGGCTCTGGAGGTGACGGCGATGCACTCCCGGAAGACGGTAACCTGGCACAGCACAATCAGCAGCACCGTCCAGATATGGCCCATACACACCACGCCGACAAACCCGGCAAACATCACAATCGTCCACACGGCACGTACCAGGAACTCCTGCTTCTTCTTACTGGGCTGTGCCGGCGGCTTTGGTGCCGGCTTCTCCGTCTTGGACTTTTTGGGCATGTTGTGGTGGATGAAAATTGCGGCATGTGAAAAATAGCGGCAGGGGCAAACTGCGGCCATAATTGTGCGCTGGCGGGGCGGCAGCCAGGCCCACTAGCCTGGCACTGATTACTAGCAGGATGGGTCAATGGGCCAATTGGCCATGGCCTGCCACTGGGACGCTAGGGCCAGGGCATTACAGGATGCCTCCATCGGGTCCTGGCACTAGTGGGCCTTCCAGCTGGCCCAGACTACTGTGAATGGTACTGACCCCTGGTACTATCACTATCACCTTAGTACTACCACTGGATCCAGTCCTGGTACACCACTGGTACACCACTGGATCCATTCCTGGTACACCCCTGGTACACCACTGGATTCATTCCTGGTACTATCACCACTGATCACTTGATCTCCCGGTCTCGATCTACTCCTGGCCCGCCAGCTCCTCCACAGCAGCGTAGAAGGCCTCCGGCAGGCTGGCGTCGCTGATCCACTCGCGGCACTTCTCCCTCAGCACCGCCAGAGTCGCCAGCGTGTACTCGAACGAGCCCGACGCCTCCAGCATCCTCACCGCCTCCCGCTTCACAGCCTCGTCAGCCGTCTTGAGCTTGAGGATCCGCATGAGGTCCGAGCCCGAGCCCAGCGAGTGGATCACGGGGAAAGACAGCTTGCCCTCGGAGATGTCCTCGCAGTAGCCCTTGTTTTTGTGTAACGTCTCGCCTTGCAAGTTGAGGTAGTCGTCCCGCACCTGGTAGACGATGCCAAAGAGGTTGGCGAGCGGTACCAGCGACACGGGGCCCGAGGAATAGCACTCCATCATCCTCACTGCGAGCCGGAAGAGCCCCCCAGTCTTGTTCATCACCATGTTGAAGTACTCCTCCTCGCTGGGCACAATGTGGTTGTCGCGCCAGTACAGGTCCAGGCTCTGGCCCCGGTGGAGGTTTAGCAGCTCCTCGTTGAAGGCTGTGATGACTTGCGGCTTCTCCAGCTTGAGAGCCTCCTCCAAGGCCCGGAAGTACATGTAGTTGGACGAGTTGATGACAAAGGGAGCACCAAAGACGAGGTGCGCACTTCGCTGGCCCCTCCTCAGCTGGGACCCGTCCTCGATGTCGTCAATCAGCAGGCTCGCCGTGTGGAGCATCTCGATGATGCTGGAGATTCGGCTCAGGGCCGTCTCTGGGATCCTGAGTACGCTGTTGAAGAGCGCGATGAGCCTCGTCCGCAGGTTCTTGCCCTGGCTTTGCACGAGGTAGTCATAGGGTGCTGTGATGAGCCTCGTTAGCGGGTGGTGATGGTTGACTTACTCTTTCCTGTTCGGGCAGCCAGTGCGGCTTTGTCGGGATAAGGCGCTTGTCCATGGTGAGGTCGGAAGTTGCTTTCTTTTGGTGTCAAAAAAGAAATGGAGTCACCAGATCGGAAAAGATATATATCCAACTCTCCAGTCCACACCCAAATCGCCAGTGGCCCCAGCTGATAGACACAGCCAGATAGACACCGCCAGATAGAGATAGAGGCCGCAAGATGCCCACACACTCGGAACCGCACAAGCTGAAGCGGCCGCTCTCGACGCCGCCACAGCCACAGACATCGCTGGTGCCCGGAAGGCTCCAGGCGCAGACATCTTCAGTGCTGAGACCCGGGTCCCGGTTCCGGGGCTCCCAGCAGTCGGGCCGGTCCACCTACGAGGTGGAGGTGGAGCTCAAGTACGTGGACCTGGCGAGTTGCTACCTCTGTGGCTACCTCAAGATCCGCGGACTGACAGAGTCGCATCCAGAGATCACAACCTTCTTCGAGGGCGAGATGGTGTCGGAGAAGCACTCCTTCTACACGGAGGACCGCGAGTGGGGGTCCACGGACGAGATCGACATCCAGCACTGGTGCAAGTTCCCCAATTGGAAGGCACAGCTCCCCGTCAAGCAGATCCTCGACAAGTCGTATGTCCACAGCCACTACCTCCAGTTCCCCAACATCTGGATGCGGTGGAAGGAGAAGTTTCTCGTTCCAGACGCGCACGTGTCCAACATCGAGGGCGCCTCCTTTGCTGGCTTCTACTACGTCTCTTTCAACCAGCTGACGGGCGACATCTCGGGGCTCTACTACCACAAGTCCTCGGAGAAGTTCCAGCTGCTGGAGCTTTGCCACGTGGCGGCCAACGGGTCCGGCGGCTCGTTCCAGTTCCAGTGATGCATATAACGATAATGAGGAGGCGATGAGCCTCAGGGTAATCAAGCTTAGGGTAATAAAGTGGGACATGTAAGTGTGTGGGGTGTAGTGACTAGGCTAGACGGACTAGGCTAGACGGACTAGGCTAGACGGACTAGGCTAGACGGACTAGGCTAGAGTAGAGCTTGGGCTAAAACAGAGTTGGGGAGCCAAGGACTGAGAACGAGACTAGAACCAAACTAGACAAACTAGACTGGAAATAGGACCAGGACTGGAACTAGACTAGAACCAGGACTATGACCAGGACTTGAGCTGAGAAGTTGAGCTAAGGACTGAAAACCAGACTAGGACTTGAACTGGAACTGAAGAGTTGAATAACCAAGGATTGAAAACCACAACTGGACTAGAACTAGGACGGGGACTGGGACTAGGACTAAAACTAGGACTAGAACCAGGGCTATAACCAGGACTTGAGCTGAGAAGTTGAGCCAAGGACTGAGAACCAGACTAGGACTTGAAGTGGAGCTGAAGAGTTGAATAACCAAGGATTGAGAACCACAGCTAGACTAGAACTAGGACCGGGACTGGGACTAGGACTATAACTAGACTATAACTAGGACTAACCCAGGACTTGAGCTGAGAAGTTGAGCCAAGGACTGAGAACCAGACTAGGACTTGAACTGAAGAGTCGAGGAACCAAGGACCGAGAACCAGACTAGAAATAGACCAGAACTATAACCAGAACTGAGAAACAAGCTGACAAGAACGAACCACTTGGTGGAACGATTCAACTAGCACCGCTATTTTTCACCTTTAGTACCGCTCGGTCGTGAAAAATTCACCATGGAGCGAGTCTCGCACAAGCGCCGCAAAAGGGAGGCGCTGGGCATCCAGAAGGAGCGGCTCCAGTGCGAGTTCGTCACGCCCCGGGGCAAGCGGTGTCCCCTCACGAGGGCCCAGGACGTGTCCTTCTGTGCCGAGCATCTCCGGGAGCGCGATGGCGATGTGAGAGTGGCTTGTCCACTCGATGGCAAGCACACCGTGTGGTCCCGGGAGATGGCGGCCCACGTCCGCAAGTGTGGCCGCAGGGTAGAGGAGCTCAAGGCCCGGGCGTTCTTTCGGGAGGACTGCAATTGGGCCCGGCCAGCTGGTGAGAGTAGTTCCGAGTTTGTCCGGGACTACCCCCGCTGGATCTCCGCCGTCAATGACACAAAATACGACCCACTGCCTTTCCAGCAGCTCTCGCACGTGGCACTCGACCACCGCCTCGAGCAGAAGCAGAACCAGAAGCATGCGATCCAGCAGGGCTCTCTGATCTCACATCTCGACTCCCGCGGGCTTCTGGGCCAGTTCAACTACGTCGAGTGGGGGTGTGGTAAGGCAGAGCTGTCACGGTACCTGATGCACAGTGTGATTGAGAAGGATAAGACGGCTCCGGCGTTTCTGCTGGTGGACAGATCGCCGATGCGGATGAAGCAGGACCCACAGATGGTGAAGGAGGCGGAGGCTGCTGGGCTCGAGGCCAAAGTGCAGCGAGTGAGGATCGACATCAAGGACCTCTTTGTGGATGCATTTGCTAAGGAGTTCTCGGGAGACTTTGTGAGTGTGTCCAAGCACCTTTGTGGAGCCGCCACCGACCTGACGATCCAGGCCATCGAGCGCAATCCGCTCTTCAAGGCCAGGATGAAGGGCATGGTGGTGGCCATGTGCTGCCGACACTGCTGTAACTACGAGCAATTCCCCTTAAAGGGCCGCGAGTACCTGGAGAAGCTCGGCATAGACAGAGAGGGCTTCTGGCACCTGATGAAGTTTGCGAGCTGGGCCGTGAGTGGATTGAGGCCACACATGGAGGAGGAGGATGGAGCCGAGCACGCGAGTGGACTCAACTTGAAGGAGAGAAGGCTCGTGGGTCTCAAGGCCCGCCGGCTCATTGACGAGGCTAGAAGGCACGCTGTTGAGGCGATGGGGTTCGAGGCGAGGCTCGTGCACTACGTGAGCGATGAGATTTCGCTCGAGAACACCGCCATGGTGGTGACGAGGCTAGAGGGCTAGCCCCTTTTGTGTAACTACAAAAGTACTAAAACGGCATTGAGCTTTGCAATTAGATCTTCTCAGCCTTGACACCGTGCTTCCAGATGGCCACGTATGGGGTGGTACCGTCCTCTCTGTAGTTGAGGAGCACAAGCATCGCGTCTGGGTCCATCGACTCACCAGTGTAGAAGTCCCAGTCCTTGAAAGAGCCGACAACCTTCTTGACATAGGCCATGGCACCCTTCTCAAAGACCTCAACCTCCTCTGGGTTCTCCTCCTGGAGACGGGCCTTGACGGTCTTCATGTAACCCTTGATGTAGGTGAGGAAAGACTTCTTGTCAAAGGCAGTCTGCTGGAGACGGAACGAGTAGACAACGTTGTTCACCTGCTCGGCACCCTCCTCGACATCCTCGTCGCCACCCTCAGCGGAAGGGTTGGCACCGATGTCGACATCGCCCTGGCCAACAGTGACCATCTGGCAGTCAGCCTCGTAGATCACACCGTCAACCTCCTTGAGGTCGTAAGCATCGGAGAGAAGCTCGTCGCCAGAGACAATGTCCTGAATGTTAGCCACTCGTTTTCCCAAAAGAAAGGGTCCTAACTCACCGTGTAGATAATCATCGCAGTTGGTGTAGAGAAGACACTTGTGCGAAAAATTTTTGGCAATTATGCACGCGCCGGGAAATGGCCGCATTAGGCAGTTGCCGTTTTAGGCATGTTTACAAACAGATCAACGTCAAACTTTTGGCCCACAAATGTGGTCGACATCCCGCTGTCTGCGCACTCTGCGGCCGCTCAAGGCCAAGGTCGCACTCTACTCTGCTGAGCCTGAGCCCACGGTCGGCTCCGATTGCGACAGCGACACCAGCCTTGGGGACACTCCTCGCAAGAAAAGAGCCGATCCAGAGTACACGGAGGGAGATGAGCTTCGCAGTGTACCGCCAGAGCTGCTGGACATTCTACAAACGCTGAGGCAGCTCTTCTCATCCCACTGGGAGCCTCTGAACTCCCTCAGGGTACGATGCGCTTTCAAAGTGGGCATCGTCATTGGCAGAGATGACACAAACATCAAAAACCTACAGAGACAGCTGGAGACGGACACTGCTCTGTACGACCAGCCACACCTCGGCACTTGCCGCAAGCACGTGATGCTGGGCCATGCTCTCGGGCACGTGATTGCGACATTGGGAGAGCTTGTGCTGAGCCATCTGGACTGGCTTCCCGCGAGTCTCTTCCCCATAGCGGTGCAGTGCTACGTTGAGAGTCTCGACAGCGTTATGCCACGGTACGAGCTGCTTGTGTCGATATCGCATGCCCCAATTGAGCCTCTCATCGTGAAGAGAGTGGCGGAGTCGCAAGTTTCCAGGGAGCCTCTGCTGAAACGGCTCATCCACAAAAACCACAAGAGGCTCTACCCTGAGTGTCTCGCCATCCTCGCCAAGCTCATCGAGGCTCACTGCACTGAGCTTCAACGGACTCCACTGCTTGTGGAGACGATCCACTCGCTGAGTCCCCACCAGCAACGGGTACTACAGCTCATGACGCTCTTCATGCTTATAGCCAGGGACAGCCGCCACAACGGGCCCTTCCTAAAGCGAGTCTACGACTCTTGCAAAAAAGGGTACCGGTCGCTAATCCCAGTACTCAGAGGAATCCGGAGCTACCTGCGGAATGAGCCATTGCGGGTATCGCCCTCGCACAGACTCACGCTGGAGACCATCATGCCCAAGCAGATGAGGCAGACTCGGGTCCTACAGGAGGTGAACACAGTGCGGAAGGGCGGCGAGCTTATATAGATCAGCACAGGTAGCCGTTGTCCACCACGACGTTCTGGCCCGTGATGGCGGTGTTCTCAATCAGAGCCATCGTAGCCTCCACAACGCTTGCCAGTGGCGTATTGCCGCCTAAGGCCGTTTCGTAGTGGAGCCCCCTACCCATCTCAGTCTCCACCAGCCCCGGCGAAACGCAATTGACTCTCACGCCCTTCGGGCCCAGCTCGTACGCCAGCGACCGGGTAAAGCCCTGTAAGCCAGCCTTGGAGGCTGAGTACACAGAGGTTCCCCTCGTGCCCCTGGATGCCAGCACAGAGGAGAAGTTGATGACGGAGGACGGCGAGTTTTTGATGAGGTGCCTTGCCAAATGCCTCGTGAGAGTTATGGGCCCTGTGAGGTTGGTGCTGATGAGCCTGTGGATGTCCTCGGGCCTCGTGGAGGAGAGCAGCGACGCCTGCGAGATGCCAGCAGCATTCACGAGGATGTTGACTTGGGAAACGTCGTGGGAAAGCACTCTGTGGAGAGAATTGGAGTCGGAGACATCGAGCTCAATCCAGGAGTGCCGCTCTGGGTGTGGCAGCTCGCTGAGCCGCTGGGCCAGCGTCGGGCCGTCACGTGACACGAGAATCACCCTGGACCCTCTGAGGGCCAGCTCCGTGGCCACAGCGAGCCCAATTCCCCGCGAGCCGCCAGTCACCAGCGCGGTGCTTGTGGTGAAGTTCATGTCGCGGGTAGCAATTGCCAACCCTCCCACTAATGTTTTGGCACAGTAGCGAGACAAAGCTGATGAGCGAGCTATCGCCACAATCGCAGGCGTTCCTTGAGAGGGAGTCGCGTGCCCTGGAGAAGCCGCTGGACCCTGTGAAGGAGGACCCCGACGCTTTCAAGGCGTACAGAGCCGAGCACACCGCCAAGGAGATGCGCTACCTCAACTGTGCCGAGGTCCAGGCCGAGTTCATGGGGTGTCTCCAGAGTGGGCCGTGGCGGGAGAGGCTCAAAGGGTGTAATACGCTGGCCCAGAGGGCACAGAACTGTCTCAAGATGCAGACTCAGCTTCTAAGCGAGCTGGGGCTCCAGGACGCTGCCAGTGTGGAGACGTACCGTAAGATCACCAGTGCTGCGGACTCTCTGTGTGTGCGGTGGCTGGACAGCTACGATGGCCGGCTGAGCCCGGAGGCGATGGCCGATGTGCTGGCGTGGCGGGACGAGATCTGGGGGAGGGCTTAGGTATTTATTATTTATCACTATTTATTGAACTGTTCAATTGGTTGTTCAGCTCATCTTCAGCTAATGTCCAATTCCTAACTGGCCAATTGGGCGTAGGTACTTATTATTCATCACTATTCAGTGTGGGGTAGAGTCCGCGAGGGCTAGGGTCGGAGGCTCAGACGCTAGTGAGTGGACCTTTAATTGTTCATAGGCTAGTGAGTGGACCTTTAAGTGTTCATAGGCTAGTGAGTGGACCTTTGATTGTTCAATTGGTCCAGCTGATGTTCAATCGGTCGTTCAGCCAATTTATTAGTGAGCTGTTCAGCTGATTCCTCACACAATTGATGGCCTTTGGTGACTAAATCATTTCCAGTTATCCAGACTTGTGTATACCATCCACCGGTTCATTCACCAATGGCGACCAGTCCACTATCATCCACTATCATCCACTATCATCCACTATCATCCACTATCATCCACTATCATCCACTATCATCCACTGCTATCATCCATTGATATCACTATTCATTGGTATTATCCTCCACCGCTATAATCCACTGCTGTTATCCCCCTCCCCCAGCTGGACCACCGCCGCGAGCTCCTTCCAGATTCTCAGCTTCTCCTCGTGGCTTATCCGCACCAGCCCAGACGTGGATGGCACGACAAAGCACTGGCACGAGCAGAAGCTCTGGGTTTGGAGCCCCCACTGGAAGCCCTTGATACCCATACACTCTGCAATGGCATCCCAGATGCCTCGACCCACAAAGCACACCACTCGCGGCTTGTACTCGTTGAGGGTCCTGACGAGCCGAGGCACGCTGGCCCTCATCTCCCTCTTGGGGATCTGCTCGATGCCCTTGGTGGGCCTCATCACCAGCTCCGTGAAGCCAATGTTGAACCTCTGTGGCATCGTCTCGTCATCCTGTGAGCTGAGCCTGGTCTCCACGAGCCCGCTCTCGTGCAAAAGACGCCAGAAGCTGTTGGACCTGTGCGCAAACCTGTGACCAACTTCAGCAGAGCGGATCCCAGGGTTGAAGCCACAAAAGACGAGCTTGAGATTGGGCTTCAGCAGATCTGGCAGCGGCGAGAGGTGCGCGTACTCCAGCTCGGACTTGTGGAACTTGTAGGCGCGAGGCCTGGCCTTGCCGCCATTACTCGGGCTGTAGCTGAAGCGCTCCCTCAGGGACATCCGGAAGGGTCCATTAGTGCCTTATCACCACTTTGCAAAGATCAACATTTCGCGAAGCTCTTTTCGCGAAGAGCCTTTCGCGGAGATCGCGAAACACACCATCAGATCTACAAGCTACCGCAAATGGAGGACGGCGCGATGAAGCTCGTGGGCCTCGGCATGGAGACCGTGCCCGAGGAGTCGATCGACACGATGGAGGAGGTGGCGAGGCTCTCACTACAGCAGAACAGGCTCGCCACTCTCCCCGCAGGCTTTGCCAGGCTAGACAAGCTACGGTACCTGGACCTCCGGGAGAACGCCTTCACCAGGTTCCCCGAGGTGCTGCTGGAGATGCCCCGGCTGGAGATCCTCGACATGAGCGGCAACCAGCTCGCAGAGCTCCCCTTGGGCCTGGGCGCCGTCAATCTCAAGGTGCTCTCCCTCAAGGACAACAAGTTTGAAGATGTGCCTGCGGCGATAGTCGGCATTGCGGATTTGCGGATTCTGGAGCTCGAGGGCAACCCGCTAAGGCCACACATCCAGGCCTCGCTGGCGAGGATCCCTTACAAGCAGAGCACTGTGGAGTGGCTCCAGGAGGTGAAGCGGCTGGCGGAGAAGGAGGAGCCCGAGAGGCTGGAACGGTCGAGGTCCACTTCGGAGAGCTTTGTCAGCTCGAGAGCCGCAAAGCGGATGGGCTTCATCATCAAGAGACCCAACCAGGAGCCCATTGAGGAGGACGTGCTGGAGCTGCGAATGGACCCGAGAAGAAACCGCTCCTTCTCAGCTGGCACTGTGACTCCGGACCGGTCCTCGCAGTCTCCCTTGGGGGACAAGCTGGACTCAGTCCCCGAGCACAAGTCCGCAGACTACTTCAAGAGGCTCTCGACACTGCCCGAGACGAGGCCCGACCTCACACAGTCCAAGATGGTGGAGATCTCCCGCAAAGTGCTCTTTGCCTTCTCCGAGTTGCAGAACGCTGTCCGCAAGCTCAACGCCTTCTGCTCGGCCAAGAACGTGATTGTCGAGATGGTTTCACAGCTCTACTCGTCCAAGACGACGATCGACCATCTCGTCGAGAGCCTGGAACACGATGGCGATATCTTACAGGCTGTGTCGCAGACGGTGGCCGCCTTCAAGAAGATGGTGGATACGCTGAGTCTCCACTACACGGCCTACACGAGAAACACCGACGTGTGCTTTGTAAGGATGCTGATGCTGTCGCTCTTTATGTGCTACTCCGAGGTCACCAATGCCCACAGACTGCTGACGGAGTCCAAGAAGCTCCCGCCACTGAGGATCCCGGACATTGCCGAGTACGGTGAAGCTGACGAGAAGCTCTACGAGTCGTTACAGACGGTACTGCAGTCGTCGAGCCAGGTTTACTCCGAGCTCAATGAGGAGATCTCCAAGAGCGCGCTGGCCAATGCCAAGTCCGATGATCACCAGCTGGCCACCACTGCCATCACCAAGATCAAGGAGCTTACGGGAACGTGTGTAGTGTCGATGGAGCTCAACAAGAAGCTCAAGACACGGATGGCGGCTGGCACAAAGTCGCTTGCTCTCGCAGACAAGAAGAAGTTCTACGATGAGATCTCTGCCTTCCTCAAATCCATCATAAGCATCCTGGCCTCCACCAAGGCCATCATGAACGAGTCTGCGATTCTCAACGAGGTGAGGCCGTCGCTGGCATCGCTCACCAAGGCCACGAAGGACGTCACCATCATGCTGGAGGTGAGCTCCTACAGGCTGATTAACGACTCCTTCACGTCTCTGCCCTCCGCTCCGCCTATAAGCTCGATCCCCTCGGTGATGTCGATACCGCAAATGGCCACTCCGCTCTCCTTTGCGACGCCGCTAGCGGCGAATCCCTTTGAGGTGAGCATGCAGGCCCACATGGAGGAGTAGCGGCCTATACGGGGTACAATTGAAGGCCTTCACCACATTCCAAGGCCGAAGTCCAGGGCTGTTGGGTAAAAGGCATATAGCTGCTCTAATGACGAGGCTCGAGACATCCTCAAAGCTCTACCAAGCCTCAATAGGTACGAGGCTACTTATGGAGTACAAGAAGTTATCAATCCTGGAATCGAGCCCAGATCATAGCTAGTTTCCAACTAGCTCCCGAAGCCTACAATTGAAACACTTGAGCCACTTATCCTAATCTAGTTTACAAAGAACAGGTTCCCGCCCTCCTCTGCAAACACTTTGCCCTCCTCCTCAAGCTTGTCGAGCCCGGCGCTGAACTCGCCGGGGCCAAAAGTCTCCTCCGAAGGAACGCTCTTGTTAACAGACTCGTACAACGCCTCCCGGGAGAAGCCGTCCTCGTGCTGGAACTCGTCCCGTAGCATACACTCCGCCACGGCCCTCGTGAAGGTGCGGAGCCGGTCGGGTGAGATTGTGGCGTTCCCCCGGGGCGACACCTCCCGGAGAACGTCTACCCGGCCTGCATTCTCCGGGGTTCCCCGTGGGCTTCCCTGCGTCTCCGGCGCCTCCTCCTCCTGCGTCTCCTGCGTCTCCTGCGTCTCGGGCACAAAGTCATCCTGCTGAGACCGCTGCGATCTGAGTCTTCTCTCAGAGGTTCTCCCCGATACTGGCAGAACCTCATCCTCCTCTTCCTCTTCATCCTGGGCCTCATCCTCGGAAGACTCAGCCACGTACTCCTGTTTCCGCTTCTTCTTCTTCTTGGCAACGTCCTTGAAGAGCGCAAAGCTCAGCAGCTCCTGAGCCACCGTCGTGTCTCTCACCTCCACGGTATTGCTTAGTCTCACCTTGGCATGTGCCGTGGCGAGTCTAATGACCGTCTCGAGCGTTCTCGCGGTGATTGGCGCCGTATTCTTCCCGGACCCCGGAGCATTCCGGAGCGTGGAGTAAATCTCGACAATGTGGTCCGAGGCGGCCTTTGTGAGGACGGGCTCGACACGAGACTTGGCGTACTGGATGTACTTTCTGAGGAAGGGGATAGCGAGGATCTTGGGCCGCTTTTCTCCGCCAGACGCCTGGTGTGCAGCCATGGCGCCCGCGTGGAGCATCGGGTTGAACTTTTGGTACATTGGCTGGTCCTCCTCTGCCTCTATGGGCTCGTTCCCGGCGGCAAGCGACAGCGAGGTCGTTTCCCGAACGGGCTCTCCCTCTGCATACCCTGACGCAATGTACCTGTGCGTCTTCAATATGTGTTCGGAGATGGCTCTGTCCCTTGCGGTGTTTACGTCATCAGTCACGATGAACAAAAGGTCGAAACGAGACAGCAGAGAGTCTGGCAGGGCAATATTCTGGTGTGGATCCTTATGGACGTTGTACTGGCCATACACCGGGTTGGCTGCGGCAATCACCGAGCACCGGGCATTGAGCGAGGTGTGGATCCCGGCCTTGGCAATCGTCACAGTCTGCTGCTCCATAACTTCGTGGATCGCCACACGGTCCACATCGGACATCTTATCAAACTCATCGATACACACAATGCCTCGGTCCGCCAGCACCATGGCACCGGCCTCGAGCCGGCGTTCGCCAGTCTCCTTGTCTGTGGTGACTGCAGCGGTGAGACCAACGCCGGAGGAACCTTTTCCCGTAGTGGCAATCGCAAGCGACGCCGTGTTTAGCACAAACCGCAGAATCTGCGACTTGGCAGTCGAAGGGTCTCCCACCATCAGAATGTTGATATCACCTCTCAGGTGCGAGCCGTTGGCCAAGTTCTTCTCCACTCCTCCAAGCAGCATCAGCAGCACAGCCTGCTTGATATGGTCGTGTCCGTAGATGGAAGGCGCCAGCGAGTTGGACAAGATGGAAAACACGTCTCTGTTCTTGGAGAGCTTGTTGATATTGCGGATGTCTGTGTCGGCGATTGTCTCTGTGGCGGCAACGCCCGTCGATCTCGCATGCAAGGGGTATACCGAGTTGGCGACAAGCGTCGTTTGGAATGCCGAAGTGTTGTTGGCGCCTCCACCCCTCGAGCGGAAGACGCCGACAATCTGCACGCGGTCCCCGGGCTTCACCATATCAACGAGGTCGTCGCTTAGCACTGCCTCGAGCGATCTCGGCAACTGGCCTGCAGGCGCACGCTCCGGCATCTCCTGCACGGTTATCGATTGGAAGTCCGAGTAGGTGGAGTAGCCGTACTCCGTCGTCAGCTTATGGCCCTCCGGATCCTCCGTCGGGTACACTGGTGGAGTCGATATCGGGTTAAAAGAAGTGGTGTAGTCGGTGAAGTCACGTGAGTGGAACCGGCCAGAGTGCTCGCTGTAGTGGACAGAGCGTACAATCTTGGGGCGAACAAGCGACGCTCGTGTCACAATCCCCTCCACAGAGATCATCTTGGAGAGATGTGTAGAGCGGACAGTACGTGGAGACACGGCGAGATGGCCAAAAGCTCCGGTGAAGGAGAGGTGGAAAACCTCCTTATCGGACACCGGCTGGAACGCCGGGTTGCCCGGGTCGTATATCGACGAGACGTCGTCTCTCAAAGCCCGCTCAAACGCCGGCAAGAACCCGGCGGGCTCCTCCAGCAGCCCCGTATAGAGAGCCCTGTCAAAGGCGAGAACCTCATCCACAGAGACGGTGAGCCTTCTCGTGCCCTTGTAGAGCATCTCCCTGATGCTCTCGCGGTAGTCGGTAGCGCCATTCTCACTGTCGAGGAACTCTGTGAAGCGGCGGACACGCTCGCCGAAGACGGCGTCCACAACTTCGGTGTTGTCCTCCATGGTGGTGAAGAGTTTGGAGACGCGTGAAATTAACGCGAAGCCAAACGCGTGCAATTTGCCTAATCGGGACACCCGGACACCACACAACTAGAGGAGTAGGGTAAACTGGCTTTGGTCTCAGCTGGTGTTGTGGTGTATCTACGCTTAAGTTTGAGGCTGAGCTTGTGGCGGAGCTTGTGGCGGAGCTTGTGGCCAGAGTCATGAGATTTTAGTTCATTGCTGGAATTACGGGGCTTTATGACCACCTGGCATTTTACAATTACTCAATTGCCTTGAGCCTTCCCACCTTCCCAATTTAAAATGTCAATTGGATTAAGCCTCAATTGGCCATCGTCCAGTGACTGCTACACCATCGAGCATCAGCAACATCGGGAAGCCAGAAACTATAGCCCTCTGGTAATTTTTAGTGTTTCTTCAGAAGTACCCATCTCATTGCGCTGTTACTGCGGCAACCAGGTAGCCTGAGCCTTGGGGCCTCGTCTATCGTTGTAGTTGGCTTCAATTCACAGAAATTATGTTTACTGTCCCTCTCCGGTCCACAGACTTGTGCCTGCTTTGTCTTTGAAGATTCTACAACTCGCCAAAGCTTGATCATGGGCTTTGAAATATGAGTCCAGCTCAAAAGAATTTGAGCCTACATCATTCAAGAAAGGTTTAAAGTCCACGTATTTTGATCAAAGAGCCGTGCTTCAAAGCACCTAGTCACGAATCATTTGAGTTATTCCGCTTCCTCAGTTCTAGTCAATAGTATCAAAGCTGCTTTATGGCTTCAAACAGAGTATGGCACCACAGACACCGAGATGGTATCACGATCAGTCCAGCTGCACCTTCTCGGATCCCTGCTCTGGGCCATGGGAGTCTAAAGGCTCAAAGTCATGCGAATAGTTTGGCTCTGTACCCCCCAGCTCGAGGAACAAAATGCAAGGAACAAGAAGGAGCGACGACAACTTTGACAGGCGATTCAAGAGAAGGAGCCACAATTCCTGGGACATCTGTGCTTCCATCACTTGTGCAAAATAGCTCCGACCGGACACCAACGCATCGCCTCCCACCAGATTGGGCTGTACAATAACCCTACCCACAAAGCTTTCAAGTGACAGGGATACCGGGATGATGACACAAGCCTTGCGACAAAGTGAGTAGTGACGCTTCAAGTCAGGGTTCATCATCTCGTTTTCAGTCTTTTTGGCATTTCTCCACAGAATGTAGAGCATTATCATCCAACAAACTGACGAGACAAAAGATGAGACAGTACTAACGGTAGCTGGCAGATGAATGGCGTTTGCAACGACTGCAACAGCAGATAAGGCAACGTACACTTGCAAGGAGTAGACAAATGGTCTCTCCGTCACATAGCTCTGCAAAATCTCCTTTGTACTACCAAAGACACCAACACTCAGTTTGTACAAAGTCTTCATCAGCACATATTCAAACAAAGTATGCGCCAGAGTGACAAGGTCAACACTTTTGACTTTGTACAGCAAAATGACGAGGAACATCTCAACGGACTTGACGGCAAACAGCATCTTAAGATCAACCAAAAGTATCCCGAAAATGTGCTTACGAGTCTCCTTGAACAGAAGGTTGATCCCCAGAAAGGTGAAAAGGGGCAGCACTCTCATAATGATGGAGATCGAGGTCTTCTCCCATATTACCAACGGCATGTTTCCGAACCAGTGTTTCTCTTTAATCTCAACACCCTCCACTGATGATCCCTGCTGGTAAGCCAAAACGCAGTAGACTCCCTTGCTCTCAACGTTGTAAAAAGCGGATCCCCCTTCTGATATAAACACTCTGGTGATACCACGATCGTCGGTAAAGTACATAGAGTAGGGGCTGAATTCTTCCAATTTTGGGCTTCTGTCATCTTCACCCCCAGAACACATAGAAAACTCGCTGAGATTTGCATCGTCAGTGAGAAGCGAGGGAATGCTGGCTTGATCGGTGTCTGTGGGCCGGTATATCAACACGCAGGTTTCGTGAGACGCAATCACTTTGAAAGAAGGGGCTTCTCTGCCCTCGGGATCCTCAAATAGCAGGAAGCTTTGCATCCAAGCGGCCGAAGCCAAGGAGGGAAGCAGTAGAGTGGAAATTCTCATCTGCTGTTAGTAGAGACAATAGCCCGCTATCTAATTCTTGGCGCTAATTTTCACACAATTAACAATGACATCAGCACTCGTATGGATCTTTACACCCCACCGCTCATCACGAGGTCCTCCAATTAAATCAATCTCTATAGTACACAAATGGATCAAGTCCATAAGACGGTACTGGCCGGCCCAGTTTTTGGCGTTTTTGAGCCACACTAGCCATAGTGCTCCCACAAGTTGCCTCAACTTTAATACCACGAGCTGGGCTCGAGTCCCTCTCATCTCTCTGGGTGAGGCATCATCTACTCTACGCTTAGGCCTCTGTACAAAGGTGCTACCGCTTGGCTGAATGGGCACTTCGCCATGACACGGCCAGATATAACGTGCGCTAAGCTATCATTCAACGAGAGATCAGCACTGTCAATTGCCGGTATGGCTCACTGCAGCTTAGTTGTGCCACAAGGCCTCTCCAGCGGTTGCCAAGTAGTGGAGGCTTAGCCCACTTATCCACAAGGCGGGTGCGGGGCAGTGCTGAGGCAATTGTGCATGGTACCCTGCATTTACGGGTAAGAAAAGGCTGTGTGAAAATCAACATCAAGGCATAAATAGGCAGAGCCACGCACGCTAAAACGGCATGGGTCTTTGTATCAAGAAACACTTCAATAGGCTTAAACCAGGTAAAACTGCAGACGAGGGACCTCTATCTGAGAAGGCGCTGAAAGAGAGATCACTGGTGACCTCCGAGGAGTCTAGTGAGGCTCCAGACGAGTCTGCAGTAGCAGACGAGGAGAAGGAGGACAAGAAGGAGGACAAGAAGAAGGACAAGAAGGCGGTGGCCAAGGCACTCATGACGGCAAGCTTTGCCCTAGCCGGTGCGTTGCTGGAGGCACTGCTCTTTAGTCCTAAGTGAGTTTTACAGGTTCTTACCGAGTCGCTGGACCGATTCGGAATACGCGTTTAATACAGATTTGGTGATCAAACGTACTTTAGACTCTCCACTAAAAAACAACCTTCTTACCCTGGAACTGCACCTTGAGCTGTGCCTCCTGCTTCTTCTTTGCCTCCCACGAAGGATGCAGACTCTTATCAGAGGTTGAAGGCGCACCAGGCTTTCTCTCACCAAGCTCAGTGGCATTGGCACCGGTCTTGGCTGCTCTCTTGGCCTCTCTCTCTTCAAACTCTCTCTGTCTCTGCTCCCGGAGCTTCTGCCTGTTCACCTGCTCCTTCTTCACGTGATTGGCTCCATGGCCGTACTTTTGCTCCCAAATTGCCTGACGAGCCCTCTGGCCTCTTCTGTTCTTCTTCTTGGACGATGTAATCTCCTTAACCACCTCGTCCTCCACCTCAGACTCGGACGCAGAGATGTAGCCGGATTGCAGCTCGGGAAGCACAACTTTGTCCTTCTTGTCCTTCTTGTCCTTCTTGTCCTTTATCTTCTTCTCCTCTTTCTTGTCCTTCTTCTCCGCCTTTTTCTTCTCTTCCTTCTCCTCAGCGGAGAAGTCAAAGAAGTCATCGCTTGACTCCTCAGACTCAACTTCACTCTCATCGGTAACCTCATTATAATTGATTGACGGATCCAACTCCACATCCTCCTCGTCATCCGTGCCGGCCAAGTACTGGTCGTACTCTGCAAAGTCATCATCCTCGTCTCCCGCCTCTTCTTCTTCCTCTTCTCCTGATTCATCATCCGCCTCCTCTTCCTCTTCATCACTCGCCTCATCGTCGCTGGCCTCCACTTTGCCCTTTACAGGTCCAAGAAGGATCTTGAAACTATTGCCAATCATCGCCACAACTTGTTGAACCTCCTTATTATTGACGATCTTGGAGTAGCTGTTCCTCTGCTCTTCACTGAGCTCGTTATAATACCTTGAAGGATTGAACTCCCCCTGCTTGTCGAGAGACTGTGCTACCCATTTTGGGATATAGTGTGGAATCTCGCCTTTAGGACTCAGCCTAAAGATCCCACTCACGAGCTTCACTACTCGCACATGTGCAACCTTTTCAGCATCGAGCGTGGCCTTGGAGGCCTTGATCACCTTCTTTGCAACTCTTGTGTACTTGACTAGAGAGCTGTGTAGCTTTCTGGCAAAGATGTCGCTCTTCAAGGCTTCAATTTCTTTGAGAGCCTCGTCCTTTGCGGGGAGAAGGTTGCCCTTCTTGCTGGATCTCAAGAGCTGCCTTGTACGATGGTAGCGAGTCGGCTTACCTTCATAATGCGACTCGAGCACGTCCAGGCGCCATAGCAAGTTCTTCTTCATTGGTGTAATGAGCTTAGTTTTAAAGCGTAAGCTCATCGCAATTTTTCGGGCGCGGGCTCGCAACCCTCCAAATCGGGTAATGGCGTATACTGGGGCCCACTGCCTACATCGAGGAATGCTCTATGAATAGTTTAAAGAATGTGATGATGTATTTTTCAAACAGCCCAGAAGTCCACTCACTGCCTCGCCAGTACTAAAGCAGTACGGCTCGGAATGTAAACCTGCACGAAATTTGCCCTGCCGTTCCACTCCAAGTCCGTCGTGAAGAACTGTGTTGAGTCATCAACCCGGCCGTGCCCACCAAACTCTGTCGAGTCTGAGTCCAGCACTATACGGTAAGTGCCAGGAACATCCACACCGCACCGGTAGTCTGTGTAGCTCTTTGTCGGGTGGAAATTGAACACAAAGAGCAACCCATTCTTCTCATAGACAAGCACCCGGTCAGACTCGTGTTTCAGTGAGATGTACTGGTTTTTGGAAGAAAGCCAATGGTACTTTGACTCTGTTTGCTGCATTGCCCTGTCGAATCGGTACAAAAATTTGTATCTCAGCAGTTCGTCATCCACAAGGTTGAACTGTCTTCTAGCATAATGGTACGAGTCTCCATTGTTGGCATTGGGGAAGTCCAGCCACTCTGGATGCCCAAACTCATTGCCTTCAAAGTTGAGGTACCCTTCACCCCCCAAAGAGGAAGTCACAAGCCTAATCATCTTGTGCAGAGCCATGCCCCTATCAATGACTGGCGTGAGCTCAGAGAGAACACTCATATTGGTGTACATCTGTGCATCCATAAGCCAAAACGCCAGAGTCTTATCACCCACAAGTGCCTGGTCATGCGACTCACAGTATCCAATTGCCTTTTCAGCGTACCGTCTGTTGGTGAGAGTGTGCACAATCAGATTGAGATCCCACTCCTCATCGCTCTTCTCCTTCAAAAGCTTGATCCACATGTCAGGAAGGGCCATTGCCAGCCTGTAATCAAAGCCAACACCACCCTTGGAACGCTCCACACCGAGCGTGGGCATCCCACTAACGTCCTCAGCAATCGTGGTGAACTCGCCACACTGCTTCACGAGATCGTTCGCTAGCATCAGGTAGGTGAGTGCCTCCTTGTCCACAGCACTATTCTCGTGGAGATACTCGTTATAGTCTCCTGAGAAGGCTCCACCAGCACCAACTCCGTGGTGCAAGTAAAGCATGCTCGTTACTCCGTCAAAGCGGAACCCGTCAAAGTGGTAGACGTCCAGATAAAATTTCAAATTCGATAGCAAAAACCGCAGAACCTCGTACTTTCCATAGTTGAAGAGCTTGGAGTCCCACAAAGGATGGTTGCCCTTCCCGCCAGCGTGGAAGTACTGCCACTCGGTACCGTCAAAGTTGTTGAGTCCATCATCAACGTTCTTCGAGGCGTGCGAGTGAACTACATCGAGAAGTACCACAATGCCCATCGAGTGTGCAGTATCGATGAGCTCCTTGAGCTCCTCCGGGGTACCGTACCGGGACGAAATGGCAAAGAAGGACGTTACCTGGTACCCAAAGGAGGCATAGTATGCGTGCTCCATGATAGCCATAAGCTGGATCGCATTGTAGCCCAGATACTTAACCCGCGGGAGCACATTGGCTGTAAACTCCTTGTAAGAGCCTATCCGAGGCTCCGGGGTAGAGATCCCGACGTGTGCCTCGTAGATTCTGAGTCCCGGCTCTGCCCGGGGCCTAGGGTGCCTGAACTCGTACGATTGCTCCGGGTTCCAGAACCGTGCCTCGTACGCAACATCTTTGGACTCCTTAGGAGGGGCCGTACACCGTGTGATCCAGGCTGGAAGCCTATATAGCTCCTGGCCATTGGTGATGAGTAGGATCTTAACCCGGGAATCGTGAGGGATCGAGCCCCGGGGCAGGGTGATAGCAAAGTTGCCGTACGAGTCCTTGGCCATCTCATTCACCTTCTGCCACTCGTTGAAGTCTCCAACCAGGTAGGCTTTCTCAGCTCCAGGCGCCCACTCCTTGTAGTGTACACCAGAGGCATCCTCGTGCAACCCGTACTCCTTGTAGCTATCAGCCAGCTTGAGGATGCCACCTTCAGTCTCCTCAAACTTGCGGAGCCAATCGTCAGCAGTTGCTCTTCTCCGAGCAAGCTCGTCCGCAAAGGGGCTCAGCCATGGGTCCTCGTCAACGGCGCCTTTCACAGAAGCCGGAATCGCCATTGTCGCTGGCTATTGTGAGGGCGATAGTGGGGCGAAAATGCTGTACAATGTACCCCGGGCGGTCGGGGCACGCCGCTCCCCGGGCCCTCTCACCCGAACACCGCTCTCTAGAACGGGATGAAAAAAAAATAACGAAACGGAGCACTCACGCTGGGGGTCGAACCCAGAATCTTCTGATTAGAAGTCAGACGCGTTGCCATTACGCCACGCGAGCTCGGTTTGTTGGTGGTGTAATTTCTGCGTTTGCCTAGTTCAGTCAGCATACTATTTTCCCATCCTGGGGAGGTTTAGAGATAAAGCACAGATGGATGGGACCTGGACCATACCCAATTGGTAGTTTCTGATGGCATTTGGCTCATTTCTGGCCGCGCGGTGGCCCGAGGCGACGCGTCACCCATCGTGCTGGCCCGTTCTGGACACAATTGCGAGGCAGCCAAGTCCTGTTCTAGGCCAATCAGCCATCTCTCATCCTAAAGCAGCCACCAGTCTTCCTTCCTAGGCTGATGATTTGCGGTGTGGATCTAGACCTGCGCAACCCCTTTGACGCGTATGCACCCCTTCCGATCTGTTACATGTGTGTTTCACCGATAAATATATAAACACCGAGCCCAGGACCCTTCTCCCCACCATGGATTTGATTCTTCTCCTTGCCCTGCTACCACTCTCAGGAGCTCTTCCCACCCCTACGGAGGAGGCCCAGTTCCCTCAAGTGCCAACGTCGGCACCTTCATCCAAGAACCAGTTCTTCCCCACCAAAGTCATCGGTGAAAGGCTTCTCGGGTAAAGATCCACCCACATCGCACTGGGAGATCACAACTATGGCTCACCCTGGTCCAACGGTACACAGGTGTACCCTCATGATTGCATTTAAGTTATGTCCTTGCATTTCTACTGTAGTACAAAGCTTCTTATTCACCAACCAATCACTCGCTCAGCTCCAGATCATCCTTCTTGTGCTTAGGCGTCCCGTACAGGTCTGTGGAGTCAGCTCTGTTTCTTGCCGGGGTCTTTGGCTTCTCCGTGTCGTCGCTCAGCTTGATCCCATGGAACTTTTGCATGTCGATAATCTCTGGCTCCTCGTCAAACTCATCTTGCACCTGCTTCTTAATCTGACGGTTGTTGAGCTCCTGCTGCGCTGTGGAGTACTGCTTCTTCCACCCAGAGACCCACGTGTTGAACTTCTTCTTCGTCTCCTCCACGTTCTTCGAGAGCTGCTCCTTGATCTGTGGAAGCTCATTCTCAACAAAGTTGGAAATCACATCTGGCTCGTCCTCATCCTCTTCAACGACTGGCGCACGGTGTCTTCTGCGTCTCTCCTTTCTTCTAAACTCCTCATCGAGACTCTTGGCCAGGAGCTCATCCTCCTCCAATTGCGAACGCTTAGGCAGAGCAGGTGGTGCAGGCTCAACAGCAGCCACCTCATCGATGTTGATGCTCGAAGGGTCACTGAGATAGAGCAATGCGTTGAAAGCCGGCTCCAAGAGGAATCCAGACGCGATAAGGTGAGACTGGATGTACTTTTCCTCCACAGTGGGGAAAGCCTCCTGCAATGCCTTCAATGCCTGCTGACGAGGCGTTGGAGGTCTCGCAGGCTTGGGTGGAGGGACGTCCTCCTTGGCTGGCACAGCGGGTTTGACCTCATCCTCGGCCTCAGCCTCAGGCTTGGTCTCAGCTACGGGCTCAGTCTCAGCTTCGGCCTTTGGCTCAGGCTTAGTTTCAGCCTTTGGCTCAGCCTTGGTCTCAACCTTTGGCTCGGTCTCCTCACCGGAGAGAACATCGTCCAGAATCTCGCCCTCTTCGTCTCTCTTGTCGCTCATTGTGGTTTTGTGGTTAGCCGGAGGTGTCGCCACTTATCTTCACCCGCACACCGCCACTACCCACCCACCGGCGTGCGCGTACCGGGTGTGCGCGTACCGGGAAACGCCTATTTATTCAAAACTTTTCACACTCTTTCAGACCTCAGATAGAAATTTTTTAAATTGCTCTGAAATTAAAGGAATCTCGCAGCCTATCAGTGGCTGCTAGGTGCGGACAGCAGAGCGAAATCGACGTTTCACGTGCTCCCAGAGCGCAGAGGCAAAGGTGGGGTCCGGCTAGTTTACTAGTCGATCACTGAGTCTCCAACAAATGAACTAATAGATTGTAGAAGAGTTGTATAAATACTTAGAAGCTATTCTTGAGCTCCCGCAAACGGCGCATCAGCTCCACGTCGTCGGCTATGTGCAGCTTGGCCTTGATGGCTTCGTCGTCACATCTCATGAAGGGGTTGTGCTTGAGTTCATCGGCAATGGTGAATTCACCAGCCAGGATTTCATTCTCGTTGGCGAACTTTTCCAATTGGTCCAGGGCCTTGCTGCTCATTACACTCTTCGCAAACTTGACGTTGCTCTTGGTGTACTCGTGGCCGCCATACACTTTGGTGTCACCTGGTAGGGCAGCGAGCTTCTTGAGTGATGACAGCATCTCCTCGGGAGTGCCCTCAAAGAAACGGCCACAGCCAGCATTGAACAGAGTGTCGCCAGTGAAGACGGCACGCTCATCGGTCTCGGAGTCCTCGGCAAAGTAGCAAATGGAGTCCTGGGTATGGCAAGGGGTGTAGACAGCCTTGATGGTGATGCTACCTAACTGGATCTCCTCACCATCCTTTGGAGTGTACTCCACGAGCGGCGAGTCCTTACCGGCAATCACAGGCACTCCAAGCGTCTTCTTGAAGTGCTCGTTCCCTCCACTGTGATCGTAGTGGTGATGTGTGTTCACAATGGCCTTGATGTCGACCGACTGAAGTGTAGACTCCGGAATATCCTTAGGAGTAGCTGGATCGATGAGCCACGACGCCTTCGAAGACGAATCCGTCAGCAGAAACGCGTAGTTGTCTCCTGAGCCCCAGCGCATGGGAATCGACTGAATGTGCATCCTTCTCAGGTGTCTAAGCATGTACTGGGTACCTAGTCAAGTACCCCTATACAGTCCTTCAAGTGTGTGGTCCGCTATTGTTGGAGTTGCTGGGGCGCGAAAATTACCCTTTGCGGATGGCTACAAGCATTTGAATCAAAAGTATATAAAAACCAATCTATCGAGCGAATTAGAACTCGTCGTCAGAAGACACGTAAGCGTCACCCAACTCCTTCTTCTTTTTCATTCTCTCCTTCTTCTTCTTTCTGAGCTCGGCAGAGGAGAGCTTCGTCTTCTTCTTACCAGCGGCAATCTTGTTACCCATGGCATCGAACTTGTCCTCCTCGTCCTCCTTCTTCTCAAGTCTTGGACCAGCACCCTGACCGGTGACCCAGTTGTGACCAGATGGAGTCATCTTACCGTCAAGAACGGCCCACACTTCCTCAGTGAGGTCCTTGGTGAACTCAGCAGAGTGAGTAATGATGATGATACCACCCTCAAAGGCCTTAAGAGCCTTAGAGAGAGCACCAAGAGAGTCTCTGTCCAAGTAGTTGGTTGGCTCGTCGAGAACAATCAAGTGAGGTCTCTGCCACGTACAAGCGGCAAGGACAAGCTTGACCTTCTGACCACCAGAGAGACCTCTGATTCTAGAGTGAGAAACCAACTCAGCGTCAAGACCCAACATGGCGCAGTGAGTCTCAATCTCCTTTCTGGTCAAAGCTCTGAACTGACCAGAGGCAAGAGCCTCCTTCATGTCAACCTCAGCAACCATCTTGGAGTGGGACTCGGTAAGCTCACCTCTTGGCAACCAAGCGTTGTCAACAGACATCATTGGAACCCATCTCTCGTTCTTCATGCCAATGTTCTCACCAAGGGTGAAGGAACACTCGTACTCGTAAGAGTTCTTGAATTTTCTTCTAGCGTGGATGCCGGCAATACGTCTAGGAGTACCCTCAATCTTGAAGATCTTGTTCATGGCCTGCTCGTCATTCTCGTTGATCTGTCTCGAGGCACGGTCCATGGTCTCACGGTCCTCACCAGTCTGGAATCTCCACTGAATGTACTCAGATGGGGTCTTGTCCAAGTGGGAGTCAATGTGAGCAAAGGCGTGCTGCTTGATGTAAGCAATACGACAGTTCTCGTGCACGTAAACCTCACCGGTAGTTGGGAGAAGCTCACCAGTCAACACGTTGATAAGAGTGGACTTACCGGCACCGTTTGGACCAATGACGGCAATTCTCGAGGAAAGAGAACACTGGAAGGTAACGTCAGAGATCTGTGGCTTGGTGGTACCTGGGTACTGGAAGGACATGTTAGAAACCTTGACAATGGCCTTCTGCTTGGTCTTGACACCCTCAAGGAAACCTGGCTCTGGGAATCTGAACTCAAGGTCAGAGGCACCGAGCTCGTGGTAAGACTTGGCGGCTGGAACACGCTCAACGAAAGCGGAAAGGTTACCCTTGTACTTTCTGAGCTTGAAACCCTCGTAGTGGATGATGTACTGGACAACGTTGTCGAGGAAACCAGAGTCGTGGGAGACAATGATCGAGGTGATGCCACATGTGTTGAGGTAGTTCACCAACCAGGCAACGTTAACAGTGTCCAAATGGTTAGTTGGCTCGTCCAAAAGCAAGATGTCAGCGTTCTTCAACACGGCTCTAGCAAGGGCGAGTTTCATCTTCCAACCACCAGAGAGGGAGTGGATAGGCATCTTGATCATCTCCTCAGAGAACTTGAACTCACGGAGCTTGTCCTCAATCTCCTCTCTGGTAGCGTTGATGAGGGCATCCTCAAAGACAAAGTCAACAACGGTGGTGTCCTCGTGGACGTTGTCAATGTCGTGCTCAACGTAAACGGTACGGCACTCATCCTGAGTTGGGAAACCGTCAACCTGACCGTTGGCAATGGCTCTCATCAGAGTGGACTTACCAGCACCGTTTGGACCACAGAGACCGTATCTTCTAGCTCTCTTAAGTCTAAGCTGGGTGTTGTTAAGCAGAATCTTGGCACCGTAGGCAAGAGAGAACTCACAGTTACAGAGGTCCTCACCCTCGTCATCCTCATCCTCAAAGGATGGTGGCTGTGGGATGTTGTCAACGGCGTGCTTTCTCCACTCGTCAATGTCACGCTTGGCCTCCTTCTCGTGCATGAAGACGGTGAGGTAGGAGGTGAGGTGCTCGTACCAGGCAGCCTGGTCGATGACACGCTCGTCAATGAGGTCACCGGCAATGTAGGAGGCGTACTCAACGACAATGTTGAATCTCTCGGCAACCTCAATCTTGGAAGCGGCAAGGACGGCGAGAAGCTCCTTCTTAGTGACGGAAACGTCACCAGCGGTGGAAACCTCTGGGATAACGTCGTCAGCACCAAGGGCACCAACTCTTCTCAAAGTGTTGAGAGCTCTGAGGGTAACCTCACGGGCCTCAGGGTCAGCAATGGTGGAGTAGTTGGACTTGATGGCTGGGAGAAGCTTCGACATGAATGGAGCAACAACCTGTGGGTCGTCGACAAGCTTACACATGTTGTCGACAATGACGGCAGCCTTTCTCTTGATGGCGGTGTCACGCTCGGCGAGACCTCTAGAGAGAAGTGGAACCATGATGGAGAGGGTAGCAGTGGTGACCTCAGCAACAAAGGTGGTGGCACCGAGAATGTGCACAGTCTCTGGGACGAGGGTTGGGGTACCGATACACTCAATGAGCTGTGGGATGAAGTTCTTGATATCCTTGTTGTGCACAGTCTTGGTGGCGGTGTTCATCGTCTCAGTAGCAGCCTTCTTGACGTCAACCTTGGTGTCCCACATGGCCTCAGAGAGCACTGGGATGAGCTCTGGCATTCTGAGGGCAACCTGGGCCTCAGCGTGGTTCACGAGCTCAGAGATGGCAGCAAGGACGGCAATCTTCTCCTGCCACTTGTTGGTGGTGGAGAGAGACTCGACAAAGTGTGGAAGCAAAGCCTTGACAGCGGTTGGGTCGATGGCAGTAGCAATCGCCTTAAGGGCGTTGGCGGCAACAGCACGGAGGTTGTTGTCCTTCTCACCAGCCTTCTTGCAAATCTCCGGAACAAGGGCAACCACAAATGGCTCCACGGATGGGTTCAGGTTGTTAGCAGAGGCAATGTGAACAACGGCCTCGATGGCGTTGGCTGCAGTCTTCTTGTCAGCGACAGCCTTGGTGAGCTGGGCAAAGAAGTCAGCAGGCACATCGTGCTCGATGATGGAACCGTTGAGGAAGGATGCCACGCTGGTGGCAGCGGCATCAACAGTCTCCGGGGTGGCCACAGAGAGCTTCTGGAAGAGCTCAGAGAGCACTTCGACGCTTTGCTTGGAGTCAGCCATGGTTGGGGGAAAAGAAAGGAATGGGCGAAAATTTTTTTAAGAGCTGAGGATTCGCGTGGTAGGGGCACCGATGAGGGTGTACGGATGTTTTGTTCAGGCTCACCACGTGGCAGCCCCCAGCAATGGCTTAAACCTAGAAATGACACGATAGGGTGTGCTCACTATTGCTAGCCTATCGTGATCTTTCCAGCGATCATCGTAATCCCTTTGTAGTGGTATGGCGATTCCCATGGGAAAAAATCCATTGGCCAATCAAGGAACCGCACGCGAAAAAGAAACCGGCATATTTTAGCTTCGGGTCCTCATCGCTCTCATTACGCTAACATAGGCTATACTTAGCCGCTGTCCATTGGCTCGAGGCCTTCGCATGGAAATCGTGAACAAATGATGGAGACGCCTTCGATTTTGGAATGCGGATTTTGAGGGAACTGGTGAGATTGGCTTTCCAGGGGCTTATCGTAACTCAAAAAGCCCGTTAGTGATCTGCAATCAACCATCGCGGTGTAGTCCCCTCCTAGTCTCTCAGAAGATATCCAACCGTTTGAATAATCAGATCTTAAAGAATAAGCAGCTACTGGGTTTGGACTCTTAGAGTTTTGGGGAAGGATCTACGTACCCCCTGACACAGAAAAAAAGTATTGCATAAAGCGCTAGAACCAGCTAGCTCATAGAGAATAGACAAAATGTGGGTTCTCCTTGTCAGTAAGGTCTGCAAACTCGAGGTTCTCCATCTCCATCCCACTCGGCTTGAGACCTTCTCTTTCACCTCTCAGCTTTGCTCTCCGCTTGTTCTCAGTCCAGTAGGAGTAATAGAGATATCCTAGGAGCACAAGTCCCACTGCGTAACACACCACAATAGTAATCTTTGCCGGAGCATAAGATGGAGCGTCAGAAGACTTGAAAGTCTGGGGGCCAATGAGGTTGCCAACACAATAGCCAACGAGGTAGATGGCATTAACTGTAACCTTCTTTGTGTGACCAGCAACGTTTGAAGAGAAGAGGGAGAGACAGGCAACCATACCAATGGCCCCCATGCTTTGCACAAAGTAGCCAGCAAGCCTTGCCTGCTTGTTCTCACTAGCAAATGCCAACATACAAGCCCCAATAAGAACTAGCACGGTCATAAATATGGTGATTGGGAGTCTTCTAGGATAATACTGGGACCAAAATCCCAGAAGAGGACACCCCACAAACTCCACAGCTCCTGGGATCATCCCCATTAGGAGCGAGTCGTAGGTTGAAAAGCCAAAATCTTCATTTAACAGGATGGAGCCGAAATTGCTAACGCCACCATTTGGAATGCTAGAGATTATGGCGTAGAAGAAACAGACCCATGTTCTAACATCAGTGAGGGCCTCGATGAACTGATGCTTTTTAAAATGTCTGTTGCCAAATCCTTGATTGTTGGTTCTGATTCTCTCCACAACCATAATCTTCTCTTGTTCGGTGAGGAACCATGCACCGGCAGGTGTGTCAGGAATGTGGAAATAGAACAAAACAGAGAGGGTAATGGTGATAAGCCCAATAACCACGAATAACACTTTCCATCCTTCGATATTATAGTTGTCTGAGTGGATGGCAACACCGTACCCAAGAGCAGCACCAAAGATACCACCGAATCCATTGCACCCGAACCAAAGACAGGTTCGGAAGAACTGTTCTTCCTTTCGGTACCATTGCGATGTCAAAATCACCATTGCCGGAGTTACTGAAGACTCGAGTGCTCCAAGGACTGCTCTCAAGAAGATGAAGCCAGCGTAGTTTGGCGTCGCATGTAGACACAAAACCACTCCCCAGACAAAGATGAACAGCGACGTAAGCTTAGCCAAAGGAAACTTTTGCAAGACCCAAGACACTGGAAATTCGAAAGCCAGATATCCAAGATAAAATGCACTTCCTACCCACGAATATTGGTAGCCACTCATGCTCAGATCTGTTCTGAGGCCCATTATGGCGGCGTTACCGTTTGATACCTTATCCATGAATTGGACTCCGTAGACGAGGCAACACAAGGGGAGAATGTAAGTGTCAATCTTGCGCAAAAGTTTCGAGGATTCCTTGGGGGTTATCTCAACATTGTTGCCCATTGCCAGTCTCATTGCTTCATCGACATCACCCGTGACTTGTACAGTCTCTCCATATGGCGAGATGACAGTGGTGAGAACCTCAACAGAGCCGATCTGGTCTTTCGTCATTGAGACGACTGGCTTGATATCCTTGTCTTTCTCCATGCTGGCGTGATAACCGAGTGACTAGCACCAGGAAAGAATTCTCTTATATATAATGTCCATGGCTTATCATTCGAGAATCTGCGATTAGCGTTATCATCAGAGTCCTGGCGGAGTCTTTTGTAACTGACTCGGAACAAAATCACGATTTAATACACACTGGAAAACAAAGTCGCCGTCGACATTCACGAAGTATGATAAAAGTTTGCAGCGTATGAACGTAAACGCCGGACGGATTCGTTTTAGGCCTTGTTCGAACCCTTGGGCTTTCCAACCCCGAAACACTGGGTGAAAGTATACGTAACACGTTGGACTGCTTAATTTGAATGACTTAGCAGATAAGTGAAGCAAATGTTCCATCTCCATCCGAGTCTGACCCGAGTCTCAACGCTGGGATCATACGTCTCGGACTTTGGTTGGCGCCGCGGAGTTCCAGCTCGCCTCCTACGGAATTCCGAGTGCTATAAAATTTTACTGATCATTCAATCACTTCAATTCTAACGATCATGATTAAGGTAACCACGTCTTATAGCAAGCTTAGTGGGTTCCTCTCGAAGCCTTGCTACAGCGACTAAGGTTTGAGCCTGGAGGTTAAACTAGCTACCCGGAGATACCAGCCAAGCTCAGCCACGCTCGAGCCGCAAAAGTCGCAAATCGCAAAAGTCTTAAGGGTAGAATTTTAATCGAGACAAAGGAGTCTCAGCTTCTATCATCATTGAGGGCAAACTGCTCATCCTAATCGGCACACAGAGCTTTATCTACAGGAGGGCTTATGTATCACCAATGGTTGCGGCTCTCGTTCTTGAGTCTTGTCTGTAGCAGAAAATATTATTGACTCTGGTAACGCTTTGACTCTGGTACAACAGCAGCGGAGATCGGAACTGTATAGATAAGATAAGTGGAGAGATTGTCAGGAGGTTGTTTCGGGGGTGGCCCGGCCAATAGGCTCACGAGACTCTCCTAAAATTCATGTGTTTCTAAAACAACAGATAAAGAGCCTACTCGTAGAGAGGCACCCCTCCACTTTCCCTCTCAGTCCACTTTTGATATTACGTCTATAGGTCAGAGGCTGTGTTCTTGAACGCGCAGAAGGTGGGAATGATGCCACAGAGCTCTCCGCAACCAAAAACATTCAATAATGGCTCCAACTTGTTTGAATATAGCAATTATACCCCATCATATGTCGTTAGCATCATCGAAGAATCCCAATGCGTCAAGTAGCGTAATGAGTTTGCTGGCTAGGTGTTGTGTTCCCGAATAGGAAACTCTCCCGAAGCGCGAACGTTCGACTCTCGCGAGTGGCAACTTTTTTGCAATGTAAACAAAGGTACATCATCAACTTCACAATGGCTCTACACCCAGATGCTATCGTGAGCCTCGTACTGGAGGAACTGTGCTATGAGGGGACAGAAGGTGTTCCATGGTCTCGTGTCTGGGAGCTTCTATCTAGTGTACCAGCCATTAGCAAACCAGTGTACCGCCAGATGGTGTACTCATGGCTAAGGAAACACCCAGACCTCGTCTTTGTCACAGGAGAATCAACCGCCACTCTCCCAGCATCTCTGGAAGAGGCCGAGAAAGGGCTCCTCAAAGTGTCTGAAGACCACCAATGGCTTACTCTGACAGGATCACCAAAGGCTAACAACGCTATAGGAGCCAGGGCACAAGAACTGCTTGTGGCCATTGCCAAAAGCAGAACACAGGGGATTGACTCATTGGAGCTCGTGAAACAGACTGGGCAGGACAACCGCAGTTTGACGTCTCGTATCAAGAGCATTGCTCATCTCATCACCAAGGTGTCGATCCTTAGAGGAGGAAGAACTCTCTCTCTCTTCACACTCAAAAAGTTCTACAATGGCATGCCCGCAGATGAAACCACTTTGAACGTTGTGGATCTACGAAGCAAGATTGTTGCTGCGCTGAAGGCTGCTAAGAACGGCGTGAGACAGGCCAACGATCTCCGTAGAGAGCTGGCGATGGACACATCTCCCAAGCTCAAGGTTGTGTTTAAGTCCGAGGCAACCTATCTCCAGATGCGCGGCTTCATTGATAAGGTGCTTGTGGTATCGCCTGTGGCTCCGACTCGGAAGTTCCGGTCTCTCAAGTACATAAAGGACTACGAGAATGATGAAGGCAATGCAGCAGAGTACGACATGGATGACAATTTCGATGACGACGAGCCTTCAGCTTCTCTTAGTGTCGTGAACTTACAGGAGGATACCGAAGATAACGCAACATCAGAACCAGTGCTGAACCGTTTCTACCCAGTGCAGAACCAGCTATATGATATTGTGCACTCTTTGGGTACTGCTGGTTGCTCCTCTACGTTTTTGTGTGATACCGTTTTCGGTCCAGTGTACTCACGGCTGTTTTCACGGTGGGTGGAGCAGTTCACAGCGGGAAAGTACCTCCCACACATGGCCAACTATGCGGTGATCCGCCACTACGATTTCCAAGGAAGGGTCAAATTCTACCGCTACTTATCACGTCCTAACCTGCTTGTACTCTCTGGCCAGCCTCCAGACGAGAATGGCTCCTCTTTGCCAGAGTACAAGCCACCATCCACTACTTTGCAAGAGGCAAACGCCAAGCACCACACGCCATTTGTTTCGCGTTGCAGCGTGATTGAAAAGGGCGATGGCAAGCACATTGTATGGTTTGGCTCGATAGCAGAGCTCACTCCCGAGGCGAGATCACAGCTCAAGGAGGAATCGGTAGAGCCTAAGCGGAAGCGTGGGAGACCTCGCAAGGGCGAGGAGAGACCTAAGGAACCGAAAGCCAAGAAGCCGCGGGTCAAGAAACCGGAAATCGCAGTCAAGGAGGAGGTGGTTCCAGTGGAGGTTGCAGAGCTCAAGATTGCGGACTTGCAAGGCCACTCTTTCAAGTCGATCGAGAGGCTATCTGCTCTCCTACGTGTGCTTGAAGACTCTGATGGGGTACGTGAGGACAACTCCAAACTGCACCAGGAGGTTTGTGAGGAGCTGGGCTTCACCACAGACCGCAAGACATTCCGCAAAGATATCAACTCGCTTATCCAACAGGGCAAAATTGCAGTGGAGGAGGTTGAAATTCCGGGAGACGAGGTCAGTGTAGTGATCCCACTACTGGTCACTTCCAATGCTGTACGGTCCACTGTGGAGTCACTCAAGGCTCAGCTGCTTACGCTACGAAGAGTGAAGGACCACGTGATCAAGGAGCTGGATGAGGTGACTGCCGAGATGGACTTTTTCGACACAGAGCTGCGAGTGGAATTCACCAAGGCCGAGCCCGTCAAGGTGAAGCGCGAGCCTGTGAAGAAGGAGGTTGTGAAGCCGAAGAGAGAGCCTGTAATTAAGCCCACAGCCTCCGTCAAGGCTCACAAGCCACGAGACGAGCTGGATGCCATCAGAAAGGCCCGGAAGCAGCGGAAGCGGGAGCAACAGGCTGAAAATGTCGAGGGGATGAAGCCACAACCCAAGACACGGTTGCGTGTCGGCCGTAAGCGGAGAGTGTCGCAGCTCAATTCCGAGGAGACGCTGGCGTTGTTCAAGGCTGTGGTGATTTGCAAAACCATCAACAACAACGTGATTGACTGGGACCAGATTGCGAGGCTGTTTGAGAGTGCGAGTGCGGAGGATCTCAAGGCCAAGTGGCCTCGGATTCGTACGATGATGGGAGCTAATGGCATTAGTGTTGCTAGGCGTACGTGGAAGAAGATCCTGATGAGTGCTGTGAAGGAGGGAAAGGTGGAGCTTTCAGAGATTGAGGAGCTCAACTTGCGGACTCTGCTTCGGCTATGGCAGGACTACCAGCTTGTCGGCTCAGTTCAGGACACGGGCGAGAGGCTTTTCGCCGATGTTGAAAGGAACAGGCAGGCTTTCGGCTTTGTCAAGAGCAAAAACGCTTCAACTCCACAGTACGATTACAACTCGATGGTCCAGCGGGAGCAGTTCCTAGTCAACAAGGCCTTCACGTATGAGGAAGGTACCGACGTGGAGCCCCAGACAGAGGCGGATGCTGGCTCCACGATCCGCCGCATCATCATTGCGCTGCTGGCGAGTGGGTCTGAGGATATCAAGAACCTTTCAGTGCTGGCGGGCTTCACGAGTGAGCAGGTGGATGGCGTCTTCTTGGAGATGACCCGTAAGCGGGAGCTCGTGGTGAGCTCGTCCGATGGCAAGGTGAGACTTGGAGATCGGATCACGGCCTTCTTGGAGGATAGCACCTACGATTTTTCGCTAGCCAAAGTCACAAAGTTCCAGCAGTTGCTAGCGGAGCTGTGTGCCAGTAACAAGGGGCTAATTCTGGACCCGGTGTTTGACAATTCGCTCATGGTGCCTATTCTGGAGCTCATCAGGGACCAGGCCCTCAACATCACGCGAGTGGACCACTACCGCAAAGAGGTGCTTACCGGGTACGAGGCCCGGACGCTGGAGAGAGAGAAGCTGGACTGCGATATAATCCTCGAGGGACACGAAGGCATCAAGCCTGCACCGTCCAAGGCAGTTCTAGTTCCTACTGGAGAGCCGTGCTCTTCAATCTGGGTGGATGCTACGGGCGGCGTCAACAAGTCTGTGTGGCGCAAGGTGGTGAGAGTGGTTATCTCAATGGTACTATCGCAGCCTGGGATCCCAATTGGGGTGCTTAGCGAGGCGATGGCGACTCTGCTGACGTCTGTGGAAGTTGGCAAGGTTGTGGAGTGGCTGGTGGAGTGTGGCGCAGTGAGGCGCACGGGGGCGGATTCTGGAGCCGAGGGTCTGTGGCTGGAGCCGCAGTGGTACATTGTGCTTGGGCTGTGGTAGTTGGCTAACAATTGGCTGGCAATTGGCTTGTAATTGGACTTTTGACACTTGTGAATTATGTCCCGATATTTTCTTTCGCGGCGAAAAATCTCCACAACTACAATGCCACCAGTTCAGCAGATGCAGGGCCAGCCCTCCAACTTTGACAAGTTCAAGATGGGTGCCATGATGGGCACCACCGTGGGAGTCGTTGTGGGAGTTCTCTTTGGCGGTTTCTCCATCATCACACAGGGCGCGGGGCCTAACGGCGTGATGAGAACGCTGGGCCAGTACATTGGCGGGTCCGCAGCCACGTTTGGGCTCTTTATGTCGATTGGGTCTGTGATCCGGTCCGAGACGGACGTCTCTCTCAATGCCCAGTCACGTGCTCTCGCCAGAGCAAAGTTTGAGGTGCTGATGGAGCAGGCCAGAAGATAGTACATAGCGAAAGATTTAGCAGAAGCAAGAAGGTAGCGAGAAGGGAGCCAGTAGTTGGCGAGCAGGCCATAAGCCATGAGCCATTAGCGAGCCATGAGCCACTAGCCATTAGCGGGCCACTGGTCTAGCCCGTAGCCCAGCCCTTGGCTAACCCGGCGATTCTTAGTCATCCGGATGCCAAAAAATTGGTGTCCAGGTGAAGTCACCACTCCACCATGTACACCACCCTGGCCTTCAACCAGGACTTCTCGTGCCTCGTTGCTGGCAGCGAGAGTGCTCTCCGCATCTACAACGTCGACCCCTTTGGCGAGTGCTTCGAGCTGGCGGAGCCCGCCCTCGTGGCGCAGATGCTCTTCTCCACCTCGCTAGTGACTCTCGTGGGGAACCAGCCCCGGAGGCTCCGGATCCTCAACACAAAGAAGAAGGCGACGATATGTGAGCTGACCTTCCCGACGCCGGTGCTTTCCGTCAAGCTCAACCGCCGCCGGCTCGTGGTGGTACTGCTGGACCAGATCTACCTCTACGACATCTCGTGTATGAAGCTTTTGCACACGATTGAGACTTCTCCCAACCCTCACGCACTCTGCGATCTCAGCTCGAGCGACGACTCCATCATGGTGTTCCCGGCTCCGGGCCCGGCGGTCTCCTCCCCGTTTGAAGTGGATAACCCCGGGTCCGAGGGCCAGGTTGTCGTCTTTGACGCGCTTAACGTGTCGCCGCTTAATGTGGTGAAGGCGCACAAGACGGAAATTGCGGCGCTCTCCCTCAATGCCACGGGGACCCTCTTTGGCAGTGCCTCCAGCAAGGGCACCATCGTCCGGGTCTTCAACAGCTTCTCCGGGGCTAGCGTGGCGCAATTCCGGCGCGGCTCGTACCAGGCAAAGATATACAGCCTGACGTTTGACCCGGGGTCGAGCCTCATCGCGGCCTCGTCGGAGACGGGCACGATCCACATCTTCCGACTTTCGCCGGGCACTCCGGGCGCACCAGGAGCCCCGGGAGCCCCGGGACTCGCCAATGACACAGAAGACACCCCGGACGACAGGGTCGAGCACGTGCTGCCACTGGCTGGCAACTCGGAGCCGCCCGTGCACTCTGTGCCGTCAATAGCCGACAAGCTGCTACAGAACCTCCCGAGAAACATCACCTCGATGCTGGAGCCGCAGCGGGACTTTGCCAGCGTAAAAGTGCCCCGGGGCTCGAGGCACACAATAGGCTTCAACGGCAAGGAGGTGCTTGTCGCCACCGCCGAGGGCTCCGTCTACGTCTACGAGCTGCCGCAGAGAGGCGGCGAGTGTGTACTGATGAAGCAGTACGCCCTGGAATGAATAAATTGCACATTTCAATAGTAGTGTGGAGTCCACCCGGACACCTCCCGCGTAGTGACACAAGAAAAAGCAACGCGAATCTCACCACCAGTGCATATTCCCCCGATGATCTCTCTCCAATACCATGCCCCGAACGCTGCTTGAAATCGAGGTCGATTCTGACCATCGGGACATTGTTCTCATTAGGGGCTCTGCCTACGAGTCCCCTTCCGTCATCCTTTCAGGCCATGTGGCCGTCAACATCGACCCGCGAGCCCTTTCGCTGAGGCTCGTAGGCACCCACAGGGTCAACTTCACGCTTGACTCTGAGAAAAAACACGTGAGAGAGGACTCCACTGTGCTGTTGTGTGAGTGGGATCTGCTGGCAAGTGCCGAAGGCGTTGTGACGAAGCAGTGGAGGAGCCCCAGCATGGGCGCATCTCCGGGCCTGCCCAGCTCATCGGGCTCATCAACCCGTGCATCGGCCCGGGCATCGCCGGGGTCGTCTCCCAGACCGGTGCCCGGGTCGCCCCGGAGCTTCCCCTTCCGCGTCGTGCTCTCCGGGGACATTGCAGAGTCCGTCGAGGGGCTCATCTCCGGGTCGGTAACCTACCATCTCGAGGCCACCTTGAAGCCCCATGGAACTTTCAAGTCCGACGTGGTCAAGTACAAATTCCTACGTGTGATGCGCACAATGAGCGAGGATGCCATTGGCATGTCCGAGTCGATGTTCATCGGGTCCACGTGGCCGGGTAAAGTGCAGTACGAGTTCTCTGTACCCTCCAAGGCCATCGCCATCGGGAGTTCCACCCCGTTACACATCCAGCTGATCCCGCTAACAAAGGGCATCACTATCGGGCAGGTTAAAGTACAACTGGTGCAGCAGTACACGATAAAGTCCGGGAGTGACGCGTTCCAGGCAACGCAGGTGATTGTGGAGTCCAAGATGGCACAGCATTTCGGTACGGTGCTGATGGACATCACCAATCTCGATTCGGAGCTCGCCGTGCCCAACTCGCTGAGGCTCGTCAACCCAGATACAGAGATTGGCGACCTGATTAAAGTGAAGCACAAGATCAAGTTGCAAATTGCTTTGAAGAACGCAGATGGCCACGTCAGCGAGTTGCGTTCCAATCTGCCCGTTTCGCTCTTTGTGTCAACGCGCGTCCCGATAAAGGCCCGGGTTGTCGAGATGGACAAGGGCCGGATGGTGATGTCCCGGGAGACGGTGACGCTCTTCTCCGAGCCCAGCAGCGACGAGGAGAGTCTGCCGAGCTACCAGGCCAGGCTGTTTGACCAGCTCTACACGCCCGTCGGGAGCCCGCAGTTTTCCCCGGCGGTGTCGTCGCCGGGGTCGGGATCGGCCACCCCGGACTACTTCTCCTTCAACCCCGGGGCGTCGCCGATGCTCTCGCCCAACGAGCTGACTCAGCACCTCCGGGAGCACCTGCAGCTAAGCTTTGAGCGGCTGTCCCGGGTGCCGAGCTACGACGAGGCCATCTCCCGGCCCGGGTCCCCCGGGGGAATGTCGCCGCAGTACGAGGACCTCCGGGTTGCACCGCTTAGCTCCGCTCACCTCCACCAAGGCATCCACAGCGCCTCGAGCGCCAGTCTCAGATACCAGGTGCACGTACAGAGTCCCCTAGCTGGGGGGAATGAGTAGATTAATGAGACAAATGAATAATTTATAGCTATTAGACCTCTATGGCCAGCCGTGGTCAAACAGAATCGAGACACTCTCACCGTTGTGGATGCGGCGGATCGCCTCGCCAAACACCTTGGCGACATCCAGCACCTCCAGCTTGTCGCCGAGAAGCTCCAGGTGGGACTGCTGCGGTACCGAGTTGGTGACGACGAGCTTGTCGATGGCAGAGTCCTTGACTCTCTGGATCGCATCGCCCGAGAAGATGGCGTGGGTGATGAGGGCAGTCACCTTGGTGGCTCCCTGTGCTTTCAGCAGCTTGGCTGCTCTCGTGATGGTGTAGGAGGTATCGACCAGGTCATCCACCAGAATGCACTCCTTGCCCTTAACGTCTCCCACCAGCATCGTAGTGGCATATTTCTTGCCCAGCGAGATCTCGGAGGGCGTAGGGGTCATGGGCTGGCTCGTGGGCTGGTTCTGGCTCGATTGGTGGAGTCTGCGCTCCTTGTGGATCAGGGCAAACGGCATTTGCAGAGTATCCGCAATGGCGGTGGCTCTCTTGGCTCCACCAGCATCCGGAGACACAACCACAATGTCGTGGAAGTTCGGGAAGCTCGTCGAGATGTAGTGCTGGAGAATCGGCTTGGAGTAGAGGTTGTCTACTGGGATGTCGAAGAAGCCCTGGAACTGAGCATCGTGCAAGTCCATCGTGATGATGTGGTCTGCGCCGGCAGTCGTCAGCAGATTCGCAATGAGGGTCCCGCTCTGCGCCACCCACTGCTTGTAGCCCGAGTTGGAAGCCTTGGGATCCACGGGGGCATCCTCTCCCTGGGCCGGCTTGTACTCTGGGATCTTGGGGATGTGGCTGTGCTGTGGCGTTGGTTGGTGGAGCTGTGGCTGGGGCTGTGGCTGGGGCTGTGGCTGGAGAGGCGGCGCCGGCTCCTTAGCACTCTCGCCATTCGCCGGGGTGCCGGGATGTGTCTCAAAGGTGTACTGTGACTTGGCAGCCAGGGGAGCTCCTTTCTTTGTGTAAGGGATGTCTGGCTGTCTCGAGTAGGGGAAGAGCGGCACTACCGCTGTGACTCTCTTAGCACTCGCCGTCTTGCACGCTGAGAGGATGATGAGCAGTTCCAGGAAGTTGTCGTTGACGTGTCCGCAGCCGGACTGGACAACGTAGACGTCCTTCTCACGCACAGACTCGTTGACGCTGATGGAGGTCTCTCCGTTGGAGAATTTGCCGAGCTTGATGGAGCCCTTGTCCAGCGACAGGTTCTGGCAGATCCGGTCGGTGAGGTCCGGGTGCGACGACCCGGAGAAGACCACAATGTCGTGAACCATGTGGGGAGTAAAGATGTGGATGTGATTTTTTCTCGCGAGCGGCTATCTCCGGCGGAGCCTGGGCACGGGGCCGGGATAGTGGTGGAGCGCTGGGGAATGCTTCAATTGATTAGATAATGGGCTAGCAGAGAGCCAGTGACGGTTTTAGACCATGGGGGAGTTTTGGCGGGGATCAGGGCATGCCTCGTTGTGTGGCTACAGTTAACGGCACTAAGCTAAACGGGACATAATTCCACAAGCCATCCCAAGGTCTCAGACCAAGTCCTAGCTCTAGGCCATGCTCCAATTGGGTCTCTGCCACCACCAGCACTCCGCTCGAGCCTTGAGGTGGCTATCCAAGTTTATCCTTTTGCGCGAAGATAGCCACTAACCATGATCAACGCGCTATTCGTCTTTAGCCCGCGGGGCGAGGTTCTCGTCAGCAGACTCTTCAAGGATGGCATCAAGCGTAACATCTCGGACGTGTTTCGGATCCAGGTCATTTCCAACCTGGATGTAAGTACTTGCACCGGCCTTGACTAACCTCCAGCTGCGATCTCCAGTGCTAACGCTGGGCTCCACCACCTTTCTCCACATCAAGCACAACAATCTGTGGCTTGTGGCGGTGACGAGATCCAACACCGATGCCTCGGTGATCTTTGAGTACCTCTACAGCCTCGAGAACCTGCTTTTGCAGTACTTTGAGACGCTGGACGAGGCCACGGTGATGGAGCACTTTTCCACAATCGACTCGATCCTCGACGAGACGCTGGACTTTGGCTATCCGCAGTCGATGGACTTTGCCACGCTGAGACAGGTGGTGCCCGTGCCAGACAACCTGCCGATCCGGGTCAAGAAGCAGAGCCAGCATCCCGTGGCGCTGGCTAGCGACGTTCCCTGGAGAAAGGAGGGCATCAAGTACCGCAAAAACGAAATCTACCTCGATATCTACGAAAAGGTCAATGTGCTGATATCGCAGGACGGCCGCATCGTACGTTCGTACATTGACGGCTTCATCGACATGAAGTGCCACCTCTCTGGGATGCCAGTGTGCAAATTCGGGCTCAACGACTCCTTGAGTCTCAACAGCGGCGATTGGCTCGATGGGTACGACGTCAAGAACAAGAGAGCCATCCCCAAGGCTGCGGCGGGCTCCGTGATACTGGAGGACTGCAAATTCCACCAGTGTGTGGAGCTCGATAAGTTTGACTCGGAAAGAGTGATCCAGTTTGTGCCACCGGATGGCCAGTTTGAGCTGATGCACTACCGGGCCTCAGACAACATCAACTTGCCCTTCAAGTTGACTCCGCTCGTTTCAGAGACTGGGAATGGGCAAGTGGAGCTGAGACTCAACCTCAAGTCGCTCTTCCCCTCCAAGCTCACAGCGACAGACGTCGAGGTGCGGATCCCCACGGTGAATGCGATAGATGCGGATTTTTCCTCTTCAGGGGGCAAGGCCAAGTTCCATCCGGAGGAGAAGGCGATTTTGTGGAAGTTTTCCAAGTTCCAGGGACTCACAGAGCACTCGCTCACCGCCACGATATCGTATGCGAAAAACACCCAGCACATTAACGCCAGGGCCCCAATCACTCTCAAGTTTGAGCTGCTGATGTTCAGCTCGTCCGGGATCGTGGTGCGGTTCCTCAAAGTGAGTGAGAAGGCAAAGTACAACACCGTCAAGTGGGTGCGGTATATCTCTCAGGGAGGTTCGTACGAGGTGCGGTATTGAGAGGAAGACTATTATATGAATGGCTCATTACGTGACGAATGACTAGACTAAACTGGTGTGCCAATTGACTGGTGTGCCAATTGACTAAACTGGTGTGTCGATTGACTAAACTGGTATGCCAATTGACTAAACCGGTATGCCAATATACTAAACCGGTATGCCAATTGACTAGACTGGTGTGCCAATTGACTAAACCGGTTGGTATGCCAATTGGCTGAACTGGCTGGTACTATTCCAATTGACTAAACCGATTGGTACTGAGCCAATTGACTAGACCGGTTAGTACTGAGCCAATTGACTAAACCAGCGGGTCTGCCAATTGACTAGACCGGTTAGTATGCCAATTGACTAAACTGGCTGCTCTGCCAATTGCCTAAACTGGCTGGTAGTATACCAATTGACTGACCCGCTGGTCCTATTCCAACTGACTAAACCGGCTGGTACGCCAATTGATTAAACTGGGTGGTACGCCAATTGACTGAGCCGGCTGGTACGCTGGCTATCGGGCATAGGCACAAATTGACTAGGCCGACTGGAACTATTCCCAACAGATGAATCCACGTTTTCGGCTAAGCCAGCACTTGGCCCCAACTGAGCAGTTACCGGCTCGGTGGGTTGCCCTCGTATAGCCTCAGCGGACATAACTACGCACCGCTAAAGCTCTGGATTGTGCAATCGCCTCTAGCCCCAGTAATCCACTCTAACCCTCCACTAATCCACTAATCCACTAATCCACAATCCCCAATCCCCAATCCACCACTCCACTGCCCCACCCTTCAAACGGCTGTCAGACGCGCGCCTTCCCAATGCGGCCGTTTCCGCACTTTAGCAATGCCACGATGAGCTAAACACAGAGCCATCATCCACGTCCCCTCGCTTATGGCTGCCAAAATCCTGATAGGAACCACCGTCGGGGTCGTGTCGTCGGCTACACAGTCCGTGGGACTCACCTTACAGAGGAAATCGCACATGCTGGAGGAGTACCGGCCCGAGTACCGACCCCCCTACCACCGGCCCCTCTGGCGGTGGGGCTTTGTGCTCTTCCTCATAGCCAACGTGCTGGGCTCGTCGATCCAGATCACCACACTCCCGCTCATCATCCTCAGCCCGCTCCAGGCCGTGGGGCTCGTCTTCAACTCGGTGTGCTCCGCCGTGATCCTGGAGGAGGGCTTCACATGGCACGCCATTGCTGGCACCGTGCTGGTGGGGCTCGGGGCAATGCTGATTGCCTTCTTCGGCAGCATCGACGAGCCCAACCACAGCCTTAAGGAGCTGCTGGAACTCATGGGCAGAAGGGCCTTTGTGGGCTGGATCGTCCTCAGCACCGGCTCCGTCAGTGCGATGCTCTTGTGGGTGGCTGCCGTCAAGATGCTCCGGGACAAGACGGAGTCTGTGCCCTGCTCCATAAGGCACCTCTTTGAGCTCCCCAGCCACCGGTTCCGCTTCGCTAGGGGCATCCTCTACGGAGTGGTTAGTGGGACCCTTTCCGCACACTCGCTGCTGCTGGCCAAGTCCGCGGTGGAACTGCTCATCAACGCCCTGGTGAGGTCGTCGTACGAGGCGTTCCAGAACGTTGAGACGTGGCTCATCATCGCAAGCTTCTTTGTGCTCTCAGTGACACAGCTCGTCTTCCTCAACAAGGGGCTGCGGTTCGTCTCAACGTCGGTACTATACCCGCTGGTGTTTTGCATCTACAACATCACCAACATCGTCAACGGGCTCGTCTTCTACAACCAGCTCCACGTGCTGGCACCACTCCAGATTGCGATGATCGTGGCCGGCACTGCGCTCGTGCTTCTCGGAGTGTTTTCCCTCAGCTGGAGACTCACCGATCACGACGAGACACAAAAGGCCTCGGAGGAGACTCCTCTGGTGCAACACCCCGACACCACGGGCTACGTCTCTTTCGGGTCGCCAGCATCGCTTCCCCCCGAGGACGATGCCGAGAGCCTGTCGTCCCGCATCAACAGCCCGATCTCGGCTCTCAAGTACGGCCTCGACCCAAACACCAGCCTCCACTCCCACCACTCCAAGCGCAGAAGCAGGCGGGTTCTCTCCTACGAGCAAAACGAGCTGCTGGCCCAGCTGAACCAAATGCACGAGTGAAAGAAGAAAAAGAGTGAAAAAAAGAGTGAAAAAGTAGTTCTAGTTGATCTAAAGCCTAAGGGCCGTGCTGCGACGCCTCCTCCGGTGGAACCACAAACGCCCCGGCAAGGTCCAGCGCAGGCTCCTCGACATTGTTGTGGCCGTAGGACAGCACACCGACCCCGCCAGCATCCAGCAAAAAGTTGGGGTTCTCCAGCAGGTAGCGGTACTGCTTTATGTCCACGTACTCCACGGAGTCGTCGTCGTAGCTCTTCTCACCAGCCTGCTGAACATCGCCAGTGTGGCCCATCTTGAACCACAAGGCAGCAAAGTATCTGAGAGCATGCCCGTGGGCAAACACCATCACGTCACACGCCTCGTTGGCCTCCATCGCCTTTTTGTGGATCTTCTGGATCCGCGCAATGACACGTGACAGTCTCAGCCCAATCTCGTGGGTGCTCTCGCCGCCCTCGCACCCGTCTCTCCAGATGAGCCATGGCCTCTCCTTGTCGAGGCCTCTCTCGGCTCTCAATGCCTTGATCTGGCTCGTGAGAAGGCCCTCGTAGTCGCCGTACTCCCACTCTCTCAGATCGTTATCAACAACGACCCGGATCCGCGATCTCGTCTGCTCGTCCAGCGGAGCCAGCACCAGCTCCAGAGTGTGCAATGCCCTCTTTCTAGGCGACACAAAGATGTACTTGATGTTTTCGCTCTGGACAAAGTCCGACTCAAAGATGGCCCGGCCGGTGCGCTTCATCTGCTCGACTCCGTACGGGGTCAGGTCGATATCGGTGAGGCCCGTGTACTGGCCGGACTTGGACCAGGCCGTCTGGCCATGGCGAACAAAGAGGCACCGAGGGGTTGGGGCCTTGGACATTGTGGTTGGGAGTCTTGTGATGCGGGATGCGCGGATGACGGCGCCGCGGTGTGCGGGTGTTGCGTCTCGCTTGCTGTCATTAGCCGCCGAGGGCTCGCCAGGCCAGGGGCGGGCCAAGGGCCGGCCAAGCTGGAGTGATGCGGTGTGGGTGTAGGCCATTGGGGTTCTGGGCTCAGGAGCCTGTAGGGGGCTTGTGCCTGCCCGATCTAAGGGCTAATTGGGGGCTAATTGGGGATTAATTGGGGATTAACTGATTATGGGGATTAATACGTAGGGTGCTTAGCATACCCCCAATGCTACAAGTGACGCCATAGCCACTAGACCATCCCAATTGGCATCGGATTCGCCTCCAGCCAAAGCCTTTTGTGTATCGCGATCCATCAACATTCACCCTTAGCAACCGATGGGCTGGTTTAAAGACGGCGCCAGCGAGGCCAAGGAGCCGGCTAGTGGCAATAAGCTCGACGCATTCGTTTCTGAGAGTCCCAATGCAGTCTACCTGATTGACGGGTAAGTCGTACCGCACCAGCCACTAACGCCAGGGAGAAGAACTCCACCAAGAGTGTCATTTGCAGAAAGAACGAGAACGGGGGGCAAACGTGGGTACACTTGCCAGCCAGCACTAACGCCAGGTGTCTCAACCTCGAGATGAATGGGATTAAGCTCTTTAAGGAGATGCAGGGCAAGGTGAGTGAACTTTTCAGTGGGTACTAACTCCAGCAATACTTTTGCTCGCTTCCCTCTGAGGTGAAGGCGACGCACTTTGAGTGCCGCAAGATCTGAGCGTGTAGATAGCATTGAATAAAGTCGCCGGGAGGCTCGAGGCTGAGCTCTCTCTCTCGGTAGGATGGCTAGCACTAGCACTAGCACTAGCACTAGCACCGTTATAGCACGCTGTAGAGCCAAGGCCCACCACACTTATCCGTAGAGCCAAAGAGGCTTACCACACCTATCGCCACCCGATTGCCATGAAATTTCGGCGGTTTCATCCCAATTGACACCAATTGGTGGCATCGTGGTGGCATCGTGGTGGCATCGCGGCCCCGGCGAAAATCACTACACAACAAGGCTTCCCACTACACCACTCCATGTCCGATACGTCTGAGCGGGTCCAGGAGCTCCGGGAGAGGCTCGACGCCCACATCAACGACCCCACTGACGAGTCGATCCGGGATGCCGTCTCCGCAGAGGACAACCTCGTCAAGGAGCTCGCCTTCTCCTCGGAGCTCTCCTCACTAATCGAGCTTCGAGGGTCCGAGCAGCTGGCTTTCCAGAAGGTTCTAGCCGTGGTGGACCTGGCCATTACTCTCAGAGAGCAGGCCACCGTTTTAAAGGACCTGCCACACCTGCTGCTCATCAGCATACTCCGCTCACTGCCCGTGGAGTCACTTTTGGAGATCTGGCCCTCTCTGGAGAAGCGGGCCGACTCTTTCCGCCAGTCCAACGGAGTGGAGTTCCAGCCTACGAGGCACCCGGGCACGTCCACTTTAGTGGCTCTCAATGCTAAGCTCAGCGAGCTCGAGGGGAACAACGAGACGTCCCGCGATGTGCTAAAGGCCAAGATGCTGCTCTTCACCTCCGCCATCTTCCCCTCCTTCTCTGTGCTTCTGACCAACGCCAAGTTCAGCGTCAGGCCGCTAAGCAAGGAGACGGGCTTCCGCAAGCCCAAGATGAGCATCTTTGGCAAGTTCTGGCGGCTCCAGGAGCTGTTTGCGGATCCTTTCAACTACCTCGACAAGCCGCCCCGGGAGCTTCAGTACGTGGTGAAGGACATCAAGGACGTGGTGGACTATGTGCGAGGAGTGGAGAAGAGACACACCGTCAAGCCCAAGTCCAAGTACACGGGCCCGGAGATGCCTCAGTACGACAAGACGTACACCCCGTACTTCTTCATCAGCGAGGAGCGGTTCCAGGAGCAGATGCGGGCGGATTCGGCTCTCCGCAAGACTTTCCTCGTGCAATTCTACATCTTTGGCTCTGTGATTGTGCAATTGCTCGGCGACAAGGCTCTCAAGCAGGTTTCCGACCCGAGAAAGTCGAGGCTGGAGATTGTGCGGTTTGTGAAGCGCACTTTTGCACGTGACTACGATTTCCTCCAAGGAGAGCTCGAGGCAGTGAAGGCCACTTTGCAAAAGTACCCGGAGCTGCTGTCGGCTCTGGAGGCCATCACCCCGGAGGAGATGACCAACATCCACTCCAAGCTCAATGGGTACACGGACTTTGCCCAAGTGTACACCGAGTTTTCGTTCGACGAGTCCGTCAAGGCCACTCTCGACAAGCTGGCGAGTGTTCCGAAGCGGTTCTGGGCTGCTTACGGGACCGCCGCCATCACGAGCCACTGGAAAGTGCCCACCGGGCTGGAATTGCTCCAGCGGGATCCACTCAATGTAGAATCGACACTGGAGCAACTCCGCAGTGACAAGTCCGCACCACGCGACATCAACACCTGGAAAGGGCTGAGGCTTGCCCGGGGTTCCAAGCTGGCGCAGTTTGGAGACGTGAATGCCTCAATTGGGCTGGAGGGGCTCTACGACAGCGGCCTCAAGAGGGCGTACGACGAGGAGAGGCAGAAAAGGGAAGCGCTCCGTCAGCTGGAGGACCAGCGGCGGGAGGAGGAGCTGATGAGGGAGGAGCCACTCCCGGGAAGCGAGGCCCGCGGGCCGGGTGCAAAGTCCGAACTGGATCCAGTTGATCCAGCGAACCCCCGGGCAGTCTCGGAGGTTTCCCCGGAGGCCCCGGAGGCCCCGGGCGATGCCCCGGAGGTGTCGGAGGAGCGCAAGCGCAAGGGCCAGGAGCTGTTTGACGAGCAGCGCAAGCGGGCCAAGCTGGAGTCGCGGGCGCCGTCGATCGAGGTTGATTACTAGGAGGCGTTATGCAAGAATTGTAGACCCCTAAACGGTGGCCCGGGTATAGTTCCCGAAACGCATTGTTTGCGGAAATGCGCCGGGGTTGGTGCGCGAAAAGCCGCTCGGACTTATCAGTCGGCGACTGCCGATTCGGGTGAAAGATAAGAGACAAGTCCGGCGAAGAAATGGAGCCACCAAGTATCAACACAAGAGGCCCATGGCGGACGAGCACAAGCGCAGGCCCAGAAGGTCGTACAACTGCGGGCCCTGTAAGCGGCAGAAGATCAAGTGCGATACCAGCACCCCGTGTGGAGCCTGTAGAAGGCACAACCGGGTGGAGCAGTGCCTGGCGGACCCTCCGAACCCTCCCTCGCCCGATCACCGCAAGAGGGTTAGGCGACAGAGTCTGTGGACGTTTGGGGAGGTGAGCCCGGGGCAGGTCCAAGGCCCGGGGCAAGCACCGGGATCGGATCACCCCGGGGCCCACCCCCCGGGGCAGAGCCCCAACCAGAGCCCCAACGAGCTCACCACCGACCAGAGGGCCCTCGAGGCCAAGCCCCCAGCGAGCTCGGAGCCAATTGTGAGGCCGCCAGTGAAGCTGCCCTCGATCCACACCTACACCACCACTTTCAGCGTCTCGGACAAGTTCCCTCACTCGTACACTCAGATGGCTCCCTCGCTAAGCACGACACCGCCCTGGGAGATCGAGCCCCGGGACGAGCTCGTCCAACTCAAGAGCCAGGTGCAGCTGCTGACGGAGCGGCTGTCGCAATTGGAGGCCAAGCTCGCACCCGAGCCGTCCCGGGACTACAACGAGAGTGTGAGGCAGCTCCCGGAGCGGCGCATCGTCGCCAGTGCTGTGCACTTCTTCAAGCGCTACCTCAACAGGCCGCTGGAGGTGCTGGAGGAGAAGACGCTGGATGCCCGGCTGGCGTCGTTTGGCGAGAAGGAGACCCCGGAGATCCAGGACTGGGAGAACCTCGCGCTAATCACGATGGTGGTATCGCTCGCAGTGCTCCACTACCGCAAGGACCGGCTCGGAGAGCTCGGCGTGAGTGCTGAGAACGTGGTTCAGGTGGCCAACAGCCTGTTGCAAACCTCCAAGAATGCGCTGCGAGTGGTGCGGTACAAGGAGCGGCCCAAGCTCTTGCACTTGCAAATTCTTTTGCTGTACGACATTTCGCTGAGGCTCTTCAACCGGCGGAATCTGATTATGGCGATGGGGTCCGAGCTCGTGTCGATGGCGTACGTACTGGGGCTCCAGACCCACAAAGTGCCACAAAACTCGCTGGAAATCGACCTTCCACAAAGGGTGTGGTGGATCATATGCCACAACGACACTCTCAACTCGCTACGCTTCAACACTCCTCCGCTGATTAGGCTGGAGGCCCTGCCCAAGGACCAGGCGGGCAACACCCAGATCCTCAAGGCATTCATCTCGGCAGAGCTCAGCACCAGCTACCAGGCAGTGCTGACCCACATTGCCAAACTCACAAAAATTTGCAACGAGGTGCCGCCCTCGATCGGGTCCTCCTTGGTGGAGTACCTCGAGAACCTCATCATGGTGGATAGGCAGCTCACCACCTACCAGGTGCCGCAGTCGCTCAGTGTGCTGAACCCGCGCAATAACGTGGCGATGAACTTCCAGTGCTGCTACCTGCACTTCTTTGTCGTACTGAACCGATTCCGCATCTACCGCAAAATCTACTTCAGCCATCCGGATACGGGCATCTGGTTTGTGATGCTCTCGATCGTGGAGTGCTTCCTCAAACGGTACAACGAGCTACGAGAGGTGTACCCGCCAGAGGAGCACCTCAACCACTATTTGCAACTCTCGGGCTCGATCGTCTTTGGGTGCATCGTGCTCCTGGTGATGGTGGTCTCAGAGCCCGACAAGCTGCCGCTGGGGCTCAAGGAGATTCTGAGCCAGTACTCGGATACGATCTTGGGCGATATGGCTCTCTTTAGGCAGACAATCTTCAACGAGAGCGTGCCCTTCTTCCAGCGCGCCTTTGAAACGACAGACATGCTGTGTGCCAGGCTCAGTGGTACTCCTCCAGAGCAGAACGCCAGGCAGAAGCAGCAGGCGCTGTCGGTGGAGTTACAGAAGTCCCGAGTGTTTGAGAGCCACGAGTCGCCCGTCGGGCTCGTCCCTTCCAACGACTTCTTCAACGTCTACTTTGGCAACATTGCCCACCACCGAAGAAACGTCACAATCACAAGACACTCCTGGAGACTGGATGGAGTTCTGGGCAGGGACCAGAACGAGTTCCTCGACTGTCTTGGTCTTTAGACTGATGATGCAACGAATTTAATGCCAGATGTAGAATCGCGAATCACGAAAAGCGGGGGAATAAACTACATGCCACCAAAGACTTTCCACAGGCCTATAAAGAAGCCCACCAGGATTCAGTGGCCAGGGCATGCCCAGTGGGCCAAGTGGAATGCCCTGCCAGCCAAGCTGCGGCTTTACGTGGGCGTCTCCTCCTTCGTCGTTGTGTTTCTAGCTGACAAGTACCTCACAAACAGCGAGGCATAACTCCATCTCACTATTTATAATCTGCTGGACCCAGAGATCCTATTTATACTACGCCAAAGATGGCCAATTACTCGCACAATACACTATTTATTCATACTGGAAGAGGCTGGAAAAGCTAAGTAAAAGCATTCTACACCACCATCATGTCGTGATTCATTAGTGTCCTAATCCACCGGAGTCGGCTCTGGAGCCTGTGACACAACAGCCTTTTCACTCTGTGTGGGCTCCACGGGCTGGTCCTTGCCCAAAGCACTGATAAAGCCCGGGTTTTGTCGTAGGAAAGTCTCCACTTTAGCAAAGATCTCCTTGGATGTGTGGTGCTCCTCACCAAATTTGCAACTTTCCAACACCTCCAGCAGGTACGAGGGAACCACAGACAGTTCCTCGTTGTGGGAAATCAGGAAATCAACAACCTCAATGGCCAGGTAGTAATTCTCGCCCTCATTCTCGCCAAACGCCTCATAGTAGGTGGCTGCCACGTTGCCTTTCGCATTGGCTGGACGTGACACCTCTGTAGGTTTGGCATAGAGAACATTGGGCGAGAGCACTGTTGCCAAATTGTGGACATCCATCTTGGACCCACTCTGGTCATCCAAATGGGAGAATGACGATGCCCACATGAAGAAGAACAGAAGCACCTCTGTGAGGTCTCTGTGAGCCTGCGGGAGCATAGAGTAGCCAAGCTCCGTCACAACCTGCTTCTGGCGGTTGTCAGCCATCTTTTGCGACATGATCCAGATATCGTAGAGTCTAAATGTAAGCAACGGGTTGGGCATCTCGCGAAGGAACTTCTTCAAGAGTGCAGAAAGTTGTATAGCGTTCTCTGACTCCAGAGGAGGTACCTTGCGAGGGTTGGCATCGATCCGCTCCACAAGCTCTCTTAATGTCTTGAGGTTGCCGTTTTTGCGGAAAACTCCCTCCACAGACATATCCTTCTGGTACAGAGCCGTCAACAGGTCTTCAATGACCATGGGGATCCGCACCTTCGATGGGCCGTTGCTCTGGCCAGACTCGACCCCCGTTTTGGACGTAAGCTCCTTCAAGTCTGAACCAAACACCTTGGTGAGTGGACTCTTCTTTTCGTTATTGCCCAGCCCTCGCAGCTTGTCCCAGAACGTCGGACTCTTTTTGATGTCCAAAAGCTTATGGGCATCCACTTCTCCAGCATTACAATGGCTCAAGTACTCCCTAAGAAGAAGTGCAGAAACGTGGCCCAAAATGTACCGTTCCTCCTCCGTCAGCTGCGAATAGTACTTGGCAGGCTTCTCCACGTGCGACCGAATGCTGGACCCACGCTTGATTGACTCGCTGGGCTTTAGCACCTTGTCCTCGTGCGGGCTGTGGAACTTGTAAGTGTTGGGACGGAGCTCCCTTGCGTGCTCTGCAGCCACAATTCTCGGGATGTCATCCAAAGTCAACACCTTTTGGCTGTTGATGAAGTTAGTAGCCCTGTTGAAACTCTTTTGACTGAGAGAAGGTCCCACGGGCTCATCCTCCACTGTGATTTTCTGGTTGGCGATATCGCTCAGCAGCCCAGTCTCTGTCGACTCGATAATGACAGATTTACGAGCCACGTCCTTTTGTGTAATGCGCGTGTTTTGTCTCGTTGATCTGAGCCGCTTGATATCGTTCAACGTCTTCATGTAGCCCTGCTCGCTTTGGATCGAATCGCTTCTCGAGTGTAAATCGCCGCCGTTGGCACTTTCGTAATCCATGACAGCTTTGGATCGCACTATCGCAATTTTTAGCAAATAGCTCAGTTGCAAAAGCTTGGGCACATACCGGAATCCAGGTCTAGCTTCAGGATCATCCACAGCACATTGTGCACACAAGACCCAGTTGAGATTGGCATTGTAGGAGGCATCAGACACGCCAGATGCCTGGAGGCTTTTGTGGCACTTTGTACAACTCAGACACCCCACGTGCCATCTTTTGTTCTGGTACTGCACGCACTCGCTCTCGATGCTCTTCTGGCAATGACTGCAGAGGTCAGAGGCATCAACTGGCACTTGAAGAGCATTTAAAGCATCTAGAGGCACCGACTCGTTGTTACGAACCTCTCTCAAAAACTTATCCAGTGCACTTGTGGTGTGTGATGTCTTGTTAAATTGGAGAGAATTGTGAAGGCCGTACCTGATCAAGAGCTTGAGATAGTGTGCAAGCCCAGTCACCACCGAGAGAATCAGATCCTGAGAATTACCAGCTTCTGGAATTCCCTTACTCCGTTTGCGCAAAATGGCTAGGTATATCATAATCTTTGCCGAAAGATTGCGAGGCTCCTTCTTGAGTACATGGAAGGTGCTTTGAAGGTCTTCATCCATCCCTAAACGGTGCAGACTCTCGATGCTTCTGAAAAGAGAATCAATCTTCAGCACAAGTCGCGCAGTAGCATTCAGTCCCTTACGCTGGTCGTGTGCTGTAGCGTATCGCAGCATGTCGGAAATGCACGTTGCAGTATCCTCCTCAAATTTGAAGAGTGTAGTCCATATATCCGATATTTTTTCCGAGGCACGTGACTCGATCGAGAGAAGCTCCTCCGGGGTTGGATTTGTGTCTGGCAGAGTCTTGATGTTGTGCTCTGAGGGATCCAGCCGTGGGAATGTGGGCAGTCCAATGGTGGCTGGTACAATTGACACATTCCAGCACTTGTGAATCATGTAGCACTCGACATGCCACTTTTGGTTACGGCCGCCGCGGAATATTTCCACGTACTGCTTTAAAATGGCAAATTCACAGCCTTCGCATCGTTCAATGAAGAACTTGAAAAAATGGTAATGGCAGTAGATGTCGTTTTCGTGATTGAAGAAGTCCTCGTCCGTGTCAAAGCGTTTGGAGCAGATCTTGCAACAGAAGTGCTCCGCGTCGTACTTACGTCCAAAGACGGTGTAGTATGTGCTTTTCAAAAAATCGTCACACACACAGCATATGAGCCCTCTTCTACGGTAAAAGTGCTCCTCACACAGTGGGATCTTGGTTCCATCCTCCTGCTCGAAGGGGAAGCACTTAGACAGGATGGGTACGCCGCAATCCGCACACCGGAAACACTCTGTGTGGTATTTTTTCCCCAAGGCCTTCACCAGCTTGGTGGTGATGGGTCTCTGGCAAGTGGCACAGATGGGTGTTTTCGAGTCGGGTGTGGGATGGTGCCGTTGTGTAGGCATGATGGCATCACCGGAAGGCTGTCTGTTGGTGTAGGAAAGTTGCGAGGCATCTGAAAGTTGGTGTCTGTGGGTGTTTGGAGTAGATGGTGCCGAGGGTTTTGGCGGGATGTATGCGAGGTAGTTGGACCTCTTGGATCTCGTTCTTGTGATGTCTCGCTCGGGACTCATCTGCGCCCTTGAAGGTGTGACGGGGTACCCGCCTGGAGTCTTGGCGGGTGATCTGAGGTTGTGGCGGCCTCTTGGGGTGAGATCGAGGCCTGCACCAGCCGCTGTGGTGGGGTCTGGGAACCTTGACATGGTACCTGGCCAGGTACAAGTCTCTTACGCAGCAGTGGGAGCTCTAAAAGGCTGGAGAAAAGAGGGGTGGTATGCCAGAGGTCGCACGAATCGTAAAACACGTCTTGCAAGCTTAGCGCCGTGGTGTATGGCTGGCCCCGTGGCTTTGTTGTAACAATCTGTGTGTTTTGAGCTTAACTCAACATATTTTCCCTTCGCGAACGGCCAAAAATAAGATCTGCTACAACCCGTTGCCACGGCAATGGCAACCACCACCGGCCTTTTCGCGTCTCGGACGCGTCGCAACGCGTCTTGCCAGGAGCGGTGGCTTGATCCCGCATCGGTTGCCTAATGGGGTGCGATGGCTTCCCTTTCCGGAAGTCGCCACCAAATGCAGCCACACGGAGGATGGCTCTGGCGCTGAGGATGAGCAGGGACTAGCTGGACTATACCGCTGGCGGTGGCAACTACCTCGGAGAATGGCAGCTTATGCTGAAGCTTTAGAGAGAAACACCCAGACACCGAGGGAGGGCACTCTCACCACAGCGACTCGCAACAACGAGTCACTCACACAGTGGCAGCTTCCCCATGCCAGATGGAGTTGTATTATCGAGGCAGGCTAGCTACTGGGCAACCTTGAGGTCCATTGTGGCCTTTAATTGGCCTTGTGCCTACCCTCGGCCTGCCCTGAGGCTCACAGCTCGCACTCTCCGTTCGTTCTCCGCCTAGTGCAGTCCCTCAGGGCCAAATATAGAGCTCCCTCCAGCTTACAATCCACATTCCAGGCGGATTACCCCAGCTGCCTCCATCCGCTTTGTGGCTAGCCCTTAGTCCTACCCCCATCTATTATATAATCCGGTAAGCGCACACTATCCTGACACTTCTGCGCAGCGATAAAGGCCCAGCCTCCTCATCACATCATCGCAAAGAATCAACCCCCCAAGTTTGCGGTGGCTCTTGAGGCTCATCTGTATCAAGATAATAGCCAGAGAGAGTTACCAGAGTTATCTCTTCAACCCTTGCATTCCGCCACCCAACGCATAACAACATCCGATGGCGCCAAATTGGATACCGCAGAATATCCAGAAGCGGTTGCTTCTGTATGTGCTACAGCAGCTGTCGCTCTTCTCCGAGATTGATCTTCCGAATCTGGATGTCACTTTGGGCTCCAACAGTCAGGTTACACTCTCGAATGTGGAAATTGACACCGACGCCTTCCAGATTCCAGGAGTGTATCTACGAAACGGCAAGGTGGGGAACTGTCTTCTCACACTCAACGTCAGTGGGGGGGTAAGCATAGAGGCGAGCGGTGTTGTTGTCACCGTAGCGCTTGCGCCCTCTTCATCAAGCACACACAAGTCCAAGTTCTCGCTTGCGCAGAGTACGATGGACCTGGCCAACAGCATCATCAATGATTCGGACTTTGAAACGGAGTTGCCCAATACCCTTAAGGACGATGTTTTAAAGACTGAGCTGAAGAGTGAGTCTCCCTCGACACTCAACAACATGATGAGCAAAGCGGTGGAGGCGGCCCTCTCTCGACTACAAGTCAGCATCAAGGACATCTCCGTAAGGGTGATTATGGATCATTGCACAATAGACGTGGAGATAAACGAGGCCACAATGACTACGACGGATGGTGTGAGGACGCTTGGAGTTCACGGAATTGCAGTGCTCGGTGTAAACCCCTCAGCCAACCCGGGCGATAAATCACAGGAGGAGAAGAGCCAGGGGGAGGAGCATGACGACATCCCGGAGAACCCGTCTAGTGATAGCGAGGATGACGATGAGAATAACGAGATGGCGTCGAGTCTGATGTACTCCAAGGAGGAGGCGAGCTCCATCTATATGAGCGCAGCCTCTGAGGTGTTTGAGTCGAGGCGACAGCAAATGTCCAAGTCATCAGTTTTGGCATTCCTTGATGAGGTGGAGGTGACGTTTTCTGGTCTTAGTGAGGTTGAAGACCTGAAAATTAGTGCCGGTGAGGTGAGAGTTGCTGCAGTGCCTCTACCCCTGACGTTGCTACACCTCGTGGAGTCCTTCACGGCATTATCACAGGACTATACCCGCTCATCGAATATAGGCAACAAGCTTGGCCCCAAGACTGAGAGCCCTTTAACGGAGGTGACGGTTGCCAAGATCCTGGTGAGTCTCTCTTCAGCGATAGCGGAAGATGGCACTTTTTTTAAGCCAGAAGACCCCACTATTGTTGGAGAGTCATTCAGCGTCAAACAGGTTGGCTCACATAACCTCTACGGCTCACTGGCCAAGCTTTCATTCGAGCGGGATGGCGGCACGTTCGGAGAACTTGACAGAGGCGACGACAAGAGCGATGTGCGGTTCGAGTTCAACTCTGAGAGCGGAGACATCACATTTCTTTTGGGCAAGGATATGAATATATCTCTGGATGCAGACATTTTGCAAAAGTTGATAAATCTGTCATCCTTTGTGCCACAGATTGCAGACGCCTTGTCAAGGCAGAGGCGCAAGCCAAACAAGAGCACAACCACGTTCCAGACCTCGCTCATCACTGTGAGCATTGCGCTGCCAGATAAGGAGGTCAAGCTCAGCATTTCGCCCATATCTTTTGACTCGAGGGAGGGCACCCTGGCGGTACAAAAGGCTGCTGTCTACTTTGTGTCTGAAGGTGTAGCGCTTCCTCTGGTGACTGCGATGAAGATTCGCCACAAAAGCTTCCCGACAGACAAGCAGCTCCGTACTTATGACAGCAACGGCCACGAGATTGTTGCTGTGTACCGCAGTTTCCTGGAGGTGGAGTCCGTTTCCATTACTCATGAACTCCAGAGATTGAAGGCATTTGCGTCCGAGATTGCGGCTTTTGTGGAAGCACTGCATTTCCCAAAGGAGGATATCGTGTTCAAGACACGCAAAAAGGCCCGGATCTCCAACCTCGTCTCGGCAAAGAGTGTCAAGTTGTACGCTAGAATCCACTCTGTCTCCTTCAGCATCACCAAAGTGGCTAGTCAGTTTGGCGATTTTGGCGGCAAGTTTGAAACCGTGTCGTTGCTGATGCACCAGGAAGGATACACTCAGCTCCACGCGATGAAGGCCTCTGCTGCAAGGTACTCCTCTGGGGTTGTAGAGCCACTTCTCGAGGTTATCAATCCCGATGACAAGAGCGCACCGCTTGTTTCAGTGAGATGGCGCGATGTCAAGACCTTGTCAGTGTTTGTACGCAATTGCTCGCTGGACTACCACACAAGGTGGCTCGGGACCTTTGATGACGATTCCCTTTCAGACTCCAGCATGAGCGTCTCAGAAACGGTTTCTAACGAGCCCAAGATGCAGTTCAAGGTGGCGCTGGCGGACTCGGCCCTGGGGCTGAATCCAGGCCGGCTCGCTTCCAAGGCTTACTTGGTGATCCCCACAGGCAGTGCAGACGTTGTTGTAGGCCACAACACGATGGTGAGAGCCGACATCAGGAACGGCTATCTGGTACTGATTGACGACAAGGCCAACATTGCGAGCTACGAGCAGACCAAGATCAACAGGGGCCGCAAGCCGTCGTGGTCCCAGGTGTCTTACTTCACGGCCAAGGGCTTCTCCACGGTGGGGAGAATTAAGAGTGTAACACTCAGTGTCTTGGTGAAGCAGCCACCCTCGTACGAGGCCACTGCCAGCTCCGTGCACATTGACATTGACACTTCTGCTGTGGAGATTGAGCTGTGTGCCGACTCGTCGCAGTGCCTCGTGCAACTCATCAACGACCTCAAGCCGCCAATTGCGAAGCCAGACGGCCGCTACAAGGTGAGCCGGCAAGAGCTCAGTGTGTTTGATGGCGTGGACATGAACGCCTTCTCCTCTGACGCAATTGAGGCTCCAGCTCAGGAGCAGCCGCTCGACATTGTGGAGGGCTACTACGAGGATGAGATGCTGGACAAGGACCTCGACGAGCTGCGGATCTCACCACGCCCGCGGAACCCCTTTGCGGCACCTTCAGACGCAGGGTCCTCGATTGTTTCTGCGCCGGAGTCAGCGCCGGAGTCAGACTCGCAGCCCGAGTCGCGCGCCGAGTCAGTGCTTCTCTTCAACGAGAACCACTTTGAAGGGACTCCGCCACAGCAGGAGCGCCCGCTCCCGATGAGCCTCAGCCTCCATGCTGGCGAGGTGGTGGTGATGATCTATGACGGCTACGACTGGAAGCACACACGCCGTACCATCAGCAACGCCGTTAAGCGGCTTGAGCAAGGGGCAGAGGCTGGATCGGAGGTGGCTCCAGCCGTGCTATTTGAGTCGATCCACGTAGCTATGCCCTCTGAGGAGTCTCTGACACGTGCCATCAACAGGGACGTCAACAGCGACGATGGCATTGACGTGGGCAAAAACAACATCCGCAAACTGCGTTTGAAGCGGTCGAAAAGCCACAAAATCAAAGTGGAGCTTTCGGAGATTGCCGTGGACTTTTCGCTGCTGTCAACACGTGACCCAGTCGAGTCGTCTGTGTTTGGCGAGGCCGAGACGGTGAGCGAGCTCAAGGTGAGTGTGCGGGACTTTGAAGTCACTGACAACGTTTCCACATCCACCTGGAACAAGTTTGTCACCTATATGAAGGACGAGGACCGCGAGAGCGGTTCGCAGATGCTTGATCTCAAGATCACCACTGTCCGTCCCATCTCCACGCTATCAGCTACCGAGCTTGTGGTGGATGTCAATGTGCTTCCCTTGCGGTTACACGTTGACCAGGATACGCTTGAGGTTCTCACGAGGTTTGGCGAGTTCAAGGATGCCCGCTTTGCCCTGGAGGACTACGAGGACATTGCCTACATCCAGAAGTTCTCCATCAACAGCGTTCACATCAAGCTGGATTACAAGCCCAAGAAAATTGACTATGCGGGTCTGAGGTCTGGCCACACCACGGAGTTTATGAACTTCTTCATTCTGGATGGCGCGGACATGGTACTAAAGTCTCTCACTTTGCATGGCATCTCTGGCTTCCCCCGCCTGGGTGTGACTCTTAATGGGCTCTGGATGCCCGACATCAAGAGCACTCAGCTTGCTGGAGTACTCACAGGGCTGGCACCGGTTCGTTCCATTGCCAAAATAGGCAGTGGCTTCAAAGATCTCGTTGCCGTCCCAGTTCAGGAGTACCGCAAGGATGGCCGCTTCTACAGAAGCTTCTCCAAGGGTGTGGAGCAATTCTCCAAGACCACGACGAACGAAGTGCTCAAGCTGGGGGTGAAGCTGGCTGCTGGCACTCAAGCATTGCTGGAAAATACTGAGGAGGCATTCGGCGGGACCGGGGCCAAGGCTAGAGTAGCGGAAAAGAAGGTGGAGTACGATAGCGAGGACGATAGCGATGAGACGCTAAAGTACGAGGGGTATCGTTCTGTTTACCAGCCGACTCTTGAGTCCATTATGGACTCTGGCAAGCCGGAAAGCGACGATGAAGGCCCCAAGATGGTGTCGCTCTATGCTGACCAGCCTACAAGCATCAAGGAGGGTTTCCTGCTTGCTTACGACAGCCTGGGACGCAATTTGCTAGTGGCACGTGACGCCATCCTCAACGCTGGTAGTGAGATTGGTGAAAGCGGTAGCGCACATGACACGACAATGGCGGTGGCTCGGGCAACGCCGGTGGTGCTGTTACGGCCTGTGATTGGAGCCACCGAAGCTGCCTCCAAGGCTCTGCTGGGCATCAACAACCAGCTGGACCCTTCACAGAGGAAGTACACCGACGACAAGTACAAGCGGCGGTGATCTAATCTTATCAATCTCCGGTACATGTCCGCGCAGCACGTAATCTTCCCGATCTCCGGGACCTCAACATGGCTCAAATCGCTTCAATACTTAACGACTACACTGTTATATCCTTGTATATTGGCGCCTATGGCTTAGCCACCGTCACGGCATTGCCGCCCTTGCCGGAACTCTCAAGACAAGCTGCGATGAAGGCGAGGTGGTGGAAGGAGAGCTCTGGCTTGGCCACGATGAGCGACTTGTCCTTCTTAGTCAGCACCTCATACAGGTTCTCCAGCTCAGGCTTGATACCGAAACTAGCATCCTCGTCAAACTCGTACTCCTCTACGAGCTTGGCGTCCTCGCTGTACTCACCAGAGTAGACGTACACCTTGGACTTCTTACCCCACGACCACGTGGCTCTCACGGAGCCCTTGTCTCCGTAGATGATGAACTCGCCAATGTCCTCAATGGCTGCAAAGGCAGTACCGTAGGTGAAACTACCAATGACACCGGAGGCAGTCTTACAAGTGGAGAAGAGAATGTCGTCAGTACCAGACTGAGGTCTCAGCTGCTTCGTGAAGGCAGAAACAGTCTCAATTGGGCCAATGATCTCGGTGAGAAGTGCCACCTGGTGCACACCTCCGTCACTCAGGTAGCCACCAATGTGCTGAGGGTTCTGTCTCCAAGGAGTGGTGATGAAGACCGAGTCCTTGGAGAAGGGCGAGGTGCACTTGTAGGAGAAGGAGTTGACGGTTCCGATGGAGCCGACTCTCTTCTTGAGCTCCTTGGTGACGTTGAAGTAGAGCCAGTTCTCGGCAATCATGATCGGCACGTCTGTGCTCTTGTCCAGGGCCACAATCGCCTTGGCGTCCTCCAGAGAGGCTGCGATGGGCTTCTCCATCAGCACCGGCTTGCCCTTGGCCACGGCCTTGGTGACGGTGTCCAGGTTAAACTGCACAGGCAGCAGCACATCCACAAAGTCGACATCGTCGTCGAGAATCGACTCCAGCGAGTCGTGCACGTGATCTGGCGAGATCTTTGCCTCTTTGGCAAACTCCTCCGCCTTGGCCTTGGTTCTGTTGAAGGCCGCAGTAGGCGTGAACTTGTCACTGAGGGTTCTGAAGGCTGGTAGGTGGTGCGAAGTGGCCCAGATACCTGTTCCGACGACTCCGACTTTGTATTCTGGCATTTTGATGAAGATTTGCACTGTGGTGGGGGGTGCACCGCTATTTATATGTGCGGGCCGCGGACGCCGATAGCGCCGCCAATCTCCGCCGGCCTCCCGAGGGGTAACACCTAGCTGGAATTGAACCGGAAGAAGGTGGACGTCGTAGTCGGTGGTACCGCTACTGGATTAGCTGGAATTCAGCTATCTTAATTGGGCTGCCATTGGGCTGGCGAGTCCGGGGTCGCCCCAATTTTCGCAGCGATCCAGTAGCCAAAATAGGCTAAATGGGTATCCCTTGCAGGTGTCGAGGCGTGATGGCGATTGAAACACAATGGGGGAAGATCGAGTGGATGGGACCAATTGGGTCATGGCCTCGGACTTGGGGCTTATCACACTCGCTACATTGGCCTGTGTAGGTTATATATTTCAATTCTATAGCTCTATCGCTTGATGAGACACTTATCGCTTAATGACTTTCAAGGCTTTTCCACAGCCACCTTGTCGCCGTCCTTGGCGGAACTCTCGAGGCAGGCGGCGATGATGGCCAGGTGGTGGAAAGCCACCTCCGGCTTGGCCACAATCACAGACTTGTCCTTCTTGACAGCCTCGTACAAGTTCAGCAGCTCGGGCTGGAGGCCGTTGCTCTTCTCCTCGTCAAACTCAACCTCCTCGGCCACCACCGAGTCCTCGCCAAACTCTCCCAAGTAGACTGTGATCTTGGTCTGCTTCTTCGGACGGAACTCCGTCTTGAGCGAGCCCTTGGTTCCCCATACGGTGAACTCGCCGAGCTTCTCCGTAGCTGCAAAGGCCGAGGAGTAGGTGAATGTGCCAATGACTCCGGACTCGGTCTTGCAAGTGGAGAAGAGCGTGTCGACATCGCCGGACTGGCTTCTGAGCTGCTTCGTGAGAGCTGACACAGAGGCAATCTCGCCAACCACAGAGGTCAGCAGCGCCAGCTGGTGCACTCCGCCGTCACTCAGGAAGCCACCAATGTGCTGAGGGTTCTTTCTCCACGACGTCTCGAGGTACTTGTTGCTCTTGTTGAAAGGCCCCGTCGACTTGTAGGAGAAGGCGGTGATGTCTCCGATCTGGGCAAGGCGCTCCTTCATGTTTTCCGCAACCTTCAGGAAGAGCCAGTTCTCTCCAATGGCAATTGGCACGTCTGTGCTTCTGTCAAGAGCCACAATGGCCTTGGCGTCTGCCATTGTAGCGGCGATGGGCTTCTCCAGCATCACAGCCTTGCCCTTCGCCACAGCCTTCGTCACCGCGTCGAGATTGTACTGGGCTGGAAGCAAGATGTCCAGGATGTCGACGGAGGGGTCCTCCAGAATCGACTCGAGCGAGTCGTGGACATGGCTAGCCTCGATGCCAGCCTCTTGGGCAAACTCCTCGGCCTTGGCCTTTGTTCTGTTGAAGGCAGCCGCTGGGGTCAGCTCGTCGAGCGCCTGGATCGCAGGCAGGTGGCTCGCCTTGGCAAAGATGCCGGTTCCCACAATTCCAACTCCGAGAGCCATTGTGCTGTTAGTGGTGGACCGAGATGGGGTTGGGGTGCTTTATATTGCTGCACGCCACGTCAGGCACACCCGCACACCGCGGGACATAACTATAAGCCCCATGACGTGAGTGTGGTGATTTGGGCTGGATGGCTGTGCTCCGGGCCTATTTAAGCTTATTATGACACGTTTCCGGTAAATGGAGGGCAATCCTCCGTTGGGTTTAAAGCCGTGGTGACCAATTGAGTCAATGGTGTGATTCTACAGCTGTTGCGATGACATCAATTAGTACACGGTCTGCTTGTCCTTCACGAGCCGGCCCAGCACTACGCTGACACAGGCCGAGACAATCGAGAAGCCGCAGATCAGCACAAGCATCATGTTGGAGTACTCGTACTGTCTTGCGGCATCCGCAGGCCATCCCGTGTAGAGGGCGTAAGTAGCAGTCACCGAGCCCAGATTGCCTAGTCCACTCACCAGGGCACTAGCCACGGCGACTCCGATGTCACCGTACTTTCTTCCAAAGATCTCGGACGTCATCGACATACAAGTTGGCACCGTGGGGCCGAGCCCGAAGCCGGCAATGAGGAGTCCTCCGTAACGGGACCACCGCGGACCAGCATAAGTGCACACAACGAGCCCCACAATGATGATGAGGGTAGAGGCTGAGAAGATGAGGGGACGGTACCTCTTGAAGATGTCCGAGAGCGGCGTGATCAGTAAGATGGCGCCGAGGTCAAAGAGCCATATTGGAGCGTAGAGAAGCGAAACGTCGATCGAGCTTACCCCGAGAACGGATCTGATGAGCGTTGTGCCGAAGACGGCGAGTCCAAAGCCCGTGCCCACCACTCCAAAGTACATCATGATGAGTGGCCACAGCTTGATGTCGAGCAGAATCGTGTAGATGTCTCTCCAGGTCCACTCTGGCTTAGTGCGGTACTGTGCCATGTCGCGCTCGTGCAAAACGGCATCCTCCTCATTCAAAGGGTAGACGTTGAGTTCTCCGAGCTTTCTTATGAGCCTGAATCTCGACGTTCTCTGCTTTCGATTGTCAGGTAGCCATATCGACAAGCTGATGCCCACAACGACGGTGATACAGCCATACACCAGGTAGAGCCATCTCCATCCCTCAAGCCCTCTATTGCCGTCAATCCGCTGGAACCCAGCAGCGACGAGGCCAGCAACGGCAGCACTAAGCTGGGCAGCGGTGAAGTAGTACCCGATACGTCTGGTGACCCTGTGTGGAGGATACCACAGCGAGATGTAGTAACTCATCCCAGGCCACGTCCCGGCTCCACACATTCCAGAGATGAAGCGAATCGCAATGATGGCACCTGGGCTGTGTAGTGCTGAGTAGCAGGCATACACCAGCCCGACGGATATGACGATTCGGGAGAGCCAGGCCTGAGGAGCCACCTTGGTCATGATAATGTTCATCGGCACATCGAAAACGATGTATCCCACGTAGTAAAGAGCAGAAGCCGTCGAAGTGTGCTTGGCAGTGAGGCCCAGTGTCTGGCGCAAGGAGTGGCCACTCTCAGCGTTCATGGTAAGGGTGTTACCATAGGCGGAAGAGCCGAAGGACGTGAGGAAGTAAAGACACCACATGGCAGGGATGATTCTCAGGTCGAGCTTCTTGTAAATGGCATCGAGTCTCGATAGCTCGTCCTCGGTAAAGGACGAGTCGGATACCTCAGCCTCCAGCTTCTCGCTCATGCTTGTGGAGCATAGAGAGAAAAGGTGTAGGCTTATATAGCGATGAGGTGGTTGACTCAGTTCCCAATGCGGAAATTTTCAGGGAGTCATGATGACTCGGTAGGGGCGCGCTGGACTCGGTACGGGGCGCATCAAGACCATCTGGGCCCCTTTGTGCAAGCAAATGGAGGCAAGGTTCAACACCCAACAGAGTCTGAACTTGGCATAATGGTCCCTTGAGTCAGAGTTGGTACTGTGCCGTGAGGTGGCTGGCAGCGGTATCGAGCCAATTAAAGGTGCACATGTGTTGACGCTACAATTCTACTTGTCATTCAAGGCCGTAGCATGCAATAAATATCTTCCCAACATGTGTGACTCTATGCCAACATCACGTTCATCTCCCAGTCCTTATGTACACTCATCCAATTATCATTCTGCTCGCCCTGCTTGCGCCGTCTCCAGACCTCGAGCATCATCTGTCTGGCTCCCCAGTAGCTCCCCACTCCACTCGATGAGAAACTCGCAGCCCACTCCTTGAATCTTTCTTGTAACTTTTCATCAATGGCAGAGCACCCAGTGATGAACCCCTGCCAGAAGTTTGGGGAAACCTTCACCTTGTCCACCGAGTACATGTGCTCGAGTCTCTCCAAGCGGTTGATGGCCTCATGGCAGTACTGCTGAAGATACTCGTGAGCCACATCCTTCACCATCGTAAAGAAGTAGACAATGATACCCTGGTATAGAGATTTCTCGTTATGGTACAGCGACTCCTTGAGAGGGTTATCATACAGGCCATTCTCACTGAGAACCCACTCAGACTCCCACCGCATTAGCTTATCCTCGAAAACATCACACAGCGATCGGAACGTGATCTCATCCACGGGATTCGGATGATTCATGACGTAGTATCGGAGCTTCACCAGGCTTACAGCCTCATGAAACATCATGATAAGCGAGTTTGGAACTCCGTACATCGACTCTGTGTAGAGAACATCTTTGGCGTATTTTTTCGATGTGTCGATTGTGATGAATTCGGGTTCATACTTTGTGGCATTTTCGTTAACAATGCGCTCAATTTGAACCTCACCGGTACGCCTGTTGATAACCTCAGCGAAATGGCCTCTCTTGTGGAACCGCTGATTCGACACCACAAGGCTATCAACAATGTCCCTAAACCCATCCTTAGTAAGCTTCGATAGACACTGGTAGTTTGAAGAGTCCTGAAGCAGGTTCAGAAAGGAGAAAATTCTATGGAGTGCCTTGGCCTTCTGACTCAGCACAGGTCTAGACTGGACCCTCTCGGCGATGATCTGGCCACACAATGAGAGGTGATACTGGCAGTCCGCCATCGTACCCCAAACAACGTCGATCGTGTTCATCGACAGCAGTGCAGTCACCACGTCTTTGTACTTTTCATTCGGAGCATCCAGCGTCGTTTGCATACGCTTCAGGAAGGATGAGGCCTGTGCCCTAAAAGCAATGCCCAAATTGAGGAAAAACTTCATTTCTGGAGAGCCCTTACCAAACTTGGCTTGGAGGTTGAAACAGGAGACAGCCAGGAGCGCATTGAGCAGTGACATTCTTGAGTTGGAGGACGAGCCCAAGGCAACAAGGTCTCCCAAAGCTCTTACAGCTCGTGGGAAGTAGATCTTCTTCCAAGGGTTCTGGTAGTACGCAACACAGCACATGAGCTCAGCCACGTTTTCAATGTAGTGGTCCATCAAGAACCGCGTGATGGATCCTATCCGCAAGCCACTTGAAGGGATGCCGAGCCCTGAGAGCTCGCTAGCAATGGGTGTCTCGATAATCTTCATCACCTCCTCAGGCATGTGCGACTCCGAAGTCTCCATGAGAATATCTCCAGATGTCTTGGGGGTGGACACGGGCCTCGAGTGCTTCAAAGCGTTGAACACGTCCCGGTCAAATGGCTGCGAAACCGGCCCGGACTCCAGAAGCTCAGAAAAGATGCTTGTAGTGTCATGGGACGTTGCTGCTGTCGCTGAGAGAATCGCATCGTATCGTAACTCGTTTGAGAGCCACTCGTGGTTGTCGTAGATGTCTGGACCCACGAGAAACTGAATGCTGGGCTGGTGTGGGAGCTGCTGTTGCATCTTGGCATACTTCTTCTTAGTAAGCTTTCTCCGCTTCCTCAGCACCTCACTGGGTACCTCTATGAGTCCTTCAAACACTCCAAAGGGACCCTGCATCCACGTTTCGCTCTTCTCAATCAAAGTGTAGTCCGGACTGTGCAAAACGGCGAGGTCCCTGTCCATCTCCTCATAGTCTTCGTACTCACGGGCATACTTGACAAATTCAATGTTTCGTCTCTGGAATCCCTTAAGGAGATCATCCTCATCCTCCTCTGACCTCAGCTGGTAGCCGTACTTGTCGAACTGGATGGGCCTTGACCAGCAAAGCTGGATCTGATAGCCCTGGCACACCAGCCCACTCTTCTCGCACCGTTTGCACGAGGGCCTTGCCAGATCACACTTGATCTTTCGTGAGCGACATGTCGTACATCCTGTGAAAGTCTTTGTCTTCTTCTTACGATCAGACTCCATATCTGCAGATGTACGTTTGTGGCAAGCGCAGCAGAAGGCTTTTTTGTCCTTGGAGGGTTACTGTGCGCGAGATAACCGCCACAAAAAGCAAAAAAAAAAAAATTAGGAATATTCCGGAACGGGGAATCGAACCCCGGTCTGCTCGGTGAGAGCGAACTGTGATAGCCACTACACTATACCGGATTATTACGGTCATGTGATTTTACTGTTTGAGTAACTGTGTAAGCCATCTAGTCACGTGACCGCGAACCGCATTACAGAGGCGCTCACATGTACCAACTTGACCATCATGTCCAACGTTGACAAGAGCAAGAAGCGCACCAAGCTCTTCACAGGCGACGTCAAGTCGCTTCTGTATGCTTATGGTGATGTCGAGGAGCCATTGCCAGAAACGGTAAACGCGCTGGACGACATCGTGACTGATTACATCATTGACCTGTGCCACGATGCTGCAGCGTTTGCCAAAGTCACTCGAAGACAAAAGATCCGTGTGGATGACTTCAAGTTTGCCCTGAGAAAAGACTCGCTCAAGTTTGGCAGACTGCTGGAGCTGTTGGAGCTTCAACGAGTCATTTCTGAGGCGAAGAAGCAGTTTGACAGCACAGAGGGCAAGAATCTCAAAAGCATGCACTTTGAAGAGGACGAGCCTCGTGAGGAAGGAGAAGCCAAGCCACGCAAGAAGAAGAATGACGATCCAAACAGGCCTAAGCGCAAGTACACAAAGAGTGGTAAGGAGAGAAAGCCATACAAGAAGCGTGCCAAGAAGGGCGACCCAAACACGCCAGTGATAACGCCAGCGGCGCCGTCAGTGCCTCTATAATGAATGATGATCTACAATGTAACTGTATATGCCATTTATGCCACAATCTGGTGCAAGTACTCCTTGTTTTTTTGGTTGTCGAATGAGGAGTCGCCAATGAAGGAATTCCACCACAGGTTAGCCTTGTAGAGGGCAAGGTTCTTCAAGTTGCTCGGCAGGTTGAGGTATGAGTTGCCGATGAACTTGAGTGCCTCCCAGACGGCGTTGAGCTCTCTGTAGAAGTCAGACTTGATCCCCTTGGGCATCTCCTCAAAGTCATCGACATCATCCAGCGTGGGCTGCGACTCCTCCACCTCGTGTGGCTTTTCCAGAGAGAAGTCATCAGCACCAGCCTTGAGAGCATTGAAGTTGAGAATTGACTGCACCGACTTTGTGAGTCTGTCAAAAGTGTTGAACAGCGCCATGATTTCGTTGCGTTGTAGACTCTTGATAGTTTTCGAGTTTTCAAAGAGGATCTTGAGTGCCGTGGCATACCCTACAGACTGGATCTTTCCCCACAGACGACACCGGTCGCACGTGACACAGTCCATGAGCCTCGTGACGTTTTTGAACTTGGCACGGAAGTCATCACGGATCGCGTAGTCCTGGAAAATGAGGTTCTCATTGAAGACGTTCACATCGTGGGGAAGCTCCCTGGCAATCTGCTTGATCTCCTTTTTGATTTTGTGGTTGTTTTGTGAGTTGGCCTGGTTGAACACCATCTCAGGCAGGTAGTGCTCGAGTTTGAGAATCGCTCTTGCAATAAGCGCGTAGTTGAAGTAGATGTTACTCACTCTCTCCGGGTAGTCGCCAACTTTGAAGTTGAAGAGTTCCAAGTTGGGCTCCCAGGTGTTTGTCTCGTTGTTGTAGTACTCGTTACACAGATGTGTCGACACCGACGAGTGGAAGCCTGAGATGATCTGGTAAAACACCTTCTGCTCCATGGGACACTCGCCCTCCAGATGGTGCTGATATATCATCTGCCAAATGTTTCTCTCCGGTGTTGGGATGTACCCTGTGAACCTCTCCGGGTTACGTGAGATGTCGATAAGTACGCCGTCCTTGTCGTTGAAGTCACACCACTCCTTATCCTCCGCTTCTTGGCTGTCACGTGGACACAGCGAGTCCAGGAAGGAGTCCTCGTCCAGATCTCCGAGCCTGTCCTCTCTATCGTAGTCGTAGTCCTCGGTGTGGACGTCCAAGTCGAGTTGACACCCAGGAGAGAAGCAGATTGACTGGCACTCAAAGAAGGGGCACGACATGTCCAGGTTGAACTTGTAGTGCTTGAAGTAGTCCTCCTGCACTAGCTGTGCCACTTTGGGTCTGATACGGGAGTTGGCGGTGTTGATCTGGGCATAGGTGAGATCGCAGCAGGTGTCGCTGATGAGGGTATCCGTGTCGAGGGTAAAGAGCGAGCCCAGCACAGGAGCAGCCAGCAGCAGCAGCAGTCTCATCGTGTCACAAAACGGTCTCGATACGGCTCTTGATCAGGGAGTAGAGGTGCGGTGTCTTTATCAGATCACGGCATTACTAACTTTACGCGATGAGCCCACATCCGGACACCACGGCCACCGTGGCTCGCCACCCTAAACGAGGCAGTGGCCCCGTAAGGGGAGCCGTCGTAGGCAGTGGCCCCGTAAGGGGAGCCATCGTAGGCAGTGGCTGTAGGGCCGGCCTGGAGGGTTTCGGCCCTGGCTAGCGCACGAGCTCCCCCAAGGTTCCTGACAGCTAGTGACAGCTGGTGACGGCCACTAGCCCTGCCTAGCCTCTACAAGTTACTGACCCGGCTCCCAAGTATGCATTAGTCGTTATTCGTTATCCCCCTGTCAAAGAGCTCCTTCACAACCTCCAGAATGGCGGTATTCTCCCGTGACAGCTCGCGGTGGATGAGCGCCCTGTTTAAGTTGAACCTGTGCCTTCTCTTTGCCTCTGGCTTCTTCCTTTGAGGCTCTGGCTCACGCTCTGGCTTGGCCGGCTCCACCTGCCGCTTGTTGGAGATGCGCTTCATCCAGTTCTCCTTCCGCTTGCGGATCCACTCGTCAATGTCCTCCTGCGACTCCAAAGTGATTTGGGTACCGCCAATTGGGCTGTGCTCTGGCTCCCCAGAGTCTTTACTGTCCCCACCATCCGTGCTGGTGCTTTGATTCTCACTGCTTTGGGTCTCACCGCTTTTGCTTTCACCGCTTTTGCTTTCACCGCTTCCGATGCCACTGCCACTGCTTTTGCCCTCACTTTTACCACCGCCACTGTCAAAGATCAAAGAGGGAAGGGCCGGCAGCCCCGGCAGCCCTATACCCCCGGATGCTTTCCCGGAAGCCCCTGGATCTCCAGCCCCGGAGTCGTGCGAGTCGCCGTATATAAGCTCCATCAGGTACACTCTGCGTCTCGCATCAAATTTTCGCTGGCTCCGCAAAGATACTCGCTGACTCCTTTCCCCACCCTTGAAGTGACCTGGGGGGGCTAAAGCGATGGATGGGACCCTTTGCGTAGTTTTTAGGCGGTGGGCGGACTTTGCGGACTTTGTGGATGCTTTGGAGACTGTGCCCACCGTGCCTCCGGCTATCGTTCCCTATAGGGAAGGAGGTCCGCGGCGGGGATGAGTAACGATGCCCTTCACTTAGCCGGGGCTTAACCGACTTCTCCAACTCCCACCACGCCCTCCCCCCTACTGGAATCCCACCAGTGAATGCACTGAGACTCGCTAGAGAAGCACCGAGGCCGCCGCTAGATCTCCCATATTCCTACCCCCTAACAGCCCCTTTATGTCCGACAAGAAGACCGAGCTCGAGACGACGCACAACGCCGATGACTTCGCAGGCGCATACAACGAGGAGGACTACGTGGATGCTCCGCCCGACGGCGGCTACGGCTGGGTGTGCTGTGCCGCCATCACCGCCATGAACTTTGCCACGTGGGGAGCCGTTGGTAGCTTTGGCGTGATGCTGGCCTTCTACCTGGAGAACGACGAGTTCCACGGGGCCTCCCCGACACAGTACGCGCTCATCTTCGGCATCATGAATTTCCTCACCGTGGCCTTGCTGCCGCTCTCCACAGTGCTGCTCTTCAAGCTCGGGTACCGGCCCACTATCCTCATAGGCATAGCGCTCCAGTTCACAGCGTACATTGCCGCGAGCTACGCCACGACGATCCACCAGATCCAGGCGCTCCAGGGGGCCCTGCTGGGAGTCTCCTTCGGCACCATCTTCGGCGCCAACTCGATTGTGCTGCCGTCGTGGTTTCTGAAACGGAGAGCCGTCGCCAACGGCTTCTCGCACTTTGGCCTGGGAGTGGGCGGAATGGCGTTTGCCCTAGTCAACAACGCCCTCATCAAGCGCACTGGCGACTTCCGGTGGGCACTCCGGGCCCTGGGCATCGTCTCCACAGTGATCTGCCTCGTGGCGATGCTCTTTGTCAAGGTGAGAACACCCAAGAACGCCATCCAGCGAGAGAACCCGCCACTGCTCCAAACCTTGAAGAACATCCTCGACCCTCGCCCCATGAACAACATTGCGATGGTGTACTGCACTGCGTGGACCGGGCTGTCGACGATGGGGTACATCATCTGCCTCTTCTCGCTGGCCAATTACGCCAGGGCAATGGGCTTCTCGCACGACCAGGCCACCATCATCACCGTGGTGCTGAATGCCACGCAAGGCGTGGGCCGCCCGCTGATGGGGCTGCTGTCGGAGATGCTGGGCAGGGTCAACCTGACGATCTACGCCATGGTTTACACGTGCGTGATGGTGTTTGTCTTCTGGATCAACCTCAAGACGTTTGCACAGCTCGTGGTGTTTGCCGTGATGCTGGGGCTCTCTGTGGGCATCAGCTCCATCAACAACGTGCCGCTGACGGTGGACGTCGTGGGGCTCAACAAGTTCCCGGCAGCCTTTAGCTACGTCAACCTCGTGTGTGGCGTCTTCATGCTGGTGTCGGAGCTCATCGGGCTCCACCTCCGCAACTACTCGCTTGTGGGCCACAACCCTTACTTCCACTGCCAGATCTTTGTCGGGTGTATCTACTTTGTGGGGGTGATGCTGCTGCTTCCGTACCGTGAGTGGCGGGTCCGGCGGATGATGGCCCAAATGAGAGGCTCTGCCTCGCTCTCCAAGCCACAGCAGGAGCGGTACGCTGAGCTTAGCGAGGCCCGCGGGCCCGTGGCGTTTGCGCAGAGGGCCTTCTACCCGGTCAAGATCTAGCGCAAGTTCCCGTGTAAATAGCGATAGCCAAGATCCAGCGGCCCAATCGGGGCTAATCACACTCTAATCGCAGCGTAATCGGAGCCTCATCGTACCACTATCTGGCGGGCCAGATCTCGAGCCCGCCTGGCGGTACGCCTGGCGATAAGCCAGCGCTTTCGTCCGGGGCCAGTCTAGTCAGCATAGTCAGTCTAGTCCCTTCTATTCCATTCTCTCCATTCTCTCCATTCTCTCCATTCTCTCCATTCTATTTCATTTATTTCATTCTCTCCATTCTCCAGCCCGCTATTCCAGCCTCTGGGCCTGGCCCAGCCCGTACCCCATACCGCGCACTGCCGCCAGCGGGTCCATTAGCCGCGCGGCTAGCGCCGTTTTCGGCAGGGGTCTTATCAGTGACAGGCGATACGCACCGGCCAGAATATAAGCTGGCGGGCTCCACCACAAACCACAAGCCACTAGAACCCACTAGAACCATGGAGAAGGAGAAAGTCACCGCCTCCGTCAGCTCCGACCCCGACGTGGAGGTGTCGCCGATCGTCGACACAAACGTCTACCACGAGAACGACCGCGGAGAGGTGTTGCTGGAGACCGGGCTCAAGGCCGGGCTCAAGAACCGGATGGTGAACATGATTGCCATCTGCGGTATCATCGGGCCGGGCGCCTTCATGGGCTTCGGCAACATGCTCCACAACTGCGGCCCCGCCGGTATGCTGGCGGGCTTCCTGATTGTGGGCATCGTGGTGATGGTGACGATGTTTGCCGTGGGCGAGCTCAACGCCGCCTACGACGCCAACTTCACCGTGCTGGCATCCCGCTTTGTCTCCAAGGGCTTTGGAGCGACGCTGGCGCTTGCCTACGCCGTGCTGTGGATCACCAACCAGATCTCGGAGTACACCTCTTTGTGTACCGCACTCGAGACTTATAGTGACGACGTGCCCTTCTGGGCCTGGTTCCTGATCCTCTACGCCTTCTTCACGTGCTTCCAGCTGCTGGACGTGTCGTGGTGGGGCGAGACGGAGTACGTGCTGGGCTTTGTGAAGCTCGCCGTCATCACCGCCTTCTACATCTTTGCCATTGTCTACGCCGCTGGCGGCATCCCCTACGACAAGCCCGAGAACCCCTTCGGCAACTACCCGCTGCGCTCGGGCTTCAAGGGCATCGCCAACGCCTTTGTCTACGCCGGCGTCTACTACTCGGGCGTTGAGGGAGTCTCTGTGATTGCCGCTGAGACGAGAAACCCGCGCAAGGCCATTCCAACAGCGTGCAAGTCCACAGTCTTCAGAGTGGTGTACGTCTACCTCGGACTCACCATCTTCTACGGAATCACGGTGCCTTGGAACGACCCGGCCTTCTCCGCCTCCTCGGGGCTCATCAGATCGCCAATGACGATCGCCTTTGCCAACGCCGGCTGGGGCAACGGCCGCTACTACGTCACCACGATGGTGCTTGTGACGTGTGTCTCGTCAATCAACTCGGCCATCTACTTTGCCTCGAGAGCGCTCTTCACCTGGGCCGAGGCGGGCTACGGGCCAAAGATCTTCACCAAGACCACAAAGAGAGGCGTCCCCTACGTGGCGATCCACTCGTGCCACATCTTCTCCTTCCTGGCCCTGCTCTCCTTCAGATCGGGCTCCGCCATCGCCTACTCCTACATTGTGAGTGTTGCCGGTGTCGCCGCCTTTATCGCATGGGTCGGCCTCATCTGGGCCCACTACCGCTTCAGAAAGGCCTGGATGGCCCAGGGTCTCTCCTTGGACAAGCTGCCGTTTGTCGCTCCGCTCTTCCCATGGATGGACTATGTCGGTCTGCTGCTTGGTGGGCTGCTTGTGCTTGTCCAGGGCTGGTCGGTCTTCTCGCCGTTTGACTACAGAACCTTTATCGACTCGTACATCTTGATTCCAGCCTTCTTCATCTGCTGGTTCTGCTACGACTACTTCTACTTCAAGAAGGGCCTGTGGAAGGCCCACGAGATTGACTTCTCCGAGGGCAGACGCCCAGACCTCGACTCCAAGGAGGGGCTCGAGGACATCTACTGAGGCATTTGGATTTAACGCTGTTTTGTGCACCGTAGCATCACCACTTAAATTAACAGAGTTGCCCATTGCCCAATTGATCATTAATTGCCCAATTGATCATTAATTGCCCAATTGATCATTAATTGGTTCCTATTTGTTGGCCCAATCCACCAGAGTTGGTACCCATTCAATTGGCTACATTTGATCCTGTTGACCCAATCGATAATCTGTAGCCAAAACTCACCCCCCCCCCTAATCAAATAGCCCCCGGGCCTGGGCAACCCCCTGGGTGGGCCCCAGCTCATCCTCCTCATCCTCGGCTCTCCTTCTCTTGAGCCCCTCCAGATACTCTGTCCGCGCATCCTCTAGTACCTGCTTCCTCGAGCTCAGCAGCTTGTCCAGCGACTCAGCAGGCTCGCCCCACGTGATGTGCGGGTCCTCAGTACTGGCAACTTCTGTCTGTAGATAGGCATTAGCATCCTCATTGGCATCCTCATCACCCGCGTGGCCCTCGGGGACGAAAAGTGGCTCCCTGGGTACCTCCCTAGCCTGTCTCCTAGGCTCTATATGGTTCTCTCCATCCGTGTCCTGAATCAGCTGGATCGTCACTTTGCCCCTTGCAATTTCAAACAAGATCGGGTCGCCAGCGCCCCGGAAATAGCACTGGGTAACATCGCCTGGACTGCCCAGTGCCATGAAGTTCTTAAAGTCCCGGAGCCTCAGCACTATGCTGTGGTCTCCACTGGATATGTCCAGTGCGGGCAAGTCGTCCGACCTGAATTGCATGTTCACAGCCATGGGCTGCCTCAGAATCTCTCGCTCCTTGATGTAGACGCCCCTCGTGAACATCGAGACACTAAACCGCTCGGTATTCACCTCCATCTTGAGATGCTCACACCCGCCAGAGTTATCCACAAACGATTTGAGCATCCCGTTCCCGAGAAGCATGTAATTGACGCCGCCGTGTTTGGCAAACGACTCCTTGTAGTGTGGTGCCAGATGTGAAACAACCGCATCGCAGGGCGTGTAGTTTGGGGAGAATCGTTTCAGGATCGAGAGCTTGGTGCTGATTTCAATCTGCAATTTGTACTTGAGACTCACAGGGCACTCGTTGGAGGCATCGAACCCGATGCTGAAGCTGTCCACGTCCTCCTCGTTCTTGCGGAACAGCATCGACAGCAGCTTGCCCTTCACTGAGATGGAGTGCTCTCCGGAGGCTTCGTACACTTTGAAGAAGCCAGCCTCGAATATCACATCCATGAAGGTTGTGTCGCCAGCGTTACGTGCTGAGACGATGAGCTTACTGGGCGTGACGACAAACTGGATGTCCTCAGAGAGCACTGCCAGCACGTTGAGGCATCGGCACCACACCTGCCTGTTTTCCGGAACCTCCACCACCGCCAGGAACGACATCCGGAGCTTTGTGTGTGGTTGAGTGTAGTTGAGAGTGGTGGTGTGTGGGTGTTGATCCACACCATCGCCCCACATATCTCACGCACCTAGTAACGCTACCCACTCCACCGATGTCAAAGCCCCGGGCCACACGATCCAAGGGCGGGTGCACCAACTGCAAGCGCCGTAAGAAGAAGTGTGACGAGATCAAGCCCATCTGTACGGGCTGTTTCAAGCGGCAGCACGTGTGTGAGTATGGCAACGACTCTTTGGAGGATGTCACAGACACAAGTGTGTCGTTTCTCCTATGGAGAGATCTCCTGGAGCCTGCTGAGCTACAGCAGCTAGTGCCCTGGGAGGATGCGGAGTTGCGAGAGGCACTGGCTGTGGCGATGGAGCCGCTGATGCTTCCAAGCAGCTTATCGGGGAAGGAGCTCGTCTACCTGGAGACTTTCTGCAAGAGTGTGCTGCCCGAGCTGAGTGTCTTGGACTCGAACCACTATATCCGGATTGTCGTCCCTCTGGCTTTGAAGGACAAGGCGGTACTCTACGCGGCGATATGTTGGGGGTGCCGTGTCAAGAAGAGCCGAAGCGAGTCTCGCGATGACGAGTTCGAGGCCCTGCTGGAGATTGTGATGACGGAGCTCAAGCTGAGAGAGGCGAGTCTCACCAGGATTGGGTTCATAGCCTCCTTTGTGAGTTACATGCTCTTGGTGGGGATGGAAGTGTCCTTTGGTGATACAGGCCGGTGGGGGCCGCTCTTCACAAGCTGTTTCAACCTCGTGAATATGGTTCCTGGCAACCTGCGATATCTTGCCTCAGCTGGTGCGGAGGGCCAAATTCTGGCTGAGAGTTTTGCCTTTTTCGATGTGATGGCGTCGCAGTCGAATGAAAATGGCACTTTTTACCCTCTAAACGACTACATGGCGCTCTATACCAATAAGGCAACATTCCACGATCCCATCCAGGGGTGCATACGGCCCCTGAGCATTCAATTGGCAAAGACGGTATCGCTACTTGTGGAGTACAATGCGTTAAAGATCACCACGGAGGACCAGGCCCTGTGCGACCGGTACAGCGTCATCTCGGAGATGCTGGAGAAGGCCAATACTCTCGATAACGAGATAAGCTTCTGCCGGCCTGACCGTGCTGCTCTCAAGTCTCTCAAGACCAAGGAGCAATTGGAGGACCATCTAACGTGGTTTGAAGCTATGCAGATTGCCAATCAGCTATACCTCAGACAGGTTATCAAAAATCTGCCGGCTACAGTGCCCGAAGTGGAGATGCTTACGATGAACCTCAGGCAGGATATAGCACTCCTCGTTGGGAAACGGCACTTCAGCAAAAGTCTCGCCTTCCCAATGCTGCTTTTAGGGCTTTGTGTGCACAGGCCGTTGGACCGAGCCGAGGTTCGCGGCTTCTTCGAGGCACTCATCAAGGTGTGTGGCTATCTGTCCAGCTACCAGCGTATCTGGATGGTGATCCAAAAGGTGTGGGAGCTCAACAACAGCGGCCAGGTGTATGTGGACTGGTTTCGCATCACCAAGCAGTTTGGGTGGAAACTCAACCTGGCGAGGTAGACACTCTACAATTCTACACAATGTCCTTATCCTATGTCTTATTATGCCCTAACCTAGGCCTGGGCCTTAGCCTTGTCCGCCTCGGCCTTACCACCAAAGTACCAGTAATTTGTCCATCTTGCGGCCTGGCCAACCTGCGCAAACGAATTCACAACGTGGCAGCCAAAGAGAAGGTAGTTCTTTGGAGTGACAGCAAGCGAGTATCTGAGGAAGACACCAGAGTACAGAATGAGAGCACCAGTCATTGAGCCGGAGATTGTCTCTGGGTCCTTCTTGAGGTCGTAGATGGCGGCAATCGGAATACCAAAGTTGGAGACGGGACCCCAGAAGTGCGTCGTAAAGATGTACTTGAAGTTCTCCTTGGTGAAGATTGTCTGGGCCAGAGACTTGGTCACCTTCTGTGTGGCTGCCTTATTGATCTGCTGTGACATGTTGACTCGTGGGGAAGAGAGTCGCTTCCACAATCTTTTTTGGTGGGGCCGGTGCAACCGTGGGGGCCATCGAGCGGGTTCGCGCACTCCGGGCTCCGGGATCAGACACCCACACACCAACTGTCGCACCTGGCCTCTCGGCGTCTCGGCATTCCAAAGCGCTCCAGGGAGGAGGTGGGTTCGGGTTTCGTTCCCCGTTTAGCCGCCGGCATTTAGCCGCCTTATCTATTGTCCCGAGAGAGTGCCCGACCATAAAAGGGCACCTCGATCCACGCAGTGAAGGCCATCCACAATGCTTTCAGAGCTCACCTTCACTCTCAATGATGGCAACAAAATGCCACAGTTCATTCTGGGACCTCCAGGTGGCGACAACCTCGAGGCTCTCAAGAGTGTTCTCAAGGCCTTCATCTCTAGCGGGTTCAGGGGTATTGACACAGCTTGGATGTATGGTAATGAGCCAGGAATCGGACTCGCATTGCAAGATCTCTACAAGGAAGGTGTGGTCAAGCGCGAGGATGTCTACATCACCACCAAAGTGTGGCCTGCATTGTGGAACAGAGCTGAGTACTCTGTCAAGACATCTTTGAAAGACCTCCAGACAGACTATGTGGACTTGGTGTTGCACCATTGGCCATGCTGCTTCAAGACTGACGAGCAAGGGTATCCAAAGACTCCACGTGACGAGCGGGGTGCCATTATCTACGATGAGGGTGACTGGCTTGACACTTATAAGCAATTGATTGAGCTCAAGAAGCAGGGACTGGCTAAAAGCATTGGCGTGTCCAATTACCCAGTGGGGTACCTCAAACGTGCCATTGAGGAGACGGGCGTTGTCCCATCGGTGCTACAGATTGAGCTCCATCCTCGAATTCCATCGCTGGAGCTCGTCAAGTTCTGCAAGGACAACAACATCATCATTGAGGCCTATGCTCCATTGGGACATAGCGGTGCTCCACTCCTCCAGGAGCCTCTGGTGAATGAGCTCGCGGAGAAGTACAATGTGCCTCCAGCGTTTGTGCTCTACGCCTACCACCACAACAGGGGTAGAGTGGTCATCACGAGAACAAGCAAGGTGGAACGTGTGATGGACTTTAGCAAGATCGAAATCCCAACACTGTCAGAGGAGGACTACAATAGGCTTGAATCCCTTGGATTGAATGAGCCAAAGCGGTTCGTCAACGACGACTGGGGCGTTGGACTAGGTTTCGACCACTATAAGGAGAAGGTTTCGTGGGAATAGTTTTTAATTGAACGATTCGGGACGTAAAGCACGTACTCCGGAGTTAATGGGGTTAGCCGGAGATCCCCCGGAGTTAGCCGGTTGACACCCCGCGATCACGTCAGGGGAATTGCTCACTCGACCTCATACAACACAATGTACAACACCGATTTGAAAGTGACCCTGAACGATGGCAATGTCATGCCGCAGTTTGTGCTGGGAACTCCGGCTCACGACTGGCAGTACGAGACCCTTCCAGCAGTGATCCACAAGTTTGTGGAGATGGGGTTCCGTGGCATTGACACCGCGTGGTACTACGGGTGCGAACCCACCATTGGCAAAGCGCTCAAGGAGATCTTTGCGGAGGGCAAGGTCAAAAGGGAGGAGCTCTTCATCACCACAAAAGTGTGGCCTGCTCTTTGGAATCGTGCAGAAAAGTCTGTGAAGCAATCCCTCAGCGACATGGGCATTGAGTATGCTGATCTTGTGTTCCAGCACTGGCCAGTCTGCTTCAAGACTGACGAGAACGGTGAGCCAAAGATTCCGAAGGATGAAAAAGGGGCCATCATCTTCGACGATGGTGACTGGCTCGAGACCTACAAGCAGCTGGTTGAGTTGCAGAAGCAGGGCCTCTTCAAGAGCATCGGCGTCTCCAATTTCACCATCAAACACCTCCAGCGTGCCATTGACGAGACCGGAGTTGTTCCTGCAGTGCTCCAAATTGAACTGCACCCAAGAATCCCATCAGTGGAGCTTGTCAAGTTTGCAGAGTCCAAGGGCATCAAGGTGATGGCATTCTCGCCTCTGGGCCATACGAATGTTCCTCTTTGTAGCGAGCCGCTGGTGGTGGAGCTTGCTGACAAGTACGGTGTTCCTCCTGCCTTTATTTGCTACGCCTATCACACCAATCAGGGCCGGATCTTCATCACGAGATCTGGCCGCGTGGAGCGTGTGGCCACCTTTGGTGAGAACAAGATCCCACAGTTGACTCAGGAGGAGCTTGATGCGCTCACGGAGATTGGTGTCAAGGATCCGAAACGCTACATCAACGACGATTGGGGTGTGCACTTGGGCTTTGAGCACTGGAAGAAGAAGGCGTCGTGGGAGTAAGACGACCCATAAATAAAAGACTATCTTTACCCACACAGATCAGTAGCACTCAACTGTGGGAATGACGGGTTGGAGACTGCCATTAGCAGACCAGCATTACCCAATTGTTTAAATAGCCATCTATCTAAATGAGTATAGTAAGGGTTTCAGGCCTCACCAATGGCGTGGTATTTCTGCCCCGCAAATCGCGTTCTCCACTCCACATGCGATTCACAAAGGCACTACGCTCCGCCCAGGTGCTCATCAGAGCCACTGAGGGGAACCCTACAGGCATCACAGGCATCTTCCAGCACCCGAACCCACGTCCGGCCCTTGTGGAGGTTTACAGGGCGACGCTGGACTTTGCGAATGAGCTGCCCGAGTCAAGCGTATACAAAAAGTCGCTCATGAACTTCACCGCAAAGAGGCTGGAGATTGTGGAAGCCAATGACAAGGTGGAAGACATTGAGGCCCAGATTGGCAACGGGCTCATTGAGGAAGTGCTGATCCAGGCAGCTGAAGAGTACGAGCTGGCCAAGAAGATGAAGGACTGGGAAGCGTGGAACGAGCTTGAGGAGAAGCCGCTAGAGGACCAGTGGGTCTACTTTGGCAAGAGCGTCTGACTGTGCCCTGTCTTTTCTATATTTATCCTATTTATATATTTAAATTCACGTATATCTGTTCTATCTACTCCAGTTCTCATCTCTGCTCTTTACGCCATTTATGTCCGATGGCAATCCACCCACAAGACCAACCTGGCAAAACGGTACCAGTCCAGAAATAGCTCGTACGCTTAGAATGGAGCACTTTCAAGTACTGCCATGTGGTGGGCCACTGCCCCTACACTCTTTCAACACTTGTATAATTGCCTACTTGCCTAAAACTTGCCTGCATTAGCAGCACCCGCTCTTGGTGCTTCCCCCCGCAATGTCCACTCCCGAGTCGCCAACCACCTCCTGGTTCTTCTCCAAGATGATGTTGGCAAGACGGAAGAAGAGCTCATCCACGTTATCGCTTGTTTTGGCACTCGCCTCGAGGAATGGGATTCCCAGTTCACGGGCCAAAGACTCACCCTGCTCGCTCTGTACCACTCTCAGATCGGCCTCATCACTCTTGTTACCCACCAAGATGAGCTGAGTGTCGTCATTCGCGTGCTGGTGCACAATCTGGAACCAGTTGCGGATGTTCTCAAACGTTCTCTCATCGGTCACGTCGTACACCAAAATGATACCGGAAGCGCCTCTGTAGTAGGCGGTGGTGATGGTTCTGAACCGCTCCTGGCCCGCAGTGTCCCAAACTTGCAGTTTGATACGTTTGCCATCCACCTCAATCGTTCTGATCTTGAAATCGATACCGATGGTGGCAGTGAAGGAGGGCTTGAATTTGTCCTCCACAAATCTCAGCAGCAGACACGACTTGCCCACGCCGGAGTCTCCGACAAGCAGCAGCTTCAGAATAGAGTCGTACGCTCTTGAGGGGGTTCTCGTGGCCATTTTGTGGTTGCTGAGCGGTTAGTGCCACGCTTTTGATAAAGGAGGAACACCCGCACACCGCCAAAAAACATCGGCTGTCAGGACTCAACTTGCCGCTCACCCAATTGACGCGTCAACGAGTGTCTCAGCTCTCTGAATAACGCTCTACTTGTTGGGTAGTGTGTTATGGCGCTATTAGAGCTTTTTTAAGGTTAATTCCACCGCGTCGTTGTGAATTACCCAATTAGGTAACCGCTTATCGGCCTCGTGAGATGGCCATGATGGGCAGTAGCGCTGTCAAACCTCTGGGAAGTGGTGATTGATATTCATCTAGTGAGAAAGCTCAGTGCTCGTAGTATTAAATTGGCGGGAATACACTTATGGTCCACCTCTACTACGTAAGGCCCCCATTGAGCTCTAGCACAACGATTAAAGCACATTTCCTTCATAGCTTTAATCTGTCAGGATCGTTCTTTTATGATGATTTTAATCTCTCTGTCATCAGATGTGTGAAACTTTTGACTTTACAAAAGGGTACTTTGCTTGATGGCATCTCCCAAGCTGCCAATGAGTCTAAAATACTCTCAAACACTTTCTGAAACGCTAATATGAGACGTGATATACCAATTTCTCATTCCTATGGTTACCAAACGTCCCGGGCCTCTAAACAATGGAGATTGTAAGCCTCCTTGAGCTTATTAGTGAGGTGCCCCCACCACACCCGAGCACCACGGATGTGCGGGTGTCAGCCCAATGGCCGACGAAAATTTCCCATACTGAGAGAGTCACTCAACGCCATGCCTACTATCGCCGTTGACAAGGAGGACCTCTTCTCCCTCCTGGGACAGTCCTACTCCACCGAGGAGTTCGACGAGCTTTGCTTCGAGTTCGGTATCGAGCTTGATGAGGACACCACTGAGGAGTGCCAGAATGGCGAGAGACCTCAGTTCAAGATTGAGATTCCTGCCAACAGATACGACATGCTGTGCATTGAGGGAATCGCACAGGCCCTTAACGAGTTCCTTGGTAGAAAGGAGCAGCCTGCCTTCCACTACTCAGGCGAGCCAGAGGTGACACTCACCGTGGATGAGTCTACTCTGGAAGGAAGACCTTACGCTGCGGCAGCCATTGTGAGAAACGTCACCTTCTCTGAGAGATCGTACCAGTCTTTCATCTCGCTTCAGGACAAGCTGCACTCCAACTTGTGCCGTAACAGAACGCTTGTCGCTACTGGTACACACGATTACGACACTTTGAAGGCTCCATTCCTCTACTCTTTCAAGGAGAAGAGCGAGATTGCCTTTGTGCCACTCAACCAGACCCAAACCGTTACCGGCGAGAACTTCATCGACTTCTACAAGCAGGACAAGAACCTCGGCAAGTTTGTGCACATTATCGAGCCATTCCAGAAGCTGCCAATCATCTCTGACTCACAGAACACCATTGCCTCGCTGCCACCAATCATCAACTCAGAGCACTCCAAGGTGACTCTCAACACCAAGAACGTGTTCATTGAGGTGACTGCCACTGACAAGACCAAGGCTGAGGTTGTGGTGAACCAGCTCGTGGCCATGCTGTCTCACTACGCTGCTGACCAGTTCTCCGTGGAGCCAGTCAAGATTGTGTCTCCTCACAACAACGAGACCAGAGTGACACCGGACCTCTCGCTCAAGACCATGTCTGCTGACCCAGAGTACATCAACAAGTGCTTGGGTCTTTCGCTATCGCCAGAGGAGATTTGCGGCCTGCTGAAGAAGATGTCGCTGCTTTCTAAGCCTGAGGGTAACTCGCTGACTGTCACGATCCCAATCACGAGACCAGACATTCTGCACCAGGCTGACATCATGGAGGATGCCGGTATCGGCTACGGCTTCAACAACCTGCCGAAGGACTCGATGCCGGCCTTCTCTGGCTCCGGCTCGCCTCTGCCAATCAACAAGATCACCGACATCCTCAGACTCGCGTCGTCACAGGCTGGATGGCTCGAGGTGATGCCTCTGACCTTGTGTTCGCACGATGAGAACTTCAAGTTCCTTAACTGGACCGACGACTCTAAGGCTGTCAAGCTGGCCAACCCAAAGACGGCAGAGTACCAGGTTGTGAGAACCTCCCTGATTCCAGGCATTCTCAAGACCATCAGAGAGAACAGAGACCACTCGCTTCCTTTCAAGGTGTTTGAGGCTGGTGACGTTGTCTTCAAGGATGATGCCCTGGAGCGTAAAGCCTACAACGAGAGACACTGGGCCGCTGTCTACGCGGGTAAGACCTCGGGCTTTGAGTACCCACAGGGACTTCTCGGTAAGATGTTCCAGACGATGAGAACACAGTGGTTGGCTGAGCCAAAGTCCGGCGAGAAGGGCTACTGGATCGAGGAGGACCCAGCGAACAAGATGTTCTTCCCAGGCAGAGGCGCAAAGGTTCTCTACAGACACAAGAAGGGCGAGGAGGCCAAGGTGGTGGGATCCATCGGTGTGTTGCACCCAACCGTGCTCAACAACTTTGAGATTCCGTATGCGGCGACAGCGGTGGAGATCAACGCAGAGATCTTCCTCTAGAGTGATGGTAGTAGATTAGTGGATGTGAATAAAGTATAAATAGCAAGTGCGGAGCCATTGGGCCCGTTTGTAGGTAAAAGGGAATGTTACACAAAACAAGGCAATTCTTGCAACGCTACGCGAGTCGCTGTAGAAAAACTCTTTATAACTCGAGTAAGTCATTTAAATAGTTTATATGCATTCGTGATTGGCTTCTCCAGCAGTAGGCCACTTAGCTGAAAGAGAGCGTGATGTTCTCTGTTGTCGGGAACTCGTCATCGCTCTGTGGCTCAGATCGAGTGTCTTCCTCTGTCTCCTTCTTCCTAGGCTGAATCTCCTCTGTGTCCTGTTTCTTGGGCTGAGTCTCTTTTATGTTCTGTTTCTTGCCCAGGCTTTCTGTGTGATTTTGCTCGCTTTGTGTATGCTGTGTGTCGTGCTTGTTTGAATCTGTCACAGTCTCCCTATCGCTCTCGCTTTCTGCCTCGCTGAGCTCACTGAGCTCATCACGTTCTTCGGCAAGCTGGCCAGCTTTTATACCCTCCACCTTGTCCATCACCTTATCAACGTGGAATTCCTCCACTGAAGGCGTCAGCGTATCTTGGCTGCCGCTACGCTCCGCGTAAATGTCCCACCACTCTTTCTTTTTCGGCTTGAACCAGCGGAATCCCTTCTTTTTACTTCCCTCCTGTTCCAGCAGCTTACGGGCCTCGTCAAACTCCGAAATGAGCTTACGCTGTCTCTCTGAGGCCTCAGGGTCCGGCTCGTCAATCTCCACAAACTCCTCAGAGAAAACCCGGAACCCCATCTTCTTCATCAGCTTGGGCATCGCTGTACGGTACCCCATATGTCCCTCCACGAGATTTGTGCAATCGAGGTTCTCAATTCCTTCAATGTCTTCAATCGGAGAAAGTCCTGCCACCCTTCTCAGACCACCGCTCGTGGCCCTGAAGAGGTATCCCAGGATCCAGTCCTTCTTAGAGTAGGCATTGACAAACCGTCCAGACACCACTGAGCGTGCCAGCATCAATTGCTCTGTAGACCCCACCACGGGAGCTCCAAAGATGAGAACATTCTCAACAAGCCCATGGCCTCCCTTCTTGGCAAGCTCCAACAGGCACGAGTAAATGACTCGTGACCCCAGAGAGAAGCCCACTAACGTCACAGGCCTCTCTCCCAGGTTGCGTGCTATCAGCGAGTCTGCCAGGATGAGCCCAGCCTTCCAGGCTCTATCCAGGGAGACGTTCCAAGGGTTGTCGATGAGATATTTGAGCTTAGACAAGGCCATTGGCAGTTGCAAGGCACTCATCAGGGTCATGAGGATGGTGGCACCCAGAATCTGCTGGATCGACTGCGTCAGCACTTCCGAAGCGAGAATGCCTATAGTCTCACCCATAGACTGGAGCATCTCAGGCTCCCACAGCACAGAGTACAAGTCTCCCATCACAGGGTCCACAGTGGAGAAGGGCAGTCTCACATCGTCAGCCTTGGAGTTCATCCACCCGGACACCGTGATGATGAGGTTTGTGCGCTTGTTGTTGTGGAGTGGCACAAACTCAAACGTCTTGACGTCTCCCACACGCTTGAGCATCCCGCTCATACCCGCGTGGCCGCCTATAACCGTACTGCCCACAGCGATGATGGAGGTGCCTCCAGCTCCAGCGAGGAAGCCCGCTGTGCCGCCAATGCCAATTGTGGAAAGCCCAGCAGCTATTCCAGCACCGATGACTGGTGCCAGTAAGCCTCCACTGAGTCCCAATATCAACGAGCCACCAACAGTGGCAAGCCCCACGTACATGTACTTCTTCCTCTTTGCCAGTTTGCGGCGGTTTCGGAGAATCTCCGCCTCGTTCCACACTTGCTCGGAGGTATCCTCCAGCTCCAGAGCCTCAGTGATTCTTCTTTCAAACTGGTAGACATCGAATGCTTCAACTCCCAGGTGCTCTGAGAACCTCATCAGAAGCGTTCTGGAACGCGCATCGTACACAGAGTCAGCAACAAGCATCAGGAACAGATCACAAATCACAGTCCACCGCACATCGACATCAATCTTCTCTCCTTCACCAAGTGGATTGGGTATATTGCAAGTTCTCTGTAGCGACCTGGCGAGGTCCTTGGGGTCCACTCCGTGCGAGACGAGCTTCTCCACCATCTGGACCTCCTCTTCAGGCAGCCCCAGGTGGAAGTATACCCTGTTGACCATCTTGATCTGCCAGAAGCCCAGAGACGACTGTGCCACGTGCATTCTCTTCACGAAGCGGGACCGGCCCGACTTGGCCTTGGCGATGCTTGCCTTGGCCAGCGAAGTGGCCATCTCGGTGGTGACAAGCTTCACGAGCCCAGCGTACGCCAGCTTCTCAGAGTCCAGCAAAAGGCTCTTTGTGGTGTTGAGCTGGTCAGAAGCAGTGTGGACTTCACTCACGAGGTCCTCATCCACGGCAAAGTCGTCGTCCTCCACCTCGGGCTTGGTTGTCTTCCCAGCCTTGAGCAGAAACTCCGTCTGCCTATTGGCCTCCCTGTACTGCTCCGCCTGCTCCTCGCCAGCTATCCTCGTGTAGCCGAACCTCGTTGCAAACGGGTCAGAGTCGTCGACAGTCTCTGTTGATACGAGAACCTCGCCCTTGTCGCCATACACCTCCTTGTCGTTGGCCGTCTCCATCTCCTGCCACTCATCATCCTCCAAGTCCACGCTGAGATTGACACGATGCGAGGGCTCGCTCTCTGTGACGGGCTGCTCTGCTGGTGGCGGAGGCTGCTCCACGAGCTTGGCTCCACCGCCACTCAGATCAAACTCCACGTAGTCGGGCATGGTGGTGTGGAGAGTTCGCGTTTCGTGACAGATAAACACTCCACACTGAGACTGAGGATACACCAAGCTCTGGGCAGGGCCTTACAACTAGCTGCTAGGATGCCTCACTGGATCATGCCGGCTTAGAAGCTGGGCTCCTGGCATGGCTCCTGGTCTGGCTCATGGCATGGCTCCTGGCATGGCTGAGCTGGAGATGGGTCATTAAGCCAGGAGTCCCACGAGCCGTCTCAGGAGCTGTAGTCTCCTCGGGATCTTGGGCATGGCACCACTCTCCCATACTACGGCCACACAGCCACCACAAAGAGCCGCCAACACCGCCATTCCAGCGCTCTACCACTCCATCGACACACGGTAGTGCGTGTGCCCCTACCGCACGGGCACAGGCGCAATACATCCCGACACCAGTGACCGCGAAATTCCCACTGACGCACAAGAAATTTTTCACTTTTTTCACTCCTTTTCCTCATCCACATTCACAATGGCTCCAATCGTATGTGCATCTACTCACAAGGCTCATGTGATATCTAGGTATCCACTGTTGTCGCTTTGCTGAATTTTGCCTCTTGGCAATAGCAGTAGGCTTTTACTAACGCCAGACCAACAAGAAGGCTAAGGCTGCTAAGAAGTTCACCGTTGACGTTTCCGCTCCAACTGAGAACGGTGTCTTTGACCCATCCTCTTACGTCAAGTACCTCAACGACAAGATCAAGGTTGAGGGTATTGTCGGTAACCTCGGTAACGACATCACCGTTGAGGAGAACGGCAACATCATCACTGTTGTCTCCACCACCAAGTTCTCTGGTAAGTACCTCAAGTACCTCACAAAGAAGTACTTGAAGAAGAACCAGATCAGAGACTGGATCAGATTCGTCTCCGTCAAGCAGGGTGTCTACAAGCTCACCTTCTACTCGGTTGCCGCTGAGGACGAGGACGAGGAGTAAGCAATTGACATTCATCACTGATGAAGGTTTAGTTGCCTCCTGTTTTGCTTTCACGTTTATGGGTTCACGGTTTTTAATTGAGAATGGATGTTCTCGCTTGAAAGTATTTGCTGTAGATCGTAGAGCCTTTGATACACTACAAATTCATTGCTTCAACCGGGGGTCTTGATGTAGATCAATCACCTTATCTTTTATGATTTGCCCGAAGCTACAGCATGCCATGCCATCTCCCCTCAATGATGTCTCGCATGGGCTTGCCATCGAGGCCCTAGCTGCCAATCCACATGAGCATTATCGTTTGATGAGGATACTCAAGTTATCCCACAATAGGTCTCACAAGACACTCTAGCCACCACCTTGATCTTGTAGCTCCATCTCTCGCTTCTAGGCGTCTCAAATCTCTCAGTCCACTAGGCTACCGGACTTTTTAAATATATAAAGAGTTATCCCTGTAAGTGGTTGCAGACAGGGACAAGATGAACTTTGACAACTTGAAACTCCTGGAAGAGAAAGATGAGAAGAGAAATGGTTCTCTGATGGATTTAAGCAACATTGAATTCACCCATGAAGCTGTTTCAATTGTCGTGAACTCCCTTTACAAGGTTGCCTTCAGGGATGACATTTCAATAGGGGGTGATCCATACAATGGCCAGAGCCCCAGCGACATTTATTCCGCATTATTTCCTGTCAACACTGTAAGAATAACGGCTGTTACGGATGGCTGGAATCAGTCAACCTTTTCCCATCTCTCTGGCAATCTTCAAAGGCTCGAGCTGGAGGCTAAGGAACTCCCCCAACTAAAGGACACGGAGTTCCCATCACTAAGATCACTGAGCCTCAAGTACGGAGGTTCCACACTAGAGGGGTATTACCAAGTTTTGTATCGTCTCAAAGTGCTGGTGACAACCTTTGAGGTTGCTGAAATGATGGTTAATTGTCCAATAGGCACCTTCAATGGCCTGGAGACTCTTATCATAGAGCTAAATGGCAGAGAGTTACCACGGTTACCAAAGCTACCTGCTCTTCAGTACCTTGGACTAGAGAGACCATGGGTCAAAGGTGGGAGCAATTTTCTCAGAAGACCACTTCCCCGAGAGAGGGTTGATAAAAAAGCCACACTTCCAAGAATTAGTACTCTGGCCGTGACTTTACATCCCGCTGCTCGCACTTCGATTTACAATCTTCTCAAAAGTACTCCGAAAACGCTGAGAACAATGCTGATATCAATGGATGAACGGTTTACACATAATTATGGGGAACGCGGAGTCAGGGCGGTTCTTGGGGAGATAGAGGTACCTGAGCTGCGGGAGCTGAGAGTATCTGCCATTGGCATAAACGCTTCAAAGATTTCCCGTTTTGTAAGCCCATTATGTGAGAAGCTTGAAGTGTTGAGGATCAAGACGACACTTCCATAGGGTTGCTTGTCTGCTCACTCAGAGCGGTTGTGTCAAATGGAGACAATAGGCTCCTTGCTATATTGGTGGATCCCTATGACACGACTAACTAGATCTGGGTTCAAAGAGGGTATTAGGATCAGTGGACTTTTCAAGGATTAAGGAGATTTAAAAGAGGTACCGTCTTCGATTGCGCACTCCGTATTTGTATTTAGTTTACGGTGATGGGTCTCGTTTGTTGACACAAATTTCTGAAAAGGGAAATCACGGCGGCTAACACTTGACCAACCACACGCCACGACCATCATGGAAATGAAGTTGAACGACGTGAAGAGCCATGAGCCAGCCTCTAAAACTTTCTGGGACGACACCTGGTCTTTGATATGGATCCTTTTCTTGTTCTGTACCAAGGAAACCTTTCTAACTTGCCTCGACTTTGTGACAAACGGTAATGGCGAGTGGGCAAGCGCCCTTCTAATGGACTTCTCCTATTGCCCATATTCTTTGAATGATTTGAAGAAGTCCCCAGTGATCCACGCCCTTGCGATATTTCCAACCGCCCTTTGGTTATTTGTATCTGGTCTTGTTAGAGTGGTTACCATTACCCTCTTTTGGATCGGCGGAATTCTCGTACGTCTCAATCAGTTTGCCGCTTCACAACCGTTGACAGCGGTAGTGATACTCATGTTGTGCTTTTACTTTTTACCGCAACGTATCACCTTGGAGGAGATGGCTCCCGACTACGTTGGCACTCGAGATGAAACCCAGAAGTCGGCTCCCCGATAGTCCTTTGAGGAATAATGTGGGCCCATAAAGCTATATAGAGAGTTCGAATAAACTTAGTCTTTGCATTCACTTCTTGCGGTATAGTCTATAGAAGAAGCGCATGTTCTCGAGCTTGAGCGGGTAGTCAAAGTCTGATCCGCACCGGTACCAGCAACTATCGCTTTCACTCACCAGCTCCCAAACACCCTGCTTGTCCTTTCCAAGAAGGATTGTGTCGACCAGGAACTGGATCGGGAACTGTTTGGTGCCGATGGTGATGTTACTATAGCTGCCTGCGCTCTCCGTGATGAGCAAAAGCGTTCCGGGCTGGCACTCAGCGTTGAATCGCTGGAAGAGCCTCAGTGATGCTGCCCTGTCCTCGGCAAAGAGCTCGTTGGTCGTGAACATGAGCGTGATGAGATTGAGTGACGCAATATCCATGGTGGAGTCCTTGAGCACGTCGCCGTGCACAAACGAGGTGTTGATACTCTCTGGCTTCTGGTAGACCCACTCACGTGCAATCTCTGTAGATATTTTATCCACTATGGTGCCCCAGTCGGCGATATCAACAAGCTTGATGGCCAGGCTGGTGGAGTAGGCATCATCGCTCATCGCCTGCACTTGCGTGTAGATCGAGCAGAGTGCCACGAGCTCACCACATGCTCCGCCACCAATGGCAAGCACCTGGGCATCAGTGTGCCCCAAAAGGTCTTTGATCGGGCTCAGTGAGGAGAAGAGAGAGGCATAGGCAAGGGCCCTGGAAGGGGTCCACCTTGTACAGTATGCCATTCTGCGGTCGTTATCGCTGAAAGCCTTGATGTAGTCTCTGTTGTAGAGGTCCCCCTTGACGGTCTGGATGAAGGACTCTAGGCTGGGGGAAGCCAGGAGGTGCCTGAATGTGTTGGAGAAGAGCTTTAGGGCATCATTCGGGGGGAGTGCTGATGTTGGCGATGCTGGCACAGTGGCGAGTGCTGTGTTGGTGAGCTCAGCGGGCTCAGCCTCCTCGAGCTCCTGGGTGTTCTTCTTGTACCGCTGGACCCTTCTGCTCATGGTGGGTGGTGGAGTGTAGAGGCGATGAGTTTGTGTAGTAGCCCTAGTGGTGGTGTGCGGGTGCGCGGGCTACTTAAAGGGCGCGCTAAAATTTTCTTTCTCTCATCAACCAATCTGTGTCGGGAGAAGACTCAGTGGCCCAGGGCTAAACTTCGGTTGTCCTGTCAAGCTGTAGCGCTTCTCCTAGGCAGCTCGGCGCTCGAGAGGCAAGTTTCGTTTCTGCCAACGCCAATTCTTTGCTGGTCCCTTTCGGTTGAGCGGTGAAGGGTTGGTGGGCAGGAAAACACTCTGGTGATGGAACAGACGGCCCCGTCGACAGATTGCAGAGCAGGCAGGGTGGCTTTGAGTTCTTGGGTAACCAATCGAGCTCGGCCAGTGCCCTGTAGCAACATATTCCTGGACGCTGTGTAGGTCCTCTGGGCCTGTGATCACTTGGGTAAAACCATGTTGCAAACATTCGCTAAGCTTTAGCTGACGCATATAGGGGCTCATAAGGCTATGGGTCTGTATAGCGGGGCTAGCACTGAAGGAAAGCTACTCTAGTTCCTGATCATTTGTATTACCTAGTGGTGGAACAACCGGATAGGGTTCTCCACGTACACCATGCCGAAGGAGTCAGCAGCGGCAAACACCGCCTTGTCCTGGACCGAGCCGGAAGGTGCGGCCACGTACTTGACGCCGGATCTGGCAGCTCTGTAGACGTTGTCTGGGAATGGGAAGAAGGCGTCGGACGAGAGAGCCACGTTGGAGAGCTTGGAGAGCCACTCCTCCTTCTCCTGCTGTGACAGAGGAGTAGGCACCTCGGCAAACTTGGCCTCGAACTCGGACTTCTCTGGCTCGGTTGTTGGAACCTGCCCCGTCACAAAGAGGTCGATGGCGTTGGACTTGTCTGGTCTCTTTGTGCCCTTGGCCCACTGCAAGGCAAGCACGCGAGGATGCTGTCTGAGCCACCAGTTGTCAGCCTTCTCTCCGGCGAGTCTGGTACAGTGGATACGGGACTGCTGGCCAGCACCGAGCCCAATTACCATACCGTTCTTGGCGTAGCACACAGAGTTGGACTGGGTGTACTTGAGGGCAATTGTAGCCACGGTGAGGTCAATCACAGCCTGCTCAGTAAGCTCCTTGTTGGCAGAGACAATCTCCTTGAAAGTGGCCTTGTTGATGATGGCGTCGTTGCGCTTCTGCTGAAGGGTGATGCCGTACACCTGTCTGGACTCCACAGAGTCTGGGGTGAAGTTTGGGTCAATCTGCAAAACGCAGTACTTGCCAGCCTTCTTCTTCTTGAGGATCTCCAGTGCCTCAGGCTCGTATCCTGGAGCAATCACACCGTCAGACACCTCCTTGGAGATGATCTGGGCTGTGGAGACATCCACAATGTTGGAGAGTGCGATCCAGTCACCAAACGACGACATTCTGTCAGCACCACGGGCTCTGGCATAGGCGTTGGCGAGTGGCGAGAGGTTCTCCATACCCTGCACAAAGTAGAGCTGCTTCTCAGTCTCAGAGAGTGGCAGACCCACAGCGACACCGGCTGGCGACACGTGCTTGAAGGAGGCGGCCGCTGGGAGGTTGAGCGAGGCGCTGAGCTCCTTCACAAGAGGCCACGAGTTGAGGGCATCCAGCAGGTTGATGTAGCCTGGAGAGCCAGAAAGAACCTTGAAAGGCAGCTCGCCCTGTGGCACGTAGGCCTGGGCTGGCTTCTGGTGTGGGTTGGCACCGTATCTCAATGGCAGCTGAGAAACACCCTCCGAGTACTGCTTACGGAAGAAGTCCGAGATGGCAGCGTCGTAGTCGGCGGTGTGCTCGAAGGCCTTGAGGGCAAAGCGGTTGCGGGCCTGCTGTGAGATCTCGCCGTTCTTGAGCTCGCCCAAAAACTCTGGATAGTCCTTTGGGTCGGAGAGAATCGTCACTCTGGCGTGGTTCTTAGCAGCAGCTCTGAGCAGAGTCACACCGCCAATGTCAATCTCCTCCACAGCCTCTGGAATCGTCACAGAGATCTTGGAGATGGTCTCCTTGAAGGGGTAGAGATTGCACACGACAAAGTCAACCTTCTCAATGTGCTGGTCCTTGAGGTCCTTCTCATCGCTCTCCAGGTTACGGGCAAGAATACCACCGTGCACAGCTGGGTGGAGCGTCTTGACACGGCCGCCCAGCATCTCTGGGGCGTGAGTGATGGTGGAGACATCCTCCACAGGGAAGCCCGCCTCTCTCACCATACGGGCAGTACCGCCGGAGGCCAGGATACGAACATTGTTCTCAGCAAGACCCTTGGCGAGGTCCAGCAGGCCAGTCTTGTCGTAGACAGAGAGGATCGCAGTCTTGGAGTATGGCATGGTGGTGGGGAAGCTCTAACAAAATTGGCCAATTTTCGTAGCGCGGAAAGCCCGGGTCAGCAATTAATTAATGCGCTACTGCAATAACCACTGATGGTTCGGGCCTGGGCTTCTGGTAGTTTTATCCAGAGCTTCAATTGGTAGTGACGGCCGTTTCAGGTTTATCTAAAATTTGGGCTCACGTGCCATTCGGGCTTGTGTGCTCTGGAGAATTATGTCTCAGTTGTGATAACTTTTCACCATTTGGATAAAAAAGACTTTGGTAACTTTAGTAACGCAGCCTATACGGCTGACTCTAGGATTTGAGCTACAATCTTTTTGCACATCGTGTATACACCCTAATACAGCAGTATGAAAGAGCGCACCCACTCAAGAGTGCGCTTAAGAACGGTATCTCCAGAGGGAGAGAGTGTTCTGTCTCTTCCAGGTGTGGCGACGACCAGCCTTGGTGTTGTTGTATCTGTGGCCCTTGTTGAGACCTCTGGACTTCTTGCCGGCAGCGGTAAGACCTCTGGCCTCACGGTGCTTGTGCACTGGCTTGGCGATCCAGTTGTATCTGGCGTCACGTCTGATAGCCTTGTGCTGTGGGTCAACGAGGATGACCTCGAAGTACTTGTAGGTGGAGTCCTGGTTAACCCAGTAAGAGTTGAGAACTCTCAGGTTAGCAGCACGGCGACCAACACGCTCCTCAGCGGTAGTTCTGAGAGACTTCTGGTACTTGAGCTGAGAGACACCCTGGTTGGTTGGCTTACCGTAGGTGGCACCCTTTGGAACAGGTCTCTTTCTGTTACCACGTCTGACTCTGACACGGTAGATGACGAAGCCCTGCTTGGCCTTGTAACCGAGTCTTCTAGCCTTGTCTGGTCTAGAAGGTCTGGTGGCACGGTGGATCACGTTCTTCTGTCTGTACTCCCAGACTCTGACTCTGAACAAGAATCTGTTGACATCAGACTGCTTCTTTCTCTGCAACTCTTCCAAGTACTTGTAGGCACCCATTTTGCTATACTGTTAGTGGTGAATAATACTAGCTTTCCAAGGTGAAAAAAAATTTTGGAGTGCGCGGTGCACAGTTCGCGACATTAGGGCTTCGATACAGTCACGTGTGTGGAGCCCTAAGCCGCGCCTCCGCATGAGGACACACCCGCACACCACGCACACGTCATCGATGTGCAGCCCACCCTGGCCACTCGGTGCGCAGCAAGGGCTATTATTGGCTGCCAATTGCGCCCACAAGTCCACAAAGGGTACGAACCCATGTAGTTCGAGCATCATTTTGGGTTGCTGGGCTTTCTCGATCGCCGTTCCTGCGTCGTTTTGTCCGGGTACGCGGAATGTAAACACCACTCCCGACGCCATAACAGACGCTATAACAGACTCCATTGGAATGTGGCAAATTCCATACGGTGTCTCAGACAGTGGTATGCCACAAATCTCAGTGTGACGGCTGTGCTTTGCCCATGTCTCAAATAATTCGCAATGAGAGCGCTTTTCGCTTCACATGTTTCAAAGGAGCTGCGCACGCGAGAATGCAGGAACACAACACTACGCGGCACCTCGGGAATAATACACAAGCACAGAAGAGGCCCAAGCCAAGTGGAGTGACTGCCCATTCGATGTATCATCTATCTTCATCTGCCATGTTCTCTTCAAGCCCTAACCCGTATACGGAATCTTCCCCTTTGGGAAGACGCAGATTTCTCGGTACGGGCGATCCTGTGCCTGAATGCGTCTGCACATCATTTTAATCTGTAGAACTCTGGTATGGTGCGCCCGCCCTATATATATAAGCTACCCCCAGCTTCTTCCCCGTTCTTTAGCAAACACACACAGAATGTCCTCTATTGTACCTCTTGCCACAGACGCACTCACGACGAGTTCGCTTCCGACGGCTATTCTCCCAACCTCACTCTCCACAACAAGAGCCACACCGACAACACTCTCGTCAAGCTTCTACTCGGGGCTCGAGCTGCTCACAGACACATCAAGCATTGCACAGCTAGCATCATCGCAGGATGCCCGCTCTAGAGACGCCACGGATAGTGCTGTGGAGGCTGCAGTGAGCACCAGTGAGTCCGCCTCAACAACAACACTCGCGAGATCAAGTTCCGGAGCATCCGCCATCCACGTGGGCCAAGGTGTGAACTGGAAGCTCAAGGTGACGATACCGATTATGCTGATGCTACCGCTCATGCTATGACAAGCATTTAATACCCACTCTTACCCCTTACGATAAATGAAAACTCCCGAGCTCGGCTCACCGCATCAAAACTATGACGTAGTGTTTTTCCTCACGTTTTCACAGCTGAATTTACGAACACTTTTAAAATAAACCTAAATTGAGTGCTATATAACAAACCGAACCAAGAATTTTTAGCGATTATGAAGAACGTGGTTGACGGTACCTGAGCGCCAGGCCATGGTCAGATGTGGAGTCGTGAAATGCAAAGATGGAAGATGAAGTCATAATGGGTGGATCTTACAATCCCAGAAGAGCTGGGATGGCAACGAGGGCACCCATGGCAACACCAGACTTCCACGACAGAGAGAGACCGGCAGCACCAGAGTCAGAAGCAGTGGTGGTCACAGAGGAGTTGGAGCCGTTGGTGACGTTGGCAGCGTAGACGACAGCGGCGGTTGGGACGAGGGAGAGAGTCTGGACCATTGTGATGAGTTGTGGATGTGTGAGGATGCAATGAAGAGAGAAGTGAATGATGGGGATCAGGGGCCGTATTTATAGTAGACAGGAGACCCGAGACACTTGGATCAGATCTGTCTCCGCGTTCTTAAAATAGTTCAAATGGATAAGCGCAGCCGTTGAGTTACTCGATTGGGATGTCTGCACGCCTCGTCAATTCGAGTGATGAGGTTCCCCCAGGACATAAATGCCATAAAAGAGGTGCTCTAGTGAGACCAGGAGAGAGCGGCATCTTGGCCTCCACCTTCTAGCTCACTCAATCAGCTCTCCAGGTCTTTAAAACTGTTCCTGACAAGCTCTTTGACATGGCTGGGCAGTCTTTGATGGGATATTACCCCATGATCTGGGTCCTATTTTTAGCGCGTGTGGGTAAGAAAAATCCAATTTGTTTACCCGATTGGGTAATTTGTAAACATGGGGTGAGTCTTCTTGGGACAAGCGATGGCGTATAAACGGGTATAATGGCTAACATGACATCATGAATAAGGGGTGGCTTGCCATAGTATTAACCAGCCCACTGTCCCAAGGCTTTAATGAAACGGCAAAACGGGAGGTTAGGGAGCTCTTCCTCAGCGTGGCGAAGCGAAACACTAGGGGGCAGAAGTCAAACAGGCTACGGACTGAGCAAACGAAACCTCTCCTTGCTATGGGACAGTATCGGCTCTAAATCAGTCAAATAGTCTATGTAAAATGTATTGGGACGTAGCTCGCCCTGACACCCAGACACCAGCACGCGAAACAGTCACACTCCCTGAGCTCCCCCCTCAATCTGCCAATTTTGCGCGGGCGCCGCGGCCACACGCTCGGTGAAAAAAGTGAAAAGCAGCGCTCCCGATACTCTTACAACCCAGGTTTATTTCCTTTAAATATCCTTTCTACATTATAAGTCGAAATGGGAGGCGTTCGTGAAAAGAAAGTCGAGTACTTCTCCAAGCTGAGAGAGCTCCTTGAGGAGTACAAGTCCATCTTCGTTGTTGGTGTTGACAATGTGTCTTCCCAGCAGTTGCACGAGGTTAGAAAGTCCCTCAGAGGTAAGGCCGTTGTGCTCATGGGTAAGAACACCATGATCCGTCGTGCCATCCGTGGGTTCCTTGCTGACCTTCCAGAGTTTGAGAAGCTCCTTCCTTTCGTCAGAGGCAACGTTGGTTTCATTTTCACCAACGAAGACCTCAAGGAGATCAGAGAGGTGATCATCTCCAACACTGTTGCTGCTCCAGCCCGTGCTGGTGCCGTTGCTCCAGAGGACGTGTGGGTGCCAGCCATCAACACCGGTCTTGAGCCAGGTAAGACCTCCTTCTTCCAGGCCCTCGGTGTCCCAACCAAGATTCAGAGAGGTACTATTGAGATTACCTCCGACGTCAAGGTTGTTGCCTCCGGTGCCAAGGTTGGTCAGTCTGAGGCTGCCCTTCTTAACTTGCTTGACATCTCTCCATTCTCGTACGGTCTGTCTATTGTGCAGGTGTACGACAACGGTCAGGTGTTCCCATCGGCTATCCTCGACATCACCGACGATGAGCTTGTTGGCCACTTTGTGTCTGCCATCAACACCATCGCCTCTGTGTCCCTTGCCGTCAACTACCCAACCCTCCCATCCGTTGGTCACTCTGTTGTCAACTCCTACAAGAACTTGTTGGCCGTTGCCATTGCCTCCAAGTTTGTCTACCCAGAGATTGAGGAGCTCCTTGACAGAATTGAGAACCCAGAGAACTACGCTTCTGCTGCTCCAGTCGCCGCTGCCGCTGCCTCTTCTGAGGCCGCTCCAGCTGAGGAGGCTGCTGAGGAGGAGGCTGACGAGTCTGACGACGACATGGGCTTCGGTCTCTTTGACTAAGCGTAATGCAATGTTTAACCTCTAGCGTTTGTAGCGTTATCGCGGCTGTAATTTGCGGTTCGCGCCACACCGAAGCTTCCAGCACAGCCCAATACCAAGACTTATAAGCGTGCGTCCCGCCACTACTACTACGACAATCATGAGCAAAGCACCAACAGTGCCAGACGGATGGAAGGCAGTCTTTGACGAAAAGTACCAGACGTGGTTCTACGTGAACTTGTCGAGCAAGAAGTCCCAGTGGGACGCGCCGCCAGGAACGGTCTTCCCAGACAAGGAGTCGCCCCCAGCGTACGACGCCCCACCTAGCGGGCCACCACCGGGCAAGAGCGCACAACCTCAGCAATCGCAGAGATTCGGAGGCTATCCACAGCAGTATCAGCAGTATCCACAGCAGGGGTACCAGCAGGGCTACGGCTACCCACAGCAGGGCTATCAGCAGTATCCACAGCAGGGCTACCAGCAGTACCCACAGCAGTACCAGCAGCAGCAGTACCAGCAGCAGCAGTACCAGCAGCAGCGGCAGTCTCGCTTCGGAGGCGGTGGCATGGGCGGCATGGGAGGCATGGGCATGGGCATGGCTGGACTCGGTGTGGGTATGCTGGGAGGAGCGCTGTTGGCTGATGCGATGACACCTGACGTTGTGGTGATGGACCAGGGTGGCGACATGGGCGATATGGGCGGCGGCGACTTTGGCGGCGACTTCTAACCGCTCTGTGAGTGGATCAGGACAGCTCTATAGCCAGTAAGCAACGCGTTGTTAGATCCTGCGTAGCACCCTGGCCCCCGGCCCTTGTAGGTGGCTTTTTTCACTCTGCAGGTGTGCGGCTATTGTCCGATCCAGCGGGCCGGCGTAAGGGCTCTGGCAGCTAGAGGTCCGTGGGCAGTGGAAGGAAGCAACGGCGGGCGGAGATTGTGGAGGATGGTTGCCCATCCGCTGTAGGGTGTGGTATTTCCCTTAACGCCGCGTAGCCCGCTGGCCGCCACGCTAAGGGTTTAACGGGATCGGAGCTCGGCTCGGGAAAAAGCTTTTTGCCCGACTCGGCTTGTCATTTATAATACACATATATATGTAGACCCTGCCTCTACTAGAGCCTCTAGCCACCGGCCCCATACCCACCATGTCCAAGCTGCTGCCCAAGCTGAAACTAGCGGCCCGGCCCAAGTCGCCGCCCAAGCCCGGCCCGCTTCGTGTCTCCACGGAGCCCGCGGCGCCATCCAAGCCCATCATCAAGTCGCCCGACTGGGAGACCCGCTACGACGAGACCCTCGCAGTCTACTACTACTTCAACGTCAAGACGGGCGAGACACAGTACGACCATCCAGACGAGGTTGTGTCGCCGCTGCCGTCGCCCAGCATGAAGAGCGCTGAGTACGTGGCGGATGACCATCGCAGACAGTTTAGCACATCGCTCAAGCGGACACTGTCACCGCGGTTCCTGTCAGCTCCTCTGAGGATCCGCTCCACGTCGAACCTCAAGGCACTGGAGAAGGAGGAGGACGAGGATGAGGATATCGAGGAGTTTAAGCGCCAGTTTGACCTCGAGCTGAGGACCTACGAGAGCGAGCGGCTGCGCTGATGTAAATAGTAACGAAGTGATGAAGGCAAGTGTAGGCGGTGCTACCCGCTTCTCTAGTCAACTGCTTGTCTGGCCTCTATTGTATATACACTGGCTCACACCTTTCTCTTCTTGCCCTGCGCAGTGGCGGGCTTCGGCTTGCGTCCCGAGGCCTCTGCCTTGGCTTCTGCCTTGGCCTCTCCTTTAGCCTCTTCTTTAGCCTCTCCCTTGGCCTCTCCCTCGAGCTGGATCGCCGCCAGCTCCCCGATAAACCACGTGAGGATGCCCCACAGCACCAGCGACAGCACAAGCAGGTTGATGATGTGGATGTTGTGGGTGAGGAGGGCAAAGGCTGCGAGGGTCACCACCAGCACGGCAAAGGTGATGTGCGTAGCCAGCACGAGGGTCGGCGTGGTCCCCGGCGTGAAGACGGACTCCCACAGCTCTGTGAGGAACTGGGACATTATGGTTAGTGGTGAGGATGGAGTTCGCGCCTCGCTTCCACTCCACCACAACATGTCCAAGTTTGCCCCCAAGCAGCCAGTACAGCTGGATCCGCCCAAGGACGACCGCTTCACGAGGGCGGAGCTCGCCGAGTACAATGGCGAGACGCGGCCACAGCGGTACATCGCCATCAAGGGCACCGTGTTTGACGTGACGAGGAATGCGGCCGCGTACGGCCCGGGCACAAGCTACTCCGTCTTTGTAGGGAGGGACGCCAGCCGGGCGCTGGGCAAGTCGAGCCTGAAGCCCGAGGACACGGACCTGGCGGTGAGCCACAGCACGGAGGGCTTCACGGACCGGCAGCACCAGGTGCTGGAGGACTGGTACTCCTTCTTCTCGCAGAGATACAACGTGGTGGGGCGGGTCGAGGACTAGTCTGCACTATAGGTCCGCCAATCTGGTCGATACTCTACAGGTCCACCAATGTGGTCTTGACTCTACAGGTCTTCCAATTTCTCTGGTCTAGTCTGGTTTTCTAGTCTATTCCACTCTGGTTTAGTCCAGTCCCGCCAATTGTGGCCCAGGCCAGGCCAGGCCAGTCCAGGCCAGGCCAGTCCAGCTCAGTCCAGCCCAGCCTCCTTTAGAACAAGACCCGGCCTTTCTGCACCCGTAGCCCGGTAGAGCCCAGCCGAGCCTCCCACACAGTGGAGGTGCCCCTGCGTGTTTGGCTCGCGATGGAGCCGCGGAGTAAAAAATAGCTTGGTGTTTCACTGTTGCATAACCCACTCGCCAGGCCGCTGAAGCCAGTCTATCGCTAATCCAGAGCTCTGCCAGCCCGTCGCCATGCACGCAGCCAAGGCCTACTCCAACAACCCCTCGATGAGGAGCCAGCTGCTAGCCAGCGAGATGGGCACGATCGATGTGCGGTACGAGACGCCTGTCGGGTACGGCCCGGCAGCTCAGCAACCGCCACAGCTCCAGCAACACCCTCAGCATCCTCAGTACCAGCATCCTCAGCACCCTCAGCACTACGCGTACCATCCGCCGCAGCCACAGCCACAGCCGAGATCGAGACGGTCGTCGATAGTGAGCAGCCACAACCTCAACTTCCTGCGCAAGAAGAAGAAGGCGTCAGCGGACGACGACGACGACGACGAGAAGGAGGTGGTGGTGGACCCGACCGTGTCGACGATGTCGTTTGACGATCTCAGCTCGATCAGGGACCGTGGCCGGTACGGGCTCCAGCAGCAGACGTTTGATACCGCACCCATCATCCCCACAATACAGACCAACGGCCGGCCCGACCCGGCAGCCTCCGGAACGCAGTACCGCAAGCAGATGACTGCGATGAAGAAGCAGGCGTACTCGCAGGCGGCCAACTACGACAGAGCCAGCTCCCTCACTGGGTACATGCCGCCTGGAGCTTCGCAAGGCGCCCCGAGAGCCTACTCTTTGACATCCAACCCGTACCAGAGGCAGCAGCAGTTCCGCGGGCCTCCACCGGGGCCTGGCCAGGGACCACGGCTGCCCAACCAGCGAATGCCCAACCAGCACAGGTTCTCCACTCCGAGTGCCCCATCGCCGCTGGCCAATCAGCAGGGACAGCAGGGACAGCAGCCAGGCTATCAGCCAAACTTCCAGGGCCAGCAAGGCTACCAGCAAGGCCAGCAGGGCCAGCAAGGTTACCAGCCTTCACGGTACCGTCCCCCAGTACAGCAGCCTCAGCCACAGTACCAGCCACCACAGCCACAGTACCAGCCTCAGCCACAACATCAGCCACAGACACAGCCTCAGCCACACACCCCGCAGCCCCTGGAGCCGAGGGCCAGGGCAGAGATGCAGAGGCAGGAGCAGCTACAGGAGCAGCCATATGAGCAGTCATATGAGCATCAGCCACACCAGCCACAGCACCAGCATCAGCCACAGCACCAGCCACAGGCATCGCCCTCACTCGACCCGCGGGCACAGCACTCTGCGGACTCCTCGCACCACTTTTTGGCTGACAAGACGCTGGACCACTCTGTGAGCTTCAACGACTCCCCGAACGGCGAGTCGACTCCCTCGCCCAAACGCTCAGAGACTTTGGAGGAGTCGCCTTCAAAGCTACCGCGCAGTAGGGCACTCCCACGGCTCAGCATGCTGAGCATGAGAGACGACGAGCCCAAGCGGGTGCTGGAGCCTGTGGATGAAGGCGTCAGTATGCGGAGTCCCGAGAGACGGCCGCATGTGTCACGGTCGCCGAAGCACAAGAACGTGATGTCGATCTCGTCTGTCAGCGAGTACTCGACGGTGAGCGAGACGCCGTACCACGACGACAACTCCAAGAAGCTGTACCAGCTTTCGCAGGCCTCGAGTACCAACAACGACGTTTTCGTGACGGCGTCGCAGTTCTCGCTGATGGATCCGGACGCTACGCCGAAGCTGGCTAACGACTCTACGGACAACTTCAAGAGCTCCAAGGAGGACACGGTCAAGGAGCCGGAGCTGCTGAGTGACACTACGAACGAGAGCTCAATTGAGTCGAAGCCCGCGACTCTGGGCGAGTCGTTTGTGCCACAGAGAAGCAAGCTGGGACTCACAGTGGACCAACTGGGGATCATGGAGGACAAGAGCTCCATTATCCGGGAGCTCGACTTGGTTTCTCGGGAGCTCGCGGCCTCGATCCAGCGAGAGCTCGCCTTGGAGGACCGGCTCCCCATTCCAGCAGCCCGCGAGCACCTCTCCGAATCGCTCGAAGTGGCGGAGCTGTTGCAACAGCTGAATGAGGAGCGCAAGAAGCGGTACATTGCCGAGGAGCACGTGCTTCTGCTAGAGAGTGGTGCCAAGCCCTCAGCACTCGAGCTGAGCTACGAGAACGAGCGACTCAAGTCGGAAGTGGCACTGAAGGAGGAGCTGATCCACAGACAGACCAACGAGCTGGAATCGCTCAAGGAGGAGCTGCCACAACTGCAGAGGCAGGTGCAGCAGCTCACCGCCAAGAGCCGGGAGCTCGAGATGGGCGTTATCCCGAAGCTCCAGAACGACGTGGACATCCTCACCTCGGAGAACAAAAAGATTGCGATCCTCAAGGAGAGGCTCAAGATCCTCAGGAACGAGAAGGAGCTCGACGACCACGACTACAGGACCACGCCCAAGAGGCTCACCTCTTTCAACCTGATGGTGGCGTCGCCGCACACTTAGTACACAGTCATGGCATGGGCCGAGGCGTAGCGGCCAAAGTGCCAAGTAGGGGCCATAGTGGCCGTTGTAGCTTTGGTGTTGGCGATGGTAAATTTTCGCGCACCCAATCTTCAACACCAACCATGAGCTTCAACCGCAAGAGGCGCTTCAACAACGACGACCGGCCCTACGAGAAGCGGTTCCGGCTGCCGCCGATCGTGGAGCTGGCCAAGACTCTGTGTGCAGACATCAACACCTTGGGCGAGTCTGCGAAGCGCTACGTCGAGGATGTGGAGTTCATGACGGTGCCGATCGAAACCAACTTTGAGACGGAGGAGCCCTTCCGGCTCGCCGTGCTCCAGACGCTGTACGCAGTCACCACGGAGCAGCCCCACAAGATCCTACACATTGCCGGGCTGGTCCAGGCGGTCAGCACCAAGCGGCCAGCCATTGGGAGGGCGATAGTGGAGTTTTTCGCCCGCAAGGCCCAGACACTGCTGGGGCTCGCCGTGTCGCCGGATGTGGAGGCCAAGTCCTCGGAGACCGGGCCCTGGAACAAGCTGAAGCTTGTGCTGCGGTTGCTGGCCTGTGTGCCCTACGTGGCGGAGTCCAGCAGTGTGATTGCCATCATGAAGCAGCTGCTGGACCTCGCTGTGGCTCTCCAGGCGGGCTCCGCTAAGAGGGTCCCGCTGGCTGAGGCCCTCTTCTACAACACTCTGCTGGCAGTGCCCTACCTCTACACCTTCCAGAGCACCGCGGAGTTCCAGGGAGGGGTCGAGTCGCTGCTGGAGACGGCAGAGCAGTTCCCCGTTGTGCCGACAGACCTCGCCATCACCAAGCCGTTCGAAGGCCACCAGCACCAGCTCGTGGCCCTCGTGCTGCCGGCACTGAAGCACTACGTCGGCTCGGACGAGATCAACACCGTCTTCCCGGACTTGCACATTGCGCTGTCGGAATTGCTGGAGCCCGGGGCCCCGGTCCCGCTTCAGCCGTTGCAATTGCCCGAGCTCGAGACCCTAAGGGAGTTTGCCGGCCTCGACAACGGCCTCGGCAGTGTCGATGGCATCTGGCGGACGCCGCGGCTCTCCTTCGAGGTGTACACTGGCCAGGAGGTTGCGACGACGCCGCCAGTCTCCTCCTACACCGGGCTGCTTCTCCGGGACATTGTGGTGGACATTGTGGGAGCGCTCGAGTTCAACCGCAAGGAGGCTGCCCGCCAGATGACGACGCTGGACCTCTTCTTCCACGATGGCCTCTTTGCGGCTCCCGGGACACCACTCGACAAGCTCCAGCAGCCCACCTACAAGGTGGAGGACGTGGCGGTGGAGGCTGTGCTGTCGCTCATCTTCAAGCTGCCCACGGCATCGCACCCGCTCGTCTACTACTACACGACGCTGGTGGAGGCGTGTGTGAATGCCTCACAGGCGATTGCGCCGGTTTTGGGACGGGCGATCCGCTTCCTCTACGGCAAGGCAGCCTCGCTCGACTTTGAGCTGAGGCTGCGGTACCTGGACTGGCTCTCTGTTCAGCTCAGCAACTTCAACTTCACCTGGAAGTGGCGCGAGTGGGCTCCGGACTGTGCCGTGTACGCTGGGAGTGTCTACCACCCTCAGGGCGTGTTTGTGAGAAGCTTGATAGCCAAGGAGCTGCGGCTCGCCACAAAGGACAAGATCCAGGGCACTCTGGTGGAGGAGTTCCACCCAATGCTGGACGTTTCGCTCTACACTGCCGAGGAGCTGGCGGCGTACTACGACGGGCTCGTGCCGGGACTTCAAGTCGCAGAGTTTGCCTACCTCAAGAGCCCCTTCCAGGCTGGCGTCGAGAAGCTGATTGAGGCCGTGCACGGCGGGTCGGGCCATGAGGAGGCGATCGAGGCTCTCAAGGCCGAACTTGCCCCGGAGTTGCTGGTGTCTGTAGTGTTCCAGGCAATCGCCTTTGTCGGGAACCGTTCTGTGTCACATGCTGCCCAGTACGTTGCCGCGTGTGCTCCTTTGCTCCAGCAGCTCGTGGAGTCGCTGGAGAGCCAGATCTGGGCTGTGGATGCCGTGCTACACTTCTGGAACGCTGAGCCTCACAGTGGCTACCTCGTGGTGGAGATGCTGGAATCTTACAAGGTGATTAGCGGCCAGGCCATTCTGCAGCACGCCCTCACTGACGGCAGACTCAACCTGGGGCTCGTCAACGTTGCTGCGACGGAGTCGGTCCTCAGAACCCTCACCAAGGCTGTCTACGCCGGCAGCAAGACGGAGTTGATGTATGTGTACGAGACTGCTGTCGGGATCATCGCCACCACTGTCCAGCAGCTGGGGATCGAGGAGATTGCCGTCCCGGACACACAGCAGGAGGTGACTCCACAGGTGGAGCTTTTGTGGAAGTACCACACCGCGATGGGCTTTTTGCGGATGCTGCTGAGAAGGTACAGCGACGAGTACGTCGGTGCCAGTGAGACGCTGAAGGAGGCTCTTGCCGTGGATCACCAGCACACGAGGGAGACTGTTGTGCGGTGGATCGACGATCTCGCCAGTCTGTGAGGGAGCGGGTCCAAGGCCCGGTGCAAGCTACAAAAGTGCCACAAAAAACCACAAAGGCAAAGGCAAATGCCACAAAGGCAAATGCCACAAAGGCCACAAAGGCTACAAATGCCACAAATGCCAAAGGCCACTAGATTGCCACCAATGCTACTAATTTCCACCGCTACAACCGCTAGCTCAAATGTCGTATTGCTCGTAACTTGAATATCATCACCCTTAAACGTCATAGCCCGTGTCTCGTGCTGGCGCCCAGCAGCCGTCTCTCCTCCCGGAACATCTTGGTGATCTTGTTCTGCTTGTAGTAGAACTCGTAGAGAAGGTAGGCACCTGTGCCAAAGAGCGCAGTCATGCCCATCATGTAGCCCGCAAACTGGCGGAGGTTGCCCTTGCCCGCGGAGGACGCCACTTGCTTGTTGAGTCTCACCATGGAGGACTGGAGTGCTCTGGATGCTGTTACGGAAACCATTGGAAGTGGAGGCTCTCACAGGCGCCGCAACCCGGCTTATATACCCCACACTCTGTAAGGGTAACGCCACAAATCAGTTGATGGTGTGGCCCTACCGCGCCTATTGTCAGTCCACCGGAGCAAACCGGGACGGGTCGTACCACCTCGCCAGGCCTGTAGTGGCCATCTCGGCCCCCAGAGACTGGGTCCTGGGCCTGGGATAGTGGGGCCAGTGAAAGGGAGTCAGTAAAAGGGAGTCAGGGCCTCGGGCTAGTCACGGAGTCACCGCCGGGGTAGCGCCGATCCTCACCTACCGGTTTCGCGGAGATGGAAGGAGCAAAGCCAGCAAAGCCAGGCGAGCCATGGCGAGCCATGGCGATCTGGACCGGGCAATCTGGACCGGGCGATCTGGATATCTGGCTATACGGGTATCCAGCCCTGCCTGGATATTTGGCCAGCCTGCTTCCAGCTCTGCCTGGATATGGCTAGCTGGCCACCTTTGTCTGCCTGGCTCCGCCCAGCGCTAACGGCCCACGGCTCGCTCCACGCCACGGGCCCAGTGCTGGCCTCCACCAACTTCTCTCAACGGAGTCTGCCCTGGCTGAGACCCACCGGTGCAGATCTAAAGGCGCGAGAATACATCTTGTAATACTATAGCTACTCCTCCTCGTCCACAAGCACCTCCTTCTCCTCCAGCAGCTGCGTGAGCTCGCCCGTCTGGGCCATCGACGTCAGGATGTCGCACCCGCCAATGAACTCCTTGTCAAGGTAGAGCTGAGGGATGGTGGGCCACTCGCTGTACTCCTTGATGCCCTCGCGGAGCTCCGAGTCCTCCAGCACGTTGTAGGCGGCAAACTTGGCCGGGTCCACGCCCACCTGTCCGAGCAGGTTGATGGTGGCCCGGGAGAAGCCACACATCGGCTGCTCCGGGGTGCCCTTCATGAAGAGCACCACTGGCGCCGACTCGACAGCCCTCTCAATGGCCTCCCGGGTCTCGCTCGACATCCATCTGCGGCCGCTGCGGGAAAGCACACCCGCACACCACGCTGTCCGGCCCGACACTCTGGCACAAGGCTGTTTGTTAGTAGCTGGACTCTGGCCGGGACCCACTCACTATCAATCTCAGCATGTGGTTGGTTGGAGTTGCGCGAAAGCAAAAGGCAGCGCGGGCGGTGGCGGTGGCGGCCCGGGGGTCGGAATCGCCAGCCGGAAGCGGCCCCGGGGGCCCGGGCCCAGTATGCCCATCTAGCCAGGGGCCGGTGCTTACGTAACGGGCAACCCCGGGCAAAACAGCCAGACACCACGCGCCCTTGCCCCGGCCCGCTGACGTCAGCGCCACGCGGTCCCATACAAAAATTTTCCGCGATGGCCCGCCACTAGCCACAACGTATTGCTCCACACTGGCGTGCACTGGTAGCAGTCCTTGAGCCACCGAGTAGCGAGTCCAGCCAAGAGCCAAGAGTCAGGCCAAGCGAGGCCTCCCGAGCACCCGCCAGCAACACAAGACGGGTCCCAGCCCGCAAACACTTTGAGAGATGCTTCCGATCCTTCGCCAGGACGAGGACAAGCCGCTGTCGCCCCAGGACAGCGCCGTCAAGTTCTCGGTGCCAGCCACCGTGGACAAGTCGCACCGCGGCTCCATCTCCACCAAGCCCTCCTCCGTGCACATCCCCCAGCTCAACTCGTCGCCCGAGCCGGCGATCCAGGTGAGGGAAGTGGTGTCAGTGCACTCGTCGAGACAGAACTCGGCCACCGAGTTCATCCAGTTCGTACCGAGAAGGAGCCCCTCGCCGGCAGAGACCCCGAAGAAGGCTCCGAAGGCTGTCATCGGCACGCCGACAACGACGGTGCCGTTCCACGAGTTTTTCCAGAAGCAGGACGACGGCAAGATCCACATTCTCGTCGGGGCCACGGGCTCCGTCGCCACCATCAAGGTGCCGCTCATCATCGACAAGCTCTACAAGATCTTTGGCCCGGGCAAGGTGTCGATCCAGCTCGTGGTGACAAAGTGCGCAGAGCACTTTCTGCGCGGGCTCAAAATGTCGACAGACGTCAAGATCTGGCGGGACGACGAGGAGTGGTTTGGCTACAAAAAGACGGGCGACGCCATTCTGCACCAGGAGCTCAGGAAGTGGGCCGACATCCTGCTCATCAGCCCGCTGAGTGCCAACACGCTGGCCAAGATGGCTAACGGCATCTGCGATAACCTGCTAACGGCCATAGTGCGAAGCTGGAACCCACAGTACCCGATGCTCGTCGCCCCGGCAATGAACACCTTCATGTACACACACCCTGTGACGAAGAAGCACCTCACTTTCCTCAGGGAGGAGTGTCCCTGGATCGAGGTGCTCAAGCCCGTGGAGAAGGTGCTAGTGTGTGGAGACATTGGCATGGGCGGGATGCGCGAGTGGAGCGACATTGTCGAGACGGTGGTGAGGAAGCTGCGGGACCGTGTGGACGAGGAGGAGGAGGACGAGGAGGCGGAGGACGAGGATGACGACGACGACGACGACGACGAGTGACGCTCCGTATGCTACGCTATCACGAGCCCGTAGGCCGCCAGTGTGGCCGTACCAACACCCCTACACCAGCACACCCCCCTTTTGTGTCGTGTATCGTCTATTAGAACCACCCGTCGTAGTCGTCGGCCCGCAGAAAGGCCCCGAGGTCCTGCATCAGCCCCGTCCAGTGCACCACGCTGGCCGCCACCTCCTCCTCGTTGAGCCACGCCATGTGGCTCGACTGGAACGTGAAGCGCAGGTGGTTGTTGAGCTCCTCCTGCTTGAACGGCTTCAGCAGGCTCAGGTAGTTGGTGAGGCTAATCACGTCGTTCAGCAGCTTCGACAGCCTGGGCACCAGGTCCCGGTTCGTCTGCAGCGAGTTGATGATCACTTTGCTCACGTTCAGCAGCTTGATGCTCTGCTTAAACACCAGCGGCAGGTATGGCGACACCAGCATGTTTGTGTCAATCGAGTTTGTGTAGTTCTTCACGGACGAGAGTAGCACGCTCTGGCACGTCAGGCTCCGCTTGATGATCCGCGAGCATTTGAGCTGGTGGTCCTGCAGAGACTCGTCGTCCAGCGTCTCCTTTGCAACCTCATCCAGAAACCCCATCAGCTCGTACTTGCACGTTATAAAGTCCCAAAAGTGCCACGTGAGCCCGTCCTCGTTCCTCTTGGCCTCCTCCTGCTTGAGCCATGACACCGTTCGTCTGGAAAAGTCTCGCGACTGCGCAATTTGTGTCAGCATCAGCCCGAGCTTCATGTTGTTCTTTGTGAGGTCAAAGTTGGCAATGTCCGGGAAGAGCAGCTCCACAGTGGCCGGTTCCAGTGCTGTCTGCATACTCTGCGGTACCCCAAACGCCAGAGCCTGGAGAGAGTCGAGAATCGTCAGCTGTGTGTAGAGCCTCTTGACGAGCGAGTTGTAGTCGTCATAGTTGGCCGCAGTCACAACGTGCGGGCCCCAGAAGAGCCGGTAGAACTTGGCCCTGTTGAAAAGAGCAGCCGTGGCTCCCAGGTTGACATCTTTCGGGGTCCCCAGTAGCGTTACCGCGTAGCACAGCAGAACGAGCGATGTGGCCAGCAAAATCGTCACGTTCTGCGAGTAGGAGGCATCCACCTTGGCGTAGATCCGGAAGAGGGCAGAGAAGATGGAGTGGATGTCGTCGTTCCGGGCGGAGGCACGTGACGCGGCCGCTATCAGCACCTCGAGCGAAAGGTAGAAGGAGCTCACGACGGCGGCGTTTGTGTCGGCCGTCTCCGGGTCGGACGAAGCCGGCACCGCCAGCAGGTTGGAGAGCGAGCGCTTGTTGAGAGGCAGCACGGGGAAAGCCGGGTGGATCAGCTGGTAGTAGAGATCGATGAGCTGTGGGTCCAGCGTCATGCGGGAGACGAACCCGGAGTTGAGCGTCTTGATGGACGAAACGCTGAGCGCCGGGCTCTGCGGGATCGAGTCCGAGCGGTGTCTGTAAGAGTCGTCGTCCGAGTCTGCATCCCGGAGACTCACAGAGTCCCGGAGCGAGTCCCGTGGACTGTCCCGGAGACTGTCCCGGAGACTCGACACGGAATCCCGGGACCCGACAGAGTCGATCGACCCTCGCCGCTCAAAGCTCCCCTGGTAGGGCACTTTCCAAAAGAGCCCCTGTGGCACATCGTACGACACTGAGCTCCGTGGCGAGTTGGGCTGTGTCAGTGAGGTTAATGGTGGTAGCACTATCGAATGGAAGCTCGAGGCACGCGACCTCTCCGCCACGGCCTCGCTCACCGGGTCCGATCTCACAAAGCCCTTGGATGGGCCTCTTTTCAAGGGGACCCTTTCAAAGGAGCACGAGTCGCCGTTGCGGGAGCAGTTGGAGCACGGTCTCAGCAGCACGTTCGAGGTGGCACTGAAGGTGGCATCGCACCGTACCTTTTTGCGGCGGCACTCGTCACAGGCCCGGGACACCTTGGACCGCTTCCGCTGAGACTCGGAATCGTCTCTCTTCACTTGTGGCTCGGGCTTCTCCACGAGGTGAGCGATCGACGACATTGGTGGCTTGTTAGTTGTTGCGGGAGCCATTATGGGTGGGGTACGTCGCGGAGCACACCCGGACACCGCGGGGTGCATGAACTCCGGGACGGCCCCCGGGGCTCACTGCCCTAGTCTCTGGCGTCGCAGTCTCCGGGATAGCCCCCTCTGGTAGACTTGGACCCCGGGGACTCGCGAAGCTGGGGCATCCCGAGAGACTAGACCATGCGGCTAGGGCCGCGAGACTAGACCAACAGTCCCCCGGGGGCGGGACTGGAGCGCATGGCTTGGCGGTGGGTCTAAAAGCCTAAGCTCTACAACTATCTCGTTCAGTGTCGTTTAATCATATCCTGGGGCTAGCTCCCCCTCCGTAGTACTCTCCACAGCTTCATGGTACGGAGGAACCTCCATCGGTGTCACCACGGGCGTCTCCCGCCTCTCCCTCGAGAAGTAGTCCTCCGCTACTCCCGTCTGTAAGTCTGTGAAGAGCATCTTATCAAAGACGTGTTCCTCGTAGTTTGGCGGAGCTCCTGTTCCAGAGTCCACCGTCTCGTGTGGTCTTTGGATCCCATCATGGTCGAACAACTTCTCCTCCTCTTTGCGGAAGTGGATCTTCCCATGCTTGTCCAGCACCACGGTACGTCCCGTCATTTCCACATTGGGCGAGATGAAGAGCGTGATGGGGAGATTGGCCCGCAGCTCGCTGAGATGGCCTGCCTTGTTGACGAGATTTATCTGCAACTTCAGCTTGTGCCGTACCTTGATGATGTCATTGCGGAAATCGCAGTCCTGTGTCACCTTCTTAAGGTTCGACGGAACCTTGATGTACGAGTCGATCGAGATCTTGTCATCGAGCTCAGTGCCCTCCATCTGCGACATCGAGCAGTCCAGAACGCATTGCTCGTCATCGTAAACCTCTCCTGTAGCTCCCTTGAATGCGTAGTACTGAATCAGCTGAGCACGAACTCCACCAATCTTCATACCCTTACACAGAGGCACCAACAAAATGTTGATCGGGGTAACTCCACCTATGGGCACTGCACGTGAAGGGATGCTGACCTCGTACTGAATCTTCCCGGGCCAGCTCTTGCCTATAGAGATAGTTTCCGAGAGGGCAAAGTTGTCACTGGAGAGTGTACGGAAGATGCGGAGATACCGGTGGCTTGTCCAGGGAGTCTTGAAAGAGCCGCGGTCAATCACAGCTTCAAACTTGTACAGAATGGATCCCGCCAAAAGCCCCTCTACCGTCTCAGGTACATCTCCAGGGATAATGCACTTGAATGGGAGCTCGTAGTTTCCTTCAGGAAGCAGAAACGACGTCCCCGTCGGCGTGGAAACGTCCTGGAAAGGCGTACCAGACACTCCATTATTGGGCAGTTGAAGTTGTAAAGAGGTGTTGGGCAGCTGTAATTGCAGCGGAGCACTGGTGCGAGCTTTCCTTTGATCGTCCTTGATAACCCCCTCAGGACTCACAAGAAGGTTGTCCCACACAGTCTCAAACACCACGGTCTCCTCCTTGACGGGATTCGACACCGTAGTGTTGTCCTTGGACATCACCTCGAGGAAGTCCAGCTTGTAGCGGCCCACGAGCCGTAGCGATACCTTCTTCACAGACGCCTCGGCGGGCAGGGCAAACACAATGTGGCCGGACACCATCACCGAGGGAGAGTCATAGTGTGAGCCTCGCACTATCAGCAGGTTCCGGTATGTGGACTTGATGCGGATGTCAAAGTACGTGGGCGCCGCCGTGGGGGTCTTGCGGCCAAACATGGTGGCCTCGCTTCGCAAAGCGGTACTAAAATGCCAAAGTTATGGTGCGGGTTATGAGCCCGCGCTTACCCTTCAACGGGGTCCCACTTTTCGGCTGGGAGGGGTGGTTTAGATCGCCAGAGCTCGGGTAAGAGCTTGATCAGACTCCAGTCGGAACCCCCCTCCTGGAGTCACCAGAAGTGCTTGTGGCACGTCACTGGGCCAGTAGGCTAGAAGTGCTGAGTGGTGGCTAAGTAGTGATGGCTGAGTAGTGATGGCTGAGGAGCTGACTAATACCGGTAGCAGCCAATTGATCTAGAGACCTAAGGCCCCTGTATATGCTCCAGATCACCGTCATTTTTGTGGTTGTGTACCTCGATCGTAGCGAGCGGAGGTAGAGGCATCTCCGCAGGCTACGGCGATCGGGCACATTTCCAGATCAAACTCGATGGAGATTCAAGCAGATTGCGGATGAGCCATGGTATACGATAGAGAGAGGAGTCTCTACGTCAGGGACCAGAGCAAATGCGAGATAAGTGGTGAAGGCTCGCTTCCGTAAGCAGGCGGGAGCCGCCCTCCACTTTGTAGCCGACTGGATTGGATCCTACACTGTACCAGCCTTGACACAGGTACCCAGATAAGCCCGCCACCCTGTCACAATGGGATTGTTATCACAGCTGTGGGACCGCCACCGGGGGTTCGCCCCCTCGAGCCCCTTTGGGAAGCGGCGGTGGCGGTGTGATGGTGGCGGACAAGAAGAGTGCGAAAAAATCCACTAGGTAGATCCACTCAGATTAGACAGACGTTATCTAGATGCATTTATAAAGGGCTTGCGCTGCCCCATGCTCAGTATCCCCCAACCAAAGATGACTATAAAGGAGTTCTACGACGACTTGTGGATCAAGCGCGTCATCACAAACCCGGACAACCTTCCGTTGTCGGAGCTGCTGGCGGTGAGAAAGGAGGAGGGCGACGACTTTATCGAGTCGAGATGGACCAACAGAGATCTGATTCCGATCCCAAAGCAGAGACAGACCTGGAATGCCTTTGACTATCTCGGCTACTGGGCCGTGGCCGGTATGGGTATCCCAACTTGGTCGATGGGGTCGAGTGCCCTTGCCTATGGCCTCAATTGTAAGATGGCTCTAGTGGCGATGGCCGTCGGCTGGGCCATCGTCGGAATTCTGTGCTGTGCTATCGGAGCTATCGGCCAGAAGTGGCGTATCGGCTACACTGTGACGTCGCGTGCTGTGTTTGGCTTCTACGGCTGCTGGCTGCCCATTGCGATCAAGTCGTTTGTGGCTTGTATTTGGCAGGGAAACCACTTTTACTACATTGCGCAGGGCTTTGCCGGTACTTTTGGCAGTTTATCGCCATCCGCAGTGACGGGCCAATTGGGCCAGCCACTCAGCAACTGGTCTCCTCTTACAGGGCTTGAGCTCATTGGTGTCTTTGTCGGACTCATTCTCTTTGGCTTTGTGATGCTCACACCACCAGAGAAGATGCAAACATGGGTGCACATCTCCTTTGTGCTACAGTGTGGCTCCTTCTTCGGCATCTTGGGCTGGGCCGTCCACGCCAACGGTGGCAAGCTCGGTCCCCTGTGGAGTGCCTCTGCCAGCTCGGACGCAAACTTTTCGCAGGCTTGGGGTGTTCTCTTCATGATCACCAACGTCTGTGGCTCCAACTCTGGTATCTTGGGCCAGTCTGATTGGACTCGTTACGCAAAGACCAAATTTGCTCCAAACTACTCGCAGATCTTTTCTGCTCCAATCACTGGCTTCGTCACTGGTGCCATGGGCATCTTTGCCTCTGCTGCTATGGAGCCTGTGTTGGGTGCCATTTATTGGAACCCTGTGGCGCTGATGCCTGCCCTGTTGCAGCACTACGAGTTCAGCCCAGCTGCCAGAGCCGGTGTCTTCTTCTGCTCCTTCGGTATCATTTCTGGCCAGATCTGGCAGGCTGTGCTGTTGACTGCATGCTCCACTGGTATGGACATTGCAGGCTACTCGCCAAAATATCTCAACATCAGAAGAGGTTCTTACATCATGTCTGTCATCGGCATTTTGTGCCAGCCTTGGAAATTGCTCTCCACCTCTGGTGTGTTCCTCACTGTTATTTCTGGATTTGCCGTCTTTGTCGGGCCACTTGTCGGATCTGCCATTGCTGACTACTTCTTTGTCAGAAGAATGAAATACAGAATGCCAGACCTTTACCGCACTGACCCTTCGATCTACAACTACAAGTGGCACACCAACTGGCGTGGAATGACGGCATTTGCCCTCGGATTCATTCCAACGCTTCCAGGTCTTGTGTGTACCGCTGGTAACTACTACATGAACAGAAACTACCAGAAGCTTTACAACTTGACATACCTTTACGGACTCTTCACCACGATGTTTGCACACGTCGTTATCAACTACTTTTTCCCACCAGCTGGTCTTGGTCTGGAAGCAGAGTACTTTGAGGACTCTGAGGAGTTTGTTGATGAAACCTCTGGAAGCGAGGTGGAGGTGAAGAACGATGTTACCGTGGAGGTTAAGGCGGCTTGATGCTGTTATCAATATTCAATTTAGTTTTATGTCGCAATTGTAGCAAAAGTGAAGAAGCTCTCTGACAAGTATTTGGTGAGTCTTGGAGTATCACTTTGCACCCAAATGTTCACATCGGCAATATGATCATCAAAACCTGGTTAGCAAAGCTTTTACACAGACTACAAGTAACAACTTATAAAGCATAATTCATATTCATAGAATATCTTAGTACGTTGCATCCAGGCGCATCGACAGATACTCGCCTGCTGTAATCTGTGGATACTTCTTTGGTACCTTCTCCGAGTAAGTACCCTCCAGAGCATCGATGACTCGGTCCCAATTGGCACAGATGAAGAAGGGAATTGAGAATCTCTCTTTCGTGATACCTGTGGCGGAGTCTACTGGTGGGGCAGTGACTCTGTGCAGAGTTGATTTCAAAGTGTCGTTGGACCATCTCTGTAAGAAGTCGCCCGTGTTAACCACAAGAGACCCCTCGATGAAAGGCGCCTCCAAAAACACACCGGGAGTGTGTGGATCCTCCACCTGGAGTCCACCACACGAGTCCTGCAAGAGCATCGTGAAAGAGCCAAAGTCTGTGTGGGCCCCGATCCGCTCAGCTTTCCCTTGCTTGAGGTTGGCCTCACTGGTTGGTGGGTAGTGCAACAGTCTCAACTGGTTGTCTGAATCGTTGTGGTATGGGATGAAAAACTCTTCGTCAAGATTCATTCCGAGGGCAATCGCCTTTAGGATCTTCTTGGAGGTGTCGTTGCACATGTTCCAGTAGGCCACGCAGTACTCCTTGAAGCCCTTGATGTCTTCCTCGTCCGGCCAGCGGTTCGGGTAGAGCTTGTGGACCTCATTACCAATGTCGAAGGACTCCTTGACATCAGGCACTTTCTCAGCCTTTGATTTCTCCTCTCCCTTCATGAAGACAGCCTGCGATGCCTTCTCCTTCCCCACGAACGAGTATCCCCTGTGGTTGGAGCCTTCCTCAGGGTGTGGGCACTTCATCTTCTGGTCATGAGACAGGTGGAAGAAGCGCTTGCTCCACTCGAACATCTGATCTTGAGCCGATTTAGAAATTCCGTGGTTGATGATGTACATGAAGCCGTACTCCCGCATCACGTTGACCATTTCTTGGCCCACCCGGAGCTTCCCCTCGGGCGATCCGTCGAGGAAAGGTGCAAAGTCCACTACGGGCACAGAATTCTTCGAAGGCATCTTGGGGACATCGGGGTAGTGTGTGTATGATGCCCCTTCTTATACGGACTTATCAGATCTGATCCGCCACCCGCCACCCGCCACCGCGCTGCCACCGAATCGGGCGAGATCGGTGGATAGCGATAAGCGTTAAAACTACTGATAAATATTTCACCTTTTTTTTTTGGCTTCATCCGGCCCTATCCTCTGTTTTTTTTTATCTATCCTTCACACTGTACGTACCAGTGCAAGGATCCCATGACACAGGCTTGAGTCGTCCGGGCTCGGATCCGTCCGTCTCAGTAAAGTATGTACATAGAGGAGGAGTCCACGCACAAGGTCTCGCATCGGCCGTACTGGCTCCTCGGTTTTGAACTCCTCCTCCATATTAAGAACGAGTGAAATCATTTTGAGAGCATCCATCCTGTAGAATTCTGAGTCGCCCATCGCAGGCGTTGGGCTGTGCAAGGGTGTATCGTAGTCTTTATCCGCGGAGTTGCGGTAAAAGCACCAGCACACAAGCACTGCAAGGTACATCACCGAAGGCAGATGCGGCACCTTTGTTACCATTGTCTCATCACTCAGTACTGTCCTCAGTAGTAGACAGGCCTGCATAATGGAGTGTTCGCCATCTTTGGAACGAGCCCACGACTGTACCAACAGAGTATTGCGTGCGGACTCAATCGCATCAAATCGTAATTTCCCCGGAGACTCCACGGGTAGTTCGGAGATTGGGTCCATCTGCTTGATTATCATGTTGGCGTGCTGGACAATGTTGGTGAAGTTGCAGTAGAGCCCCAAGAGTCCAGCGTGGTGCAACGTGATATTTGCCCAAAAGATGGACGAGGTATCATAAACGTTGAGAGTGGCGTCCCCATTATCGGACACGGACACCTCGTTGGACTTGGCGATATTCACTTGGAAATATGATCGCCACAGAAACAGACTCTGTTCAATCTTGGCCGCAATGGCGTTGAGTTTACCGTTAGAGACAAGCCCCTTGAGATCAGAGAAGACAAAGTTGGTGGCTCTAAGCTCCCTCACCAGTGAGAGTGCACCGTGAAGTAGAATAAACCGCGAGTACTGCGAGAAGCAGTTGTAGTGGTATTCGACATCGTGCTTTTCCTCATTGTATGGCTGCAAAAGCCTCTTGAGACTCCACAGAAAGTTGGGCCATCTCCCTTCGGACCGCACGTTAGGAATTAGCCCGCCATTAGCCATGAACTCGCTTTCCTTGGGCGCATGTCTTGTCTTCCCCGGGTGGTTCGAAGGATCGGTTCGTATCACGTAGTCTCTGGGCAGCTTAGCGTACTCCTCGATAAAGCATTCTGGCGTTTCTGCTAGCCACACGGAATCTGTGTAGGGCATATCGATCTGTAGATCAAACACTGACACTGTTGGAGAAGATAGCAGGATGAAAGTTCTCTGAGTGTCGATAGCGTATGCGGTGAGAGCCACCCTCTTGAGGGACTCAAACCGAACCCACTGAACCCACTTGGCGTAGTCGAAACGGTGAGCATCTATGGTAGGCTCTGTAAGCTCCACAAACAGCCCCAGCTCCCTAAGAATATTGATGGTGATCGGGTGGTACACCTGCGATTTGCGCCGCTGCGAATGGTTGCCGTAGTACATGTGGAAGAGCCCCGTTAGCAGCAGAGACTGGAGCAACTCCAAGGGGGCACTTGTAAAGTCCATAGTCTCCAACGCCTGCATTATACACAGTCTGAGGTGGATCTGTACCTTTGAAGCAGCCTCATGGAGGGCACCACCCTTCTCAGAGCATACCATGCCTATCGTAGCTATGCACAGCAAAAGCACAACGTGGTTGCCCGGAGCGTTCACGGCAAAGGTAGGTCTGTGGATCACAGGGTACACCGGGATGAAATCACACCAGAAGCTCGAGAAAAAGGCATTGAGGTGCTCAGGATCACACAAAGTCGGGACGTGCTCTGCGAGCCTCGCTTCTCGCAGAAAGTGCTCGATCGCACTGAGCGTCTCGCCAGAGAAGGCAAAGTCTGTCTCGGGTATGTCGTGGTGTGTGATTGTATAGAAGGTGTCCTCCTCGTGAAGCGGAATCTGTGGAGAGTCGTGGTCCGGGAGTCTCTCGCCAAAGAGCCAGTTGAAAGAGTCCTCAAAGGCGTTGGACACATTCGAGAAGCGCTCAAAGGGCGTTGACGGCGTCTCAGGCTTCTTGGCATAGTCTGTGCTGGCGACGTTGATGAAGACCGCGTCGTCTCTCCGCTCCTGCTTCATATGGACCCTCGACTTCGTGTGCTTGGCCAGCAGGTCCTTGCGGGTGAAGGACATGGCACACTGCTCGCACTCGTACGGTCGCTTATCGACATGGGTAGACCTGTGCCGTGTGAGGTAGTCGATCCGCTTGAAGTCCTTGCCACAGCCAGGGTGGGGACACTTGTGTCTGGCCTGGTGCCGGGGCTCTGTGCGCATGTTGGAAAGTTGGTGATGGGGGGGGTTCCGCCTTATCACATTGATCCGCCACCGTGCATGTCCGAATCGGGAAGCGCGCATCCAGCGGTATATAAGGGGCTCGCGTCCGCATCCTATTCTCGCCAATTAGACAATGCCGATCGAGGGAGTGCCTACTGTGGAGATTGCCGAGGGCGTTCACATGCCCGTATTTGGACTGGGTACCTGGTTGTCCGAGCCAGACAGCGTCAGAAAGGCCACCGAGCACGCGCTCAAGAATGGCTACAAGCTTATCGACACCGCCACCATCTACGGTAACGAGAAAGAGGTGGGAGAAGGTATCAAGGCTGCTGGTCTGCCTAGAGACGACTTCTTCGTCACCACCAAGCTGTGGAACTCGCACCACGCTCGGGAGGACGTTGCCGTGGCTCTCGACGACTCGCTTGAGAAGCTCGGCCTTGACTACGTTGATCTCTACCTGATGCACTACCCAGTGGCTCACGACAAGGAGGAGTTCTACAAGGGCAACAGTGTGGTTCGTGACATCTCCTACAAGGAGACCTGGAAGGCGATGGAGGCCCTCTTGTCCACGGGCAAGGTGAGAGCCATCGGTGTGTCCAACTTTGCCCAGTGCGAGATGGATGACCTGCTCGCCGACTGCAAAGTGAAGCCAGCGGTCCACCAGATGGAATTGCACCCATACCTCAAGCAGGATGACTTCATCGCCTACCACAAGGACAAGGACATTCACGTCACCGCCTACTCGGGCTTCGGTAACCAGAACCCTTCCTACTCGGACAAGGAGCCTAGACTGCTCTCCCACCCAGCAGTGGTTGAGGTGGCCAAGAAGAACGGCAAGACCGAGGCTCAGGTCGTGGTTGCCTGGGCTCTCAAGAGAGGTGTCTCCATCATTCCAAAGTCTGTGACCCCATCGCGCATTGACGAGAACATTGGTGGACTCAGCGTCGAGCTCTCTGACGAGGACTTTGATGCTCTCTCCAACCTGGGCTACTCTGCAAGATACTGTGACTTTGGCGACGTGGTTGGCTACCAGTTCTTCCGCGACCTCGAGGTTCCAGGTAAGAAGCCTCCAGCATAACTATATTCCAAAAAAAAAGAGTTGATCATAACTAATTGTCTGTATGTAGCATTCATTGTAGTCCTAAAAAAGAGTTTCATAAATTATTATTTGTATGTGGCATTCATTCTCATTGCGAGCCACTCGCCAGAGTTGATAGGGCCGTACCGTTTAGGCACCTCTTCAGAGTAGGTACCTTCAAGCACATCAATGACACGGTCCTTGTTTGCAGAAATGAAGAAGGGAATCGAATATCTAGCTCTGGAAATCCCCGTTTCGGAGTCCACTGGCGGAGCAGTCACCCTGTGGAGTGTAGACTTGAGTGCGTCATTCGACCATCTCTGGAGAAAGTCGCCAGTGTTGACGACGAGCGACCCTGGAATGTATGGCGCTGGAATAAAGTGGTCCTTCTCATAGGGACTTTCCACTTGCAGTCCACCGCACTCGTCTTGCAAAAGCATCGTAAGTGTACCGTGGTCCGTATGTGCTGCAATTCTCTCCGTCTTGAAGGCCTTGAGGCTAGCCTCGTCAGTTGGAGGGTAGTGCAAGAGTCGCAGCTGGTTATCAGACTTGTCGTGGTAGGGCAGGAAAAATTCCTCGTCAAGGTCCATCCCAAGCGCTATGGCTCTCAGGAATTTCTTCCCCGTCGTATCACACATCTTAAAGTAGTAAGTACAGTACTCTCTGAAGCCCGGGATGTCCGCCTCATCAGGCCAGATGTTGTAGTACTTCTTGTTGGACTCGTTCCCAGAGTCAAAGGACTCCTTCACATCTGGCGTCTTTCTGAGCTTCTCGAGCTCAGCTTCATCGTACACCATCTGCGACACCTTCTCCTTCCCCACGTACGAGTACCCACGGTGGTGCACTCCCTCCTTTGGATGCGGACACTTCATCTTCTTGTCGTCGTCTAGGGCAAAGAAGGCCTTGCTCCACTCAAACATCCGCTGCTGATCCTTCTCCGGGATACCGTGGTTGACAATGTACATAAAGCCGTACTCGCGCATCACCCTCACCATCTCCCGCCCCGTCTGGAGCCTCCCCTCGGGTGATCCCTCGAGGAAGGGGGCAAAGTCCACAATGGGCACCTCAGAGATCTGCTGCGAAGGCATCTTGGTGCCCCTTTACAGGGTAGAACCGCCATCGTCTATATACTGGCGATGTGTTGATAAGCGCACCCCACCGCGCCTTCCGCATCGGGTCGCGCTTGGTGGCGGAATATCATCTCCACCCGATCATAGTGGCGGAGAGGTGGCGGTACACCTTATATAGAGATGCTAAGCTCCCAATGGTGTGATCTCTCTATTATCACGCCATGACGATCTCGCGTAAGTTGCTCATCGGGGTGGATGTGGGTGGCACAAACACCGACTCCGTTCTCGTGGATCCATCGCTCATCTCCAAGCCCAAGGAGGGCGTTTTGGCCTGGAACAAAGCCGTCACTACACCAGAGGTATCTGAGGGCATTGAGAAGGGAATTGCCCAGTTGTTCCATGATAGACCAGACGTGTCCAAGGAGGATGTCATCTCTGTGACGATCGGTACCACTCACTTCATCAATGCTGTGGTGGAGCAGGACGAGGCTCGCCTGGCCCAGGTGGCTGTCTTGCGGCTATGTGGTCCATATTCCAGACACATTCCACCCTTCACGGACTTCCCCAAGGGGCTCAGAAGTATCATGGAGGGCTACGTTGGCTACGTGAATGGAGGCAGCCACGTCGACGGCAAGGAGATCAGAGGCATTGACGAGGCAGAGATTATTGATCACGTCAACAAGATAAAGGAGAAGGGCATCAATTGCATCGCGGTCGTTGGTATATTCTCATCTCTGAAGCCTGACCACGAAGTGGCTGTGAAGAAGCTCATTTTGCAGCACATGCCCGAGGCCAAGGTGGTTCTGTCGCACCAGATCTCCGGTGTTGGATTCATTGAGAGAGAGAATGCATCAATTTTGAACGCATCGATCTTACCCTTCTCTGAGAAGATTATCGTCTCCTTCATTGAGGCAGTGAAGAATATGGGTCTCCACTGTCCTGTGCTGCTCACTCAAAATGACGGGACCGTCTTATCTGCGCAGGAGTCATTGCAAACCCCCATTCGCACATTCTCCTCAGGAACAACCAACTCTATGCGTGGTGCCTCATTCTTGGGCAACGTGGTGGGGAAAACGGCCATCGTGGTTGATGTTGGTGGCACCACTGCGGATGTTGGGCTTCTTCTCCCTACTGGATTCCCAAGACAATCCTCTTCTTACTGCACTGTTGGAGGTGTCAGAGTCAACTTCTCCATGCCACACGTGGAGAGCATGGGTCTCGGTGGTGGTTCGCTGGTTAGAGAGACTGATAATGAAGTGTATGTCGGGCCAGAATCTGTGGGTGCCGAGATTTTGAAGAGAGCGCTCGTATTTGGAGGAGAGGAGGTTACTGCTTCAGATGTGGCTATGGCTTCTGAACCGTCTTTGAAGATTGGTGAGGCTTCCAAAGTCACGGATAAGTTCTCTCCTGAATTTGTGGCTAAGTTTCAGGGCCGCGTCAAGCAGATGCTGGAAACCGTTGTTGATCGGATGAAGACAAGCCCAGAGGACATCACGGTGCTGGCTGTGGGCGGTGGATCTTTCCTGGTGCCTCAAAATCTGAAGGGTGCGTCGGACGTTATTAGACCAGAGTTTTACAATGTGGCAAACGCCATTGGTGCCGCCATGGGTAAGATCTCATCTGAGGTACGCTCATTTATGCAACTCACCGACACGACCAAGGAGGAAGTCTTGAAGCGGATGAAGCTGGAGGCTGTTGAGAAGGCCGTTGCCAAAGGTGCCCTCAGATCAAGTGTGGAGATTGTTTTCGTCTCGTCTGACCCGATTCCATACGTTGACAGAACATTCGAGTTTATCGTCAAGACAATCTCCGATGTGGACTATGATAACCTCAAGGCTACTTCATCAGACGAGATAAGCACCACTAGTGTGGGGTCTCGCTCCATCGTTAAGAAATCAAGCGTTAGGGAATCTGGTGTGGTATTCGATGAGGTTGACTACACTTCTTATGTGCCCAAGATCAATGCCGAGCGCCAGTGGGAACTATCGCTCGTTGATCTCGAACTACTCAGAATCGGTACTTACATCTTGGGCTGTGGTGGAGGCGGTGAGCCTTACCCTGTGTTCCTCGAGTGTTGCAACCGCCTGCAAAGAGGTGAGAAGCTTCTGGTTGTGGACATGGCCGACATTAGAAATTACACCGGTGAAGATGGCCACATCGAATCTGTGTGTACTGCCGGATCTCCCACCGTGTCTAACGAGCAGCTTGGTGGACCAGGTTTGGCCAAGTGCTTGGAAATTATGGACAAATTTGTGGGCAAGAAGTCTCAGCTGATTTTCCCCGTGGAGATTGGCGGATCGAATGGCTTTTCCGCCTTTAGAGCGTCATCGACCTTGGGGATCCCAGTGGTTGACTGTGACCTCATGGGCAGAGCTTATCCAACCCATTGGCAAACGATTCCGACAGTCAACAGCACTGATGATGAGCCCGTATATCCACCAACGATAATCAGCAACGGCAACGGCAACACTCTCATCATAGCCGAGAGCAAGAGTGATCGACTCTTGGAGAATGTCATGAGAGCCTCCCTTGCAGAAATCGGATGTCTGGTGGATCTCGTCAACCCACCGATGACGCCAGCAGTGGTGGAGCAAAACAGTATCCACGGATCTCTGTCACTTGCTTGGCGTATCGGACGGGCTGTGAGAACTGCTAGACAGAAGTCCGAGGTCTACAAGATGCCGCAGATTATTTTAGAATCGGTCAACAATACCGGGAGATTGCTTTTCCAAGGTAAAATTGTCGGAGTGGAGAGAAAGCTATTCAAGGGCCACGTTTGGGGTGAAGTTTGTATCGAATCCCTTGGAGATGACAAGAGTAAGATGTACATTCCTTTCAAGAACGAGAACATCACCGCAAGGGTCGAGGACAAGATTGTGTGTAGTGTTCCCGACCTGATTGCAGTGATTGACGCTGATACCGGTGAGGCGGTTGGGACACCCGACTACAGATATGGGCTCATGGTGTTTGTGCTGGGAATCGCACCTAGCACCAGATGGACCGACACAGAGCGTGCGATAACCATCGGCGGACCAAAGGGCTTTGGGCTGGATGACCTTGAGTACGTCCCAATCAGTTCCTACTCTAAGCCGGTGTCTGTGATTGACGAGTACGCTCCTTGAATAAAATTGTTAATACATGTCTCAGACGATTCGCTAAACTTATCTCGTGATCCGCTTCCCTCGCCCGCCACATTTTCGGGTAAGGGGTGACTCGCGGTGACTCCTTGACGCGGGGGTTACACTCCAAGGCACCAAGCGCTCAAGGTACGTGCCTCGTTGGTATGGTCTAGCCGCAATTGTTATCTGCTGTGATTTTCGGGAGATCACGTTATGTATTGTGGTTCCATGGTTAACCCCGGAGAAAAAGTCATTCACGATCGCTCAAAATCTCGCAACACGGCTTTGAACTAGTTGCTCCACCAATGAGGATGCTAGGCCGCTATGGCTGACTTGTCCAGTCAGCCGCTTACCCCGGAGTCTTGCAGTGGACCCTTTGTAGGGTGGTGTCAAGAGCGATGCATGACGGGGCCTTTCCCCACATTATATATAGAGAAGCAGGCCAAGCCTCAGTAGGGCCAAGCTACACGAAACTCTATGTCTGACATAACCCCAACAAAGGATTCCCCCTCTGTTGATTTGGATCATCCATACTCAGCGGGGGAGAAAGAACACATCGATGATTACATCTACGAGACGAGACCTTGGTACAAGGTTCCGCACTTTGTGCGTCTCGCCTGGAACATCTTTATTGTGACACTCGTATCCACTAACAATGGCTTCGATGGGTCATTGCTTAATGGTCTGCAGTCTCTTGAGTACTGGAGAGCCTATATGGGTCACCCATCGGGCCACATCCTGGGTGCCCTCACCTCAGGTGTCACTTTTGGTACCATCTCTATTTTCGCCGTGGCACCTTGGCTTTGTGACAAATACGGAAGACACTTCGTCGTGATCTTTGGACAAACATTCACCTTGATAGGATCCATCTTACAAGGTTTGTCTACAAATTACGCCTTCTTCCTGTGCTCGAGAATCATCATCGGTGCCGGTAGCGGTATTGCCATTGTAGGTGCTCCCACGCTCATCTCCGAAATTGCCTACCCAAAGCACAGAGAAACTTCCACATTCGCCTACAACATTTGTTGGTATCTAGGTGCCACTTTTGCAGCTATCGTTACTTATTGCTCAAGGAACGTCGATAGCAATTGGTGCTGGAGAATCCCATCATATCTTCAGGGCTTCTTCCCATTATTCCAGCTCGCCTTCCTATGGTGGGTTCCAGAGTCACCACGTTACCTTGTCTCCAAGGGCAAAGTTGAACGCGCAAGAAAGGTTTTGGCAGAGATCCACACTGGTGACTCAAATGACCCCCGCGCTGCTCAGCTCGTGGACTTCGAGTTGAGAGAGATCGAGAATGCCCTCGAGGCTGAGAGACTAGCAGGTGCAAGAGCCAAGTACTCTGACTTCTGGAAAAGACCTTCGTACAGAAAGAGAATTTTGCTCACAATCTTCATCTCGACGATGATGCAGCTCTCGGGTAATGGTCTCGTCTCGTACTATCTTAACAGAGTGTTGAACTCGATCGGAATCACCGAGACTTCGAGACAGTTATTGATCAACCTTTGTCTCATGATCTATAACTTGGTCACTGCTGCTGCTTGCTGCGCTGTGTGCTCCTTCTTCAAGAGAAGAACGCTCTTCATCACGTGCGTGTTGGGAATGCTCGTCACGTATATTGTATGGACTGCACTCTCCGCTGAGAATCAGAAACAGAACTTTGAAAACACCTCGCTTGCCAATGGTGTGCTGGCAATGATCTTCCTTTACTATCTCGCATACAACATTGGATCCAATGGTCTGCCATTTTTGTATGTGACGGAAATTTTGCCGTACTCGCACAGAGCCAAGGGGATCAACATTTTCCAGCTGTGGCAGCAAGTTGTGCTCGTGTACAATGCTTTTGTGAATCCAATTGCTATGGATGCTATCGATTGGAAGTACTACATTGTCTACTGCTGCATTCTTGCAGTGGAAGCTCTGATTGTCATCTTCCTGCTTCCCGAGACGTCCGGTCGCTCCCTAGAGGAGGTGGCTGAGGTGTTCGGAGAGGGGATCAACACCAAGGAGCTGCATGCACGCAAGGATGTGGACGACTTGAAGAGAAACTCGATCGATCATGTCGAGCATGCTTAATTATTTGATGAATATTACCTACGCTCTCGGAGCTAAATTAGGCTTCGCATATCCGCCGTGCCAAGACCGGAGATGTTAGTGCCCTTATCCGCAGTAATAGTCTAATCTGCATACATACCGCCACTGGTAATGACCTCGTTCTATCCTATTCACTGATAAGCAATTGCATCACGAGACGAAAACTGGTCCACAGGGGTCTTTCTCGCCCCTCACCTGTGCATTCTGTCAGCTGTACGAGCCCCCGAGACCCCGCGCCTGCGTCATCCGACAATCATCTCTTGGCCCGATGTGGCCAGTTAGCCAAAACGGGTAATAGACTAAGGTATAGATCAAGGCTCGGTATTGGTGGATAACGGTGCGGCTTTGCCTCGGCCTCGGCTTTAAAACGGCTTCATTGGTCAGGGCGGTGCCGAGCAGGCCACATGCAACGATCTGCGCTCTTGGCATGTGGCCTATCGCCGCCAATCTTACCAAGACCGATTGGGTTCTGAGACAATCTGGCCGGTTCCGGTGAGGAGAGCTCTTCGAGATAAGAATGGGATCAAGCTTGTCGCTTGCCATTGTGACTATATAAGGTGGCTTTGCTTGCTCAATTGATGTTGTACCAGCCACGATGAAGTTCTTCGCCTTGCTGGCCCCACTGGCACTTGGCGCCGCCATCGACAAGAGCGTGCTTGTCAAGAGAGACTCTTCCCCGGTTGGATCTCTCTCCTTCTCCAAGCAGGTTTCTCTGGATGGAACAGACTACTATGTTCCAGACACTCCAGCCTTCACCATTGGTACTGGTGACCTGCAGATCCAGGCAGGCTCCTTCGGCAATGCCCTTCTTTTCCCATTGACTGTTGTGGAGTCTTCTGAGGTTGTGGCCAACACCATCGCCAACATTTCTTCCACCTTCAATGCTTCCGATGACGTCTTCGCTCCGGGCTTCCTCGAGACTGTCCTCGTCTCTGGGTCCCTCAGCGCTACAATTCAGTCCGAGTCGTCCCTTCTCCAGGCTAGCACGGTTTTGGAGATTCCTCACGGACCTTACTTTGGCTCTTGGTCCAACGGTGAGCTTCAGGTGTTCCATGCCTACAGATTGTACGCTGATGACTACCAGACCTTCATGATCGGCATTGTCCCTGACTCAGCCTCTGAGGACGGTTACAAGCCACTTCCAGGTGGTACCGAGGTGGGCCACTCGCAGACTGTGGCAGTGCCTTCGCGTCTCTACTTCACCCCAACCGAGGAGAAGCCTTTGAGTGGGTACCGTGTCGCGATCAAGGACATTTACGACATCAAGGGGCTCAAGACCTCCGGCGGTAACAGAAACTACTTCAAGCTATACCCTGCCGCTGAGGAGAGTGCCTACAGTGTCCAGAAGCTGGTGGACCTTGGTGCCATCATCGTGGGCAAGGTCAAGACTACGCAGTTTGCCAACGGTGCACAGGCCACTTCCGACTACGTTGACTACCACGGCTCTTTCAACCCTCGTGGCGACAGCTACCAGCAGCCATCGTCGTCTTCTGCCGGTTCCGGTGCCTCTGAGGCTGCCTACGACTGGCTTGACTTCACTGTGGGCTCCGACACTGGATGCTCTGTGAGATGCCCAGCCAACGCCCAGGGTCTCTTTGGTATCCGCCCAACCTTCGATGCCATCTCTCTTGCTGGTGTCATTCCAATGTCTGCCTCTATGGACACAGCCGGATACTTCGCTCGTGATGCAAGCCTCTTCAAGATCTTTGGCGATGCTTGGTACGGCAACGAGAGTGCTCGTATCACCAGAGAGTACACCTCTTTCCCACGTGCCGTCACATCTTTTGTCGATGAGGACTACTCTTGGACCCGCCCAGAGGTGCAGGACATCTACTGGGGCTTTGTTAACAGCACTGCTGCCTTCATGGGTGCCGAGATCATCAACTTTAACGCTACTGAAAACTTTGCTGCCACCACCGAGTCCACCATCTCCATTGCCTTCAACAACACTTGGGGACTCATGGCTGGGTACGAGCAGTATGAGTCGATCTGGGAGCCATTCTCTGCCGACTACGAGGCCGCTTACAACGGTGACATGCCATTCCTCGACCCAGTGCCAAGAATGAGATGGAACTACCAGCACGGCCTCGGACTCGACGCATACAACGAGGCTGTTGCCAACAAGGAGCTCATTGGACGCTGGTTCAACTCTGAGGTGCTTACTGCGGACCAGGAGACTTGCTCCTCCTCCATTTACGTCTACCTCTCCAACTTTGGCTCCACTTCGTACAGAAACATCTACAGACAGGCTCCAACGCCACCAGCGGGTGGCGGTGGCTTCTCCGCCCTCTCTGTTTCTCCATTCGCGGAGACCCCAGAGGTTGTGGTGCCGCTCGGTGAGGTTCCTTACAACTCCACCATCACGGGCACTGAGAAGTACCTCCCAGTGACTGCCACTATCGGAGCAGCTCCGGGTTGTGACTTCATGGTGCTCGACCTTGTGGCTGCCCTGCAGGATGCTGGTGTGCTGAGAGCTGTCAAGACTGGACCAACGCTCTACTTGTGATGTCACTTGACTCTTCTTCCCGTTACTAGTCTTGCATTCAAAGACAAAAGTATTATATAATATTACTAACCAGATACTTGATCAAAGCTGTAGATACGAACTCATGGGTACCGAAAGCCATCAAAAAGGACGGTTTCAGACGCTTTCACCCCTCTTTTCTGTTTCCTTTTCGACCTCCTTTTCATACTCCTCTCTAGTCTTGAGCTCAGTCTCATGCGGGATCCGCTTATTGGAATAGAAGATGACAACCATAAATAGCAAGGCGGAGCATCCGAGACACATGTAAAACACATTACGGATGCTGTCCATAACTGCCTTGAGCAGAACTGGACGCATCTCTTCGGGAATATCCAAAATCTGTGTGGGGTTGCTGCAAATATCGACAATGTTTTCTCTTGTGTAATTTACAAAGAGGCCAGGCTTTGAGTCAAAGGCTTCTGTGGCCTTATTTCTCACTGACGAATTGAACACAGCCTGTGATAAGTCTCCACCTATAGCTCCTCCAATAGCACGGAATGCCACCGTCAGAGCTGTAACCAAAATCAATGATCCAGGATCCTTAGGAGCATGCATCTGTGTGCAGAGAATACTACTCTGTAGGGACAACCCACAAGCCACTCCTGGAAGAATCAGATAACCAATGTTTCGAGCAGAAGATGTGTCAACGTCCAGAAGTGTGCCAATACCACAAGCCACAGGCATTACAATTGCACCAGCAAGACAGAACGGCTTTACATGGCGGGTCTTCTTCATCATGGTGCCAGTAATGATGCTAAAGAGAATCATGGCAAGAATGAAGGGGAGAAAGTGAAGCCCCGTAGAGACCAGTGAGCTCCCGTGAATCACCTGGAAGTATGTGGACAAGTAGACAATCATTGACAGGAAGATGAAAAACACACAAAAGAGCACCACTAAAGGAAAGGTCACTTGGCGAGCCTTGAAGACGGAAAAGTCCACTATTGGATATCTGGTTCCATATGCACTCCAGAAGCCAAATCCAACTAGGAGAAGTGGCCCCAGAATAAACATCGAAATTACAGCTCCAGAGCGCCAAGGGAACTGAACACCTCCCATAGATAGGGCCAACAGAAATAGCACCATCCCAGCGGCAAGCAAGAACGTGCCAACGTAGTCGATCATACTTATTTTCTCTCTGAGAGTGAATTTTGGTGGAGGCGGCTTGTAAAATAGCACAAGCATCAAGAAGGAAAGTCCTCCGACGGGCAAGTTGATGTAGAAACACCATCTCCAAGTTACATTTTGCGTAAAGCCGGCCCCGATCAAGGGTCCGGTCACCGTGCCCAGGGAAATAATTACCATCAAGGAGCTGAACAGTAGGGGACGTCTGTTAACTGGGGCAATCTCGGAAAGCACTATAAACACCAATGTCTGAATGCCGCCACCACCAATACCACTAATGACACGTCCCACAATCAAGGTGCTCATGTTATGAGCCACACCACAAATCAAAGATCCAACTTCAAACAACACGATACATCCAAGAAGTGAGTACTTTCGACCAATAATGATTGAGAGACGACCGCAAGTCAAGGAGAAAATCGACATGGTGAGCATATACCCACTAACTATCCATCCCACTTGGTCAAAGGCGCCAAACTCAGACCCGACAGTGCTCAACACGGTGGATACAATAGTCTGGTCCAACGATATTAGAAGCATGCACGAACATGCTGCAAGGAATGTCAGGACTAATGGAAGTCCGTGCAAATATTGATCGAACACTATAGTGCCGTCACCAGCGTTGGAGTCGATGAACTTCTCCGGAGCTGGCGCCCCGGATTCCGGATCTGGATGAGTTTTCTGTGACTCGAGCCTCTTCTTCAAACCTTTAGATGCCATGCGTTAGGGCCTCATAAACATGACTGGACCTCAGCTCTTTATGTAAAGGAACTGGAGTCCAAAATCCGCAAAATGCGTAATTTCGGGGATGAACTCCCCATGGGGTAAGAGGTCCGAAATCCGTTAACCCCGACTCCGAAGGTTGTGGATTCTCGATCCAAGCAAAAAAAAAAAAAAAAAAAAAAAAGTCAGATACAAGATACGTTCCTTTCTACAAAAAAATGAGGGTTCAAATGATCGTAAAACTCTCTCTCTGCCTGCCCCTTGATTTTCTATAGCTAATTATCTATACCCAAAACATGCTTCATCATTTTATATAAGTGACGTTTGGATCGCCTTTACGAATTGAGAAATGCCTTGGACGTACCTATCCTTTTGATGAAGTCTCTGATAAATCTGCATAATAGTTCGAGAATCTTTTCAGGTACAGTACAATGGCACTGAGTGTTGGATATCGCCAGCGGAGCTGGCAATGAGCCACCCCGTGACCACCACCTCGCTATAAACCCAAGCATGTTATGTGATATCCCAAATTTGATCTGGTATCGATATTTTATTATTAATCTGCTGCGGAAATGGGAGGACTGATGGTTAGATGCACTTTCTCGGATATATGGAACTGATGGGGAAGTTATCTCCGAACCCCGCTGACGCCCGGCTCTGTTGACCTACACTTTGGACCTTCTGTCGGAATCCTGCCAGGTAAAAACTTGCCGATCCGCTACTATTAAAGAAACTTTTTATTTGCTTTGCCAATCGCTTTCGGATTTGTACTGTGGTCTGGCTCAATCGAGCCATCCAGCGAGGCATCAAGCACCCCCAGAGCTCTGCAGTTGTGAGATATTTTGTCAAATTTGCATTATGGCGGAAACTTTATATGGCTTGAAAGCTGATTACGCTAGAAATAACTCTCATCGTTAAAGGCTGGATGTTGAATGTTCGTATGTCGCCTATGTGCGTTGATGAAGACCCCAGATCCGCGCAATATCAGAAAACTTGATAATGAAGAAGCTAGAGGTGTCTCCCAAAATATTCACGCTGAGATCAGATTCGAAAGCGAAGCTCTGGAAAAAGCACGCTTTAATCCCTATGTCTGTTGTTAATTCGAGAAGAGTTGCAGAATAGAGTTGAGTGGGTTACGGAGAGCGTCTATATTTTGGACCTCCATGTATGCTTACCGTGGGGCTTTGGAGTCGGGACTTTTACGGTAATACCTGTGAACAACTATAAATTATACTGAAACCAAGTACTCCACGAATTTCAAGCCTTCTGCTCAACGTGAACAGAGTTCTCAGATGCGCTCTCAGAAGCATCAATTGCCTCCACATCGCTCGTCTGAACGTCACCCAGCTTCGCACTGATTTGCTCGAGAGAGAGATTCTTCGTCTCTATCCAAACGAAATAGATAATTGGAAGGAAGAGAACGTCGTAAGAAGCGTTTATGATGTAGAATCTCCAGCCTGCTCTGTTCATAGCGATGGACAAAACGAAGGAACCAAGCAAACCGAACCCAGAGTCAAAAAATCTCTGAATAGACAAACCTTTGACTCTGATTCTGGTTGGGAAGATCTCAGGAACATAAATATCAGTCAGTGGAGTGTAGCAGAAAGCGTAGAAAGCGTTGAACAGGAAAATCCAGAAGATGGTGGCATACTGTCCTGAAGTGTTGTCAGAGTCAGAGTAGGTCTTGACAAACGCCCCAATACAGAACATGCAGACAATCATACCTGAAAGGGAAATCAAAGCCTGTCTCTTTCTCCCCAATTTGTCGAAACAGAAAGCACCTGTAACACAGACCAGTAATTGCCAGCAGGAGCTGATGATGTTGATTTGAAGCAATCTTGTAGTCTCAGAAATTCCAGCCTGTCTCAGCAAAACTGTGAGGTAGTAAGAACCAACCGACGAACCACCCATCTGAACGAGCCAAGCCAAACTGATACCGATACAGAATCTTCTGACCATAGGCTTGGAGAAGGAGAACACTTCCTTCCAGGCATTGTTAGAGTTCTCCTTCTCATAAGTTAAAGTAGTGCTGATCTCATCAACAAGAGCATCAATTTCCTCCTCGGTATATGGGAAGATTCTGAAAACCTGCTTGGCATACTCAACCTCACCCTTCATCAATTTCCATCTCGGGGACTCAGGAATAAAGGCCAACAAAATGATACAGCAAGCAGATGGAACAGCCTGAAGAACAGAAGGCAGTCTCCATGCCCATGTGCTCTGGATATCAGCAGTTCTGAAAGTCACAGAGGATGCAACGATAGCACCAACCTGGAACATACAGAAGTAAAGGCCACCCAGCCAACCTCTCTTGCTTGGTGGAGCCAATTCAGAAATAAGAACAGGCCCTGCGGAACAAGCCAGGATAATGCCAATTCCAAGGATGAATCTCGCCACGACAAACATCGCGATGTTCTGAGATGCAGTTTGGATGGCAACGGCGACAAAGTTAAGCGTGGAAGCGGCAAAAATGGTTCTCTTTCTGCCCAAAGTGTCAGAAACGTAGGCCATGAAAAAGCAGGCAACGACTTGACCTACCCAGACACCAGCGTTGAGCAAACCCTGGGTAACGTCATTCAGGTTGAAGTAGTCTGCGAACTGTGGGATAGCAATCAACGAAGCCATCATCATCGAGTCAAAACCCATAGTGGAGCAACCTGCAATAGCAGAAAGCACAATCACTGCCAAAATTCCATTCTCAGACTTTGGTGCAAATCTGGGAAGCAGATTGAACCTCTCGTCTTTTACCATGTTGAGTTATCGTGTCTTGAGACAGAATATGAGTATGAGGTAGCAGAGCTAGAAGACGTTCCAATCGATGGCTTACTCTGAGGGACTTGTTGGAAGCGGGCACTTTTTATGCAGTCTGAAAAAAATTTTCCTTATCTCCTTTTATCTTTGGACCAGAGTCCCTCATTGCAAAGTCTGCATTTTCAGAAGGCGGAGTGCATCAACGGCGAAAACTAATTGAAACGCGGACAGCAAAGTGGATGTGATCAAGATTCAGATTGCGGAATGATATCTCCACCAATAGGGGAGCGTCTGGTTTGCACGAAATTGTTGGTGAGCGCATAATTGATCTAATCAACTTATGCTTACTATCAGCCTGCGATTAGAAATGTAGACAGCGCTATCAGATAAAAGCAGTCGGAGATCGCCGTATTTTACAGGGGCCTGATGATAATATTTTGTGGGATCCTAGTCTTCATCTTGCTTAGACTGAATACTCCACAAAACTTCAATTTGAAAGCCGGAACCTACCGAGTAGTGGAAGCCTACGGTATGCCGGCGCAGAAATGCAGGGATATGCGGGACGATAAGGTCCGCGGCGGAAATAAAAGTTCCGCGGCTAAAACGGAAGTTTGTTGCGGTCAACATCGGAAAAACCAGCCTTTTCATGCACTGCGACGCACCGCCCGCCAAGCGGGGCTCGCATGGGATACCCCTCCTCAGTAGCCGTTTCACCGAAGAGTCTGGGCAAATGTTGCGGAATGGTATAACATCCAGCGGAGAAGCCCGAATTTCTAGCCTATCGTGAGAGACCATCTCGAGATTGCAAAATGGTGTCCCACCTTGGTCATAGATAATTATTCAGTAGGGAACTCGTTCAGAATTGATCAGCGCCGTATTTCGTACCTGCATTTCCTGGAGTCTAGGACTCAACTCCGGCAAATAAAGATCGCCCGACTCCTCCGGTCAACCCCGAACCCGATTTCGCGCACCTGTGAGGCTTTTACATAGAGTGCATAGGAAGGATATATACAAGCTGATTCGTGTTTTCGATTATTTTCAAACACGTATACATACACACACACACACACACACACACACACACACACACACACACACACACAGAAATTGAAAATGGCAACCACCACTGCTACTGCAACTGTGCCTGCTTCTGTTCTAAAGCTGAGACGTGATGATAACCCAAGTTGGAATGAGAAGAGTGAGCTCGTTGAGGCACATGCCAAGCACATCGCAAGCCAGACTTACCTCCCAGACGATTGGAGGAAGCAGCTTCTCGACAACGGATACGTTGTAATTAAGAACGCTATCCCAAAGGAGAGAGGCGAGAAATACGCACAAGCTTGCAAAGACGTGATCACATCGTTTGGCACTGCTTTGGACTACAATGACAGATCCACTTGGAAAAAGGAGAATCTTCCTGACCCAACACCAGTGAACACCTTCACGAACTACGGTATCCCACATGAGAAGGCGGTCTGGGATGTCAGAAAGGACAAGGAGATCAGATCTTACTTCTCTCAGTTGTGGGGCACTGAGGAGTTGCTTGTTTCGTTCGATGCTTTAAATGTGACACTCCCAGGTACGTCCAAGAAGTCCTTCTGGCCACACTTCGACCAGAACCCTTATAGGGAAGGCTTGCAGTGTGTCCAAGGCCTCGTTGCGTTGTCTGATGCCGGTCCAAACGATGGTGGCCTTGTTGTGTGGAAGGGTTCCAGCAAGCTTTTCAGAAAATTTTTCAACGAGGAGACTGACAAGGATGATGAGCATTACTGGCACACTCTGGACTCTGTCAATCTCTCTGACAAGGATATTAAGTGGTTCGAGGACAACGGCTGTGAGAAAATCAAAATTGACTGCGAAGTCGGTGACTTGATTCTGTGGGACTCAAGAACCATTCACTTTGGCCTGCCTCCTAGTGCAGAGTCTGATATTGTCAGAACTTTGGTTTACGTTTGTTACACACCTGCTGCTTGGGCTACTGACGAAGACCTCGAGCTCAAGAAGGAGGCATTCTCTAAGTGGCACAGCACCACCCACTGGCCACACACCAACATTCTCCTTGGGTTTGATCCTGTACTCCCATCTGGTAACGTGGAGGTCAGAGACGGGCCTCTCAACAAACCTGAAGTAGATGACGACTTGCTCAAGCTCGCTGGTGTTAAGTCTTACTGATATGATAAAATATTTTCAATGCTAATGTTATAACCTGGGTCTCACTAATTGGGTAATCCCTTAAGTAATGATTGTTTGACGACCTTAGTCTCGATTTTGGTAAGGCGTAGCAAATAACGTCTATGTAAGCGTTAGGTAAAGCGTATTGTTGCGAGAAAGAGAGTCTTTCTTCTTACACCAGTTAAAGAGTGTGTTCCATGTCACTACTCTTGGAATAAGGCTTCGTGCACCAGTTTTTCATGCGAGGAGTTATTCCTTTGACCTTTGGAGTCCCATCGTGGTAGGTGGGAATCATGGAACCATTCCTCTAACAGCTAATAGGTCTTGGGTGTTATGTGACCTTCCTAGAGTGGACATTTTAAATCCTTCATGACCTTCCTAAACTGGACATTTAGTATCATTTTCTGAACTTCCCGAAAGGGACATTTCAAGCTTTTCCTACCTGCCTAATCCGGCAATTAATCCGCTTTTGGCCGGAATTTACGCGAATGGAAACCGGTGCAGAGCACGATTTCACTCATCCCCTACAAGCCAGAGAACTATACTGAGAGACATACATTATAATCATGATTCAATTAATAACGTGATGAGCATCACCACCCATCAGGAGCACACTTTGAGTGGGTGTGGCTGCTCAGCAGAGAGTACCGAGGACGCAGACGATACCCTGGACGAGCCCCCACTGAGAACGTCCAAGCGCAGAATGTCGTACTGGTTCCAGTTCCAGCGAGTGTGCACAGCGCTGAATCCAGAGCGACAACGTCTCTTGGGCATTGTAACTGGCTGTTTCTGCTTCCGCTGCTTCTGGATCTTGTCCTGTAGAGTAGGCACAGAGATCTGGGTAGGGATAGCGGTCTCAGCAATAGCCTCTAAAGCAATCTCAGCAGTGGCCTTCAATGCGGTCTCAACAGGCAACTCAACAGGAGTGGAGTCCTCCTCAGAGCTCAGGTCAGAAGCATCGTCCTCCAACACTGTAAACTTGTTCCGCGTCCAGCGTGGGTGCATTGTGTTCGCAGACTCACTGTCCTTAATCTGTCCCGGTGTCTTTGCTGTCTGGCTCTTTGAGAGGAACTGGAGGCGGCGTGGTACCGGCATCCACTCATCACCTGGATAGGTGGACTGGGCACTCGAAGACACTATTCCCTCAGTAGTGGCGCCCACTAGGAGCTCGCGCCAGTTTGAGCGGAGAAGCTCTGTCGAAACAAAACCATAGTGTCTCTTGGTGAGCTGGAGAGCCTTCTCAGTGCGAGCCACCGACAAGGTCTCAGGCAATGCCTCCTCTGGCAGAACACAGAACTTGTTCCGTGTCCAGCGAATGTGCTCTGAGCACAGCGTAGCTTTCTTCTCAGATTGTCTCAGTAGCTTCGAGCTCTGAGGCTTTGAGCGGAACTGAAGGTGGCGTGGCACTGGAGTCCACTCATAACTTGGGCAAAGGGCCGAAGTAGTATAGGACGCATCCTTTGCCACAGCTCCCACTAGAAGCTCACGCCAGTTGGAGTGGCTTGCTGAAACACGAGAGTACCCCTTCGTGAGCTTGAGACTCTTCTTCGCAGTACGAGGTCTCGTAGATGTTACTTCCGAGTCCTCCTTTTCCTCCGGCAACAGACTGAACTTGTTCGATGTCCAGCGTGAGTGCCCCGGGTACACTGGCGCAATTACAGTCTGCTTGAGAGTTGACTGGTGGGCCTTGGGGCGGAACTGGAGACGAGCCGGCACTGGCGTCCACTCATAGTCGGGACAGAGAGGTGATGGAGTGAGTGGTAGTGCCTCAATCTTTATAGTTGTCCCGACTAGAAGCTCGCGCCAGTTGTAACGGCGTGTGTCGACAGCAATAGAGCAGGTCTTTGTGAGCTGAGGACTCTTCTTCTGTACAGTGCAAGTCACTCTTGTTGCTGTAAAGGGCTCACTCCTCTCCTCTGGCAACACATTAAACTTGTTCCAAGTCCAGCACGAGTGCTCCGGAATCACAGGTGCTCGCAGGATAGTCTCTCTTAAAGCCACCTTGTGAGTCTTTGGGCGGAACTGGAGGCGACGAGGGACAAAGCTCCACTCGTACCCTGGGCAGCGAGGCGAGAGCGGTCTTACCGACACCTGGTAGGTGTTGAGCTTGACAATGCTCGTGGCAGGAGACACTGGAGTCTCAGCTCTCGCAGATATCTGAATTGTCTCGGTTGTCTCAGCAGACACCTTGATAGAGGGCTCAGTTGGTGCCTTGACTGGAGCTTCAACCAGGTCCTTAGCTCTTGCGTCTGCTGGAGCCTTGACTGTGATCTCGCAAGTACTGGTGTGCTTGACAACAGCCTCGCCCATTGGGGTGGGGTCGTCCTCCTCCTCCAGCACACTGAACTTGTTAAAAGTCCAGCGCGGATGCTCAGGGTAGGTAGCAACCACCTTGGCCTGTCTCAGTGGCTCCGCCTTGATTGTCTTTGGGCGGAACTGAAGACGGCGTGGCACGACACTCCACTCATAGCTTGGACAGCGAGGAGCTATTGGAGCTGGTAGCAGACGCTGGGTAGTTGGGACCTCAGCTGGTGTCTTGGCTGTTGTCTCAACAGGAGTCTCAACAGTAGGACTAGCAGCAGCCTTAGTGACAGCACTCACACTAGTGAACTCCATCACAGGGTCATAGATCGATGAGGGCAGAGTCAATCCCGACAGCCCACTCCCCAGAGATGTAGCCATGGCTGAGCTCTCAAGATATGAGCTAGCAGAGTCCTCCAGATCGATCAGTGTCGGTACCAGCGGAAAGCTATCCAAGCATAGAGGACTTGAGCAGCCAAGAGGAGAGCTAAATTCAAGAGCTTCCCCAGATGGTGTCCTGCTGCGGATGAACACTGGGCAGCTTGGTGGACTCATGCTGCGGATAGCAGGGCTACTTCGAGGAGAGGCGTAGTGAATGAGTGTAGAGTGGCTAGGTGAGACTGCGGCCCTTGGTGTAGGGAACAGTGGAGAGTAGGTGAGTGGCATTGGGTACGCTGGTGCAACTGGCAGAGATGGCTCGCCCTCTGGTGAGGAGCCTGATGAGCTGCTGTGGCTGCGAGGGTTGTAGACCTGGTTGCCCGAGGAAGCTGGTGGGCTCCCTGAGCCAAAGCAGCAGAAGATGCTCGACCCGCTCAAGGCAGCAGCAGTGTTCTCCATGAACGAGGCTGCCGCTCTGGATAGGAAGCTCCCGAGGTCGTAAGCCATGCTCCCGAAGGAGTCCACCGTGTCAGCGTAGAAGTCGGCAAGATCGTACTCGTCATCACGGCCCTTGCAGGGGCCACGTATGCTGAGGAGAGGAGTCTCAGAAGTGGCGCTCCCGGCAGAGGCTGGCACACTGGCGAAACCACTTGCCGGAAGACTCCCATACAGCGTCAGAGGACCCTTCTTCGTGCTGTAAGTCAGCAGCTGGTCATCCTCGCCGAAGCACTCGCTCCAGGAGAATGGCGTAGTTGGCGTCTTGAGAAGCATAGCGGCGAGCTGAGAAGCGAGTTGGGCGCTGGATGCGTGCAACGAGAGCAGAGTCGTCAGAGTCTGCAGTAGAGGGCGTAGAGCGTGGGTAGAAGCAGTTATAGCTTCTGAAATGCGTTGGCGGTTGCTGAGTGTTCTCTTGGCTTTGAAGAGGACAGTAGTGTGGAAGGAAGGCAGTTTATTTTCGGAGGGTGTGCTTTTGTGTTCAGAGGGCGAGGGCGAGGGAAATGATCTGCGATCTCGATTGGGGAATTAGCGCGACGCAGAGAATTTCCCGATTGCGCAGAGAAGCGCGCAGAGAAGCGCGGAGTCTATTGTATCCGGATCTCAGAGGTGTATCTTCTGCAGGCTGAGCGCACGGCTGCATTGTCATGCGTGAGGGTTGAGTGCTTCAGCCATCAGTCCTCCCTCTGCTAAACCATCAAGCCTTATTGTATTATAACTTTTGCAAGTGCCTGAGTTGAGCTTGGAGGCAGTGCTGTCTAGTGCTTACGTCAGATCGAGTGGCTTACGCTACCAGAAGCGGTGCGCTCAGGTAATAGCTAGCAACAAGTGAGCTCCCAATCTTCGATCTATGGATGTCTGAGCTAGGGTAGATGGCATGGAGCTACTCAGTGGCTATTCAAGCTTCATACTACGCCCTTGTATCTTTGTTTCCAGTCCGCCAAAGAGCCATTCGTCACTGTACTGGGTCTCAAATAGGGTATAACACTGGCCCGTTAGTCATCCCATAATGTGGCAAACGTCGCACTTATGGTGTGTAATCGTAGCGGAGAGAGTTTTTCATCTCAGTGCGAGCGCTTTTTCCAGCTAATTCGTAGCATGTCGGCGAGTCTAGTTACCAGTATCTGCCAAAAAAAGAGGTTATGAGCGAAGCGAGTGCTGACTAAGATCTGCGGTCGAGTTACCGTATTGGGTAGTTCCGGCGCGCTGAGCAGACCGTATGTTCATCCTGGGATTCCGAGGCTATCTCTTTTTCACGTGACCTGTGGTGTATTATGTAATATAAGATTATGTAATGATTGGCACACGGATTATGTAATGAACAACTAGCTTACCTAATTATCTATGGCCTGCTTATGTAACATCGGATGCCCAACTTATATACGCCACATTATACACCCTACTAATTGTGAAATAGCATCTAACTCTTGAGTGTGCTCAAACGCTCTTATCCTACTAGTCTTGCGAGCTTTTGAGTGAATTAATATCTCGATTTCACTATGTAGCTAGTGTATGAATTTACTAGTACAAAAATCCACTGACACCTTTCGCACCTCTCTCACCTACTTCATCTAGTTGACCACATGGCCTGCTAAAAATGATATTATATTATAGCACGGTTTGAGAAAGGCATTCCAGCAGTCTACATATCTGAGATCTATTGTAGCGCTGTATACGAATTATTCTATCGCTCACCTTTACACACGGTGTGAGGATGTCGTGGCCCCTACCGGCTTAGCCCCACTGAGTGCCTACCTACTACTACAAATGAAGAGGATCTTCCTGAGGGAATATGAGCACAAGTCCAAGTTGCGAGCATATATCAACATCTCAATATCAATTATTCTTTGGTTTTATAAGTCTTTATCGTTTTTGATGAGGTGAAAGGTGAAGGTGCTTGAGCCTGGACACACATGCAGAGCTTAGAGCTGAAGAGCCACCAAGCAGTCTAAACAATATAACAACTTGACAGCAGTTTACAGTATCCTATTCTTTAACAAATGTCAGACCTTCTTTCCAATGGAGTAGGCCTCGAGTGTGTTACCATCTGCCTTGGGCCAGCCTAGCAGCACGTTTTCCTCCGTCTTGATCACCTCTCCTAGAATCTCTCTGCCCCGAGCACCCTTGGAGCCTTTCCCCGAACACCCATCGAGCACCCATAATCAAGCGGGAACTCATCGCCCACCCATCGCACACGCATCGCACACGCATCGCACACCCATTGGGCTCTCACCGAGCACCCGCCACGCCGAGTGACGATGGACGGTTGTAGTACCGCTGTTGAACTTGAGTGCCCATTTCAACCGTTTGTCTGCACAACAGTGGTGCCATGCTCTGCTTGTAGCTATTTGGGATATTGATTTTCATAATTAGTATTTCCAGTTCAGAAAAAGTAGAGCCTGTCTGACTTCGGTATAGGAGATCTCTAAGCCGGAAAGCAGCACTATCAAAACACACAAAAATGAGGGAGACACCTGACAAAGAGATAAGCTGCTAATAAGTGACCTCTGCTGCACCTAAGGCCACCACATTTTCCATTAAAGTATCTGGTATAGTGAGATAGCATAGTATCCTGGGTGGTATGGCGAGAGTCGTTGTGAGTGTGGCCCTGCGAAAATCACAGAGATAGGGAGGGCGGCTACAAGGCTATGCAAATGCAGCACTAAAAGGGAAAAAGTTCGGGAAAAAAGGGCACAGCACTAAAGGCTCCTTAAGGTGGCTAATAGAGCTCATAAATCACAGAAATGTATTTTATTGGCTCAGTGGCAGTAGGTGGTAGTGTGTACTTACCCGGCGCGAAAGTGTGCCTGCGGAGGCTCTTAATTAAATTAAATTATGCGCGCACGCTAAAGTGTGGTATGACCGCCTTTTCGAGGATAAAAGAGCGAGCGCGCCCGCACAATTTTCTTTCCCTCTACCAACCACCTGCTGTCTCTCCAGGGTGCCAGCAACGCCACAAATTCGAGGAGAGAAGGCGACGGAAGCACACCAGGGTATCACAGAGAGGCACCCGGATGCCATCCTGACCGACATTTCCCAATTGGGAGGGGGTGGCTGGTACCTGGTAGGGGCAGCACGGCGAGGCCAGAGCAGACCGCGAAAGCCACCATAGGCTACTACAATAAGCGCGACACAACAACAAGAAACCACAGCATTGCAGAGCAGCAGGAGATAGAACGCACAAGTGCTCGGTAGCACAGGTGGAGCGGGAGGCCCCAAGGCAAGTGGATGGGGGTCTCCCACAATTAATGTTGCTGCCTCTCTACTCAAGGAGGGGCAGTGGTACTACTAACGATAGGCAGGTTCGCCCCCGGTATAAAGTCGGCCGGGCAGGCGGTGCTCGGATTATCTGAGTGCTGCCTGGGGAGGAGCGAGGGCCCGTGAGGAGGTGGGCCAGTTGGAGGTGAGGGGGGGACATCAGCAACCAGTCCCCTTTCCCTCTTCCCACTGGCTGTCTCCCATGCAGGTCATCCTCCCTGGTGTGGTGGGAGGTCCCGGGAGGGAAAGGGGAGAAGAAGGTTGGTGCCTTTACAACAGAAGGCACACAGCTCCCCCCTTCTTTCTGTCGGGCCGCCACTGGGGAAGCGCCCGTTTGTTCGGGCGTAAGGGGTGTGGAGGTTCACCCGGACACCTACTCCAACAGTGGGGATGTCTGGGTGGATGTGCGGGTGCATCCGGACACCACAAGGGTGTTCGGGTGTTCGGGTGTTCGGGTGTTCGGGTGTTGTTCGGGTGTTCGGGTGTTGTTCCAGGGTGTTCGGGTGTTCGGGTGTTCGGGTGTTCGGGTGTTCGGGTGTTCGGGTGTTCGGGTGTTC
>JAJMRX010000023.1:0-174447 GCA_030558135.1 Petasospora adriatica | reverse complement strand
GAGGAGAGAGGTGAGCCCTTTACAGCAACAAGAGTGCCTTGCACTGTACAGAAGAAGAGTCTTCAGCTCATAAAGACCTGCTCTATTGCTGTTGACACTCGCCGTTACAACTGGCGCGAGCGTCTAGTCGGGACAACTATAAAGAGCGAGGCACTACCACTCACTCCATCACCTCTCTGTCCCGGCTATGAGTGGACGCCAGTGCCGGCTCGTCTCCAGTTCCGCCCCAAGGCCCACCAGTCAACTCTCAACCAGACTGTGATTGCGCCAGTTTACCCGGAGCACTCACGCTGGACATCGAACAAGTTCAGTTTGTTGCCGGAGGAAAAGGAGGACTCGGAAGTGACATCTGCGAGAGCTCGTACTGCGAAGAAGAGTCTCCAGCTTACGAAAGGGTACTCTCTTGGTTCAGTAAGCCGCTCCAACTGGCGTGAGCTTCTAGTGGGAGCGGTGGCAAAGGATATGTCCTGTACTACTTCGGCCCTCTGCCCAAGTTATGAGTGGACTCCAGTGCCACGCCACCTTCAGTTCCGCTCAAAGCCTCAGAGCTCGAAGCTACTGAGACGATCTGAGAAGAGAGCTACGCTGTGCTCAGAGCACATTCGCTGGACATGGAACAAGTTCATTGTGCTGCAGGAGGAAGAATTGCCTGAGACCCTGCCGGTGGCTCGCACTGAGAAGGCTCTCCAGATCACCAAGAGACACTGTGCTTCTGGATCCGCAGAGCTTCTCCGCTCCAACTGGCGCAAGCTCCTAGTGGGTGCCACTACCGAGAAGAATGTGTCTTCAAGTGCCCAGTCCACCTATTCAGGTGATGAGTGGATGCCGGTACCACGCCGCCTCCAGTTCCGCTCAAAGGGTCAGGCAGGCATGATATCGAGACAGACCAAGAACAGTGAGTTTGTGAACACAGTACACTCACGCTGGACATGGAACAAGTTCACAGTGTTGGAGGACGATGCTTCTGACCTGAGTTCTGAGGAGGACTCTACTATTATTGAGCTGCCTGTTGATACCGCATTGAAGGCCACTGCTGAGATTGCTTTAGAGGCTACTGTTGAGACCGCTATCCCTACGCAGATCTCTGTGCCTACTCTGCAGGACAAAATCCAGAAGCAGCGGAAGCAGAAACAGCCATTTACAATGCCCAAGAGACGTTGCCGCTCTGGCTTCAGCGCTGCGCACACTCGCTGGAACTGGAACCAGTACGACATTCTGCGCTTGGACGTGCTCAGTGGGGGCTCATCTAGAGTATCGTCTGCGTCCTCGGTACTCTCTGCTGAGCAGTCACGCCCACTTAGAGTGTGCTCCTGATGGGTGGTGATGTGCTTCAAGCTATTTATTGAGTCATTATCATAATGTATGTCTCGCGGTATAGTTTTATTCACGGGATGAGATGAGCTCTGCACCGGACTCCATTCGCGTAGATTTCGGGAGTCATCGGGCTGTGTCTTTTGAGTTGAGTCCGTATCTTTGTCAGCTCCACACTGCTCTCAACAAACGACCTGGGCCAACCTGCAGTTAGTTGTTCCTTCAGAAAGTGTTCTTGTAGATGTCCAATCGCTGCTCATATTTATTTTGCACCTTTTAAGCTAAATGTAGTGTCCTCTAACTTCACTGTTGGACAATCCCCAAACCAGTATAAGATTAGTGGAGTCAAATAGTGTTGTTTGTGTAAAATTTCGACAGACCAGAAAGACAATGGCCAAAGCCATCATTGAATGGTTACTCCACGAGTGTTTCCCCTTGCCTATTCACATTATACGGGGTTTTGAAAGTTCGCCCCAGACATCCTTGCAAACACCTGGACATATTTATCTTGAACTCTACATACCTAATTTAAGACCACATACCTAATTCACCGTTCCGGTCAGTCAATATCAAATAGCCAAAGGATATCACACCTCAAGGAGGCAAAAAGCCCTTGCGATCAGAAGCCTCCACACCGTTAATACACAGGGGTTGGAGCTTATCCGATAACAAGTTATCGCAATGAGCCTCATGGCTGGCACGTGTGCTGGTTGTCAAGCTCTATACACCGCAAGAGGCATCCTGCTCGTATAATTCCCTTCTTTCATCTGGACACAATTGAGCAAGCCTGACTTGTAAATCAAGGGGAACTCATTGAGTTCAATCAACATTCTGCGCACCATGGTGTCTCTGAGAGGTTAGAATCAGAAGATCACAGCCATAGCTGATGTTTGAACTGCAATAAGAATGAGGGACTCCCCAGATAAAGTTTACTTTCGTAGGATACTGTGCTGATTAGGCAGGGACATACGGAGACCCTGTTTGAGAGCAGGAGGAATCAGCGACTTTGGATCCGTTTGCTTCATGTGAGAGTGGAATTATAAGAACAGCAGATTTGGGGGCAGGGTTTTTGAATTCGAAATCTGTTGGGATGGCCTCGGCCCGGATGAAGCCTTGGAAATAAGGATTGAAGACTGGTCGCCAGTAGGCTCCCTGCGAAGCCTTTACAGAGAAACTTTCCAGCCAGAGCGACATTCAAAACAGCCTGAAGAATGGAATTTGATGTAGCAGGACAGGAGAAATAAACGTGGACATTGTTGAGTTTCGGGAGAACGGCGAATAATGGCAAATCCACTTGGTGAGCTACATACCGTACGCAACCATTCCTAGCTGCCAGCATCCTAGTAAACATCAGTTCACTGAATTCTTCCACGGATCCTGACAGCTTCAAGCTTCAAGTTGCATTCGATGTGGGACACAACGGCTCCTACGCTTAGGACGACCATGCATCTGGGATGAAGACCAGGGTGCTTTCCCTTTCTAACAGGGCAAAAGAGCAAAATACGGAGAATTTACACTGACAAATGTGAAATTTGAAAAACGCTTTCAGAAGCAGACTGCAATAGCCTCATTAATTCACTATTGTTTAACTTTCAGTTACCAGCAGGTGAAACGATCTCCTTCAAACGCATAGCTCACAGAGATATCTTAAATGAAGGAGATGAATTCATGCACAAAGTCCTGGAAAGTTATTGTGGCTATGCCGTTGCCCTGGACATCGAACTTTTTGAAGATGTTAGTACAGCGCAGTAGCCAGATCAAACTTTCGACAAACATATCAAATCTCAAGGACATCGGTCTGTTAGTGTTAAAGTCTCCAAATTTCTGGAAGACGAAAAGAACAATGTCTGTAGGTAAACGGTATCCAAAGCTCTCAAGAGCAGCCTGGTATTCACCGAACGAAATTTTACCATTCTGATTGACATCGTACCTTTGAAAAGCCTTTCTCCAGTGAATCAAATATGTCCATAGATCGAAGAACTCTTTAAATTCTATTGTACTTGATCCATCGGTGTCAAAAAGTCTTATCATCAATCTCAAAGTGCTCGATCCAAATTGAGACCCGTCATTGTTAAGGAGCGCAGTTCCCAGCTCCTCTTCGGTTAGTGTACCGTCTCTGTTCCGATCAGCCCTATCGAAGATATCCCTGAGCTGACGGTCAAGAATCTGAGCCGCACTTTCTTGCGGTGAGGCCTGAATTTGAGGCAGAGGCTGCTGAGATGACGGGGATTGATATTGATGAAACGGTGCCTGTGAGAGCGCAGGCGATGATTGATAAGAGTTGTTCGTGTAGCGCTGCTGAATATAATCCATCGACCCATCGTTACTCGTCCTACTTGATACTCGCTGTCCCTGAATACCTGGTGCCTTCTTGGGCGGGGCTTGGTTCAGCTGGTTCCGTGAAGGATGGGAGTGGAGAGAATGGGGTTGCTGGTGCTGCTGCGGCGGCTGGTGCTGTTGATGTTGGTGTTGCTGCTGTTGTGAGAGTGGTGGCGGTACCCGATGCACAGGTTGTGGCCGGGTATATGAAGTCTGTGAACTATGACGAGGATGGTGATTTTGCGGTGAGCTTCCGCCCCGGCGATGATTACTCCCGAAGGCCTCTGCAGGCGTGGGGAAGTTCTGTTAATGTTAGAGGACCGATAATCGATGTACAAGTATCACATACCATAAGCTCATCTCCAGCCATGGTTCGATCAAGCAAAATATGGCTTTATATTCGATTGCTGAAGTTGTTGATGTGAACAAAGATTTTGTAAGCGTTGAAACTGCTCAAGCTTCAGCGCTATCGCGGAATATATCGAGGCAAGCTCAAGCGTGAAAGCCGAGCTCCCGAATTAGAAGTACTACGCATCTAAACCCCAGCACAAGCTGCACTTTGTGCCAAAGTTCTTCATGTTCAGATTAAATCTCATTTTCTTTTTACAAAGTACACGTAACCATATGAATGAAAACCGAAATTTAGTTTCTTCTCTGGAAACCACCTCTTCTGCCCTGGTTTCTCTCTGGAGCGGCCTCCTGCAAACGGGTCTGTGGCAAGATACCCTCTGGAACGTGCAAGTACTCTCTCAGGTACTCCACACCCTCGTCAGTGAGGGTGTAGTAGTAGTACTGCCAAGAGAACTGAGTCTTAACGTAACCCTTAGAGGTCAAAGACTGCAAAGCCTTGATGACATACAAGTTCTTGGTGTCGATCTCCTCGTGCTTTGGCTGGTTGAAGTCCTTCTTGGCGACAACAACACCCTCTGTTTAAGTTAGTAAATCGTTTTGAAACCAAAGTCCCATCCAGAAGATCTCTGAGCAACAGAAATGCTCACAACATTATCGACCGTGTACAACAACTTCCGAAGGCAAATATTAGTTAGTTTGTTGATTCAATGAAACCCATTAGTTGGTTATGTGTTTCGAGCCTTCCAGCAGACAGATCAATATATACAGACGACTGCCTCCACAAGCCTGGTGAAATACTGATCAGCTCGAAAATAGGAGTGTCGGTTTCCTTGCATCGACCAGACATAATCCTGGTGTGGTGTCAAGAGTTGTGAGAGAGTAGTCGAAGAGATGTTGAAGAGCCATCGAAGAGTTGTAACGGGATGATTATGTTGTGGATCTTGTGGTGGTAATGATTTTTACATACCACTGAACAAGTACTTGTGAATCTTGTCTCTGTCCTCCTTTGGAATCAGCATCTTGAGATATACTTTTGATGTCTTGTATGTGAACCTTCTACAAGAATTCGTGAATCGTTGAAGTTTTACTTTTTCACCGCGAGTCCGTGACTGTGTAAATTTTTCCAATGTGTCCCTTAACAGCATTACTGGGGGTGCTCACCAAATTTCGCGCAAAGAATAGGCTTGAGAAGCCCTACTGCCCGGAAAACTTACAAAAATTTTCGAGAATAGGACTGAAAAATACGCACAATAAGCCGCTAGAAAATTATCCATGGGTAAAAATGAGAATGGGAGTAGCCCTAATAAACACGTGACCCCAAAGTCAGCCCTGAAGTTACGATTGAGATAGACCTGCATCCCTGAGAGGAGCGCTTTGTTGTCCGGACAGTTTGACACAATAGTGATACTTATCTGGGACATTGGCATCAAATAATTTCATCATCGATAGAACCGGGCACAACGAAGCTATGCCGATAGGACTTCCGCTTGATGAAGAAGCACTGGAGCAGGTGCCAGTCATTGATAACACTGATTCACACTCTGTTGTGTCGTTCAACACCAAACTCAAGCAATCGAAGTTGTACCGCTTGACAGAATACCAATCGCAGTTCAAGATACTTCACTTGCCCTTGCTGAATTGGGCTATACTTCTAACGTTTCTGTCACTGCTTTATAGGCTTATTCATCGTTACGAGGGAATGTACCAAAGGAGTACTTTACTGACAACGGTGACAACCAACACACTTCTCTTTGGATTATCAGACACATTGGCGCAAAGTATCTCGTGCGTACTTGAAATGATCTCACAACAGAGACGTACGCGGCTGAGACATTCATCCTCTGTGCTCCCCATTTCCCTTGAAAGCTTTCAGCAGAGCCCCAATATTGGGTTTAGAGACCAGGTTGATGATTCATTCTACGCGGACTACGGCGATACCAGGGTTGCTCGCCACCGCCAAAACAGTTTGCAGTCCATTCACTCACAGTACCAATCGCTTTCTGATCAAACGGACAAAGATATCTTCAACTTCAGAAGATTTGTTGGGTTCGTTTTATGGGGTTCGGGATTGGCATTTGTGCAAGTCGCGTGGTATTGGGTTCTCAATCATCTCTTCACGACAGATCCCACACTAGTCTCGGTATTAGAACGTGTGCTGTCAGATCAACTCTTCTACTCTCCCATATCATTGTTCTGCTTTTTCACGTACTCCAATTTTGTTCTTGAGGGAGGCGATAAACAGACGCTCTCAGAGAAAATCAGCAGGATTTATCTGAGCACACTGGTTGCCAATTGGTGTGTTTGGCCATTAGTCCAATTCATCAACTTTCTAGTGATGCCAAGGCAGTTCCAAGTTCCCTTCTCCTCCTCTAGTAAGTACGACTTTCGCTATTGACTAACACATTACAGTTGGGGTTGTTTGGAATTGTTTTCTTTCGATGAGGAATGCCGCAAACTAATAAATACTCAATCCAGAAAGACCTCTCAGCTCAATTGATAGAATTCCACCCTCTTGACGAAAAACGCAGTGGCCATATTTGGGATAAGCTTTGACACCTATTATGCGGCGGGGTTGTAGTTACTGTTCGCGACTCGCAAATCGATAATTTTTCACGACTATGTGTAAGTAAGAGAGGGGAGGTTGAGGTACAGCTGACGACATTTCCACATTATCGCAATTAGTGAAATCAACCCGACATGAGTACCAACAGATTCATAACGAAACCTTCGCAGAGACCAGATGGAATCGATGAGATTCTTTCCACACTCAAAAGATACGATGCCTCTGTCATCAAGGATCTCGAGGACTATCTCCAAGATCAGTACGAAAATGGATATAGTGATGTGAATGCTAATTTGGCGCTCCTAAAGCTTTACGAGTTGAGTGACGACACTTCACTTGAGAGGGAAGAGGCCACTATCAAAGTTCTGGTGAAGGGCATAACGCAGTTTGACGATCAAGACTTTGCTTTGTATCTTCATTTGCTTCCATCCTTCGTTCTGAGCACAAAGAACGACTACACCACCAAGATTCAAGAGCTGGTTTCTCTTTACGAACTTCTCATCTCTAACAAGTTTACAGAGTTCGAGCAAAAGAACCAAGAGCTTGGCGAGCTCGTCGACGCTATCAATGTTGCGGCAGTTAAAAAGACCTTTGCGCAGAACAAAAGCTCAAAGTTCATTATTAGAGATACGGTCACAGAAGATGTGCCAACTGCGAAGCTATCAAAGGTATTTGGACAGTTGCTTTGAGGCCAATGCATCTCGATGACCTCTAAATCTTGGAGGTTATCCGTCAACGTTAATGCCATGTTCTCCCCAATTTTTACAACCGATTTAAACTTGCTTGAATTTTCGAGTAATCAAGCTTATTCAATCGGTGTAGTTTTCCATGAATCTCGACCTTGTTATGGTACAATAGCCCACAATATCTCATCTTACTTTCCGAAAAGGGAGACGGTTGGCGCACGCACGTAGTAGAATTTTTTCCTGACCTGCGCAGACCTCTCTTCAAGAGCTCATCGCTAATTGATCAGAACTCAAGAAGCCCCCGAGCTTGATTTCATCCATCATGGTGATCAAAAGAAAGAGAGCGGACTCTGATACAAAGAAGAAAGAGTCTCCATTACTTCGTGAGGACGCCTCGGAGGTGCCATCAAGCTCCGTGCTTGAGCAGAGCGAGGTGGCTTTCCCCAGAGGTGGCGCTTCTTCTCTGACACCCCTGGAGCTCAAGGAAGTTGCAAATGAGGCTGTAAGAGACGTTCTTTTCGAGAATGAGTCTTCAACAGTTAAGGCTGATGCATCTCATCGGCCATCAAAGAAGAAGAAGACATCTAAGACTACATTGGTGCCAGAGGGCGAGGAGAAGAATCAAGTAACAGTTGAAAGGCTATCTTTTAAGAACCTTCTACCAGGAACGTTGGTACTGGGACAGATCACCGAGATTAACCGCATGGATATTGTATTAGCTTTGTCAGACAACCTTGTTGGGTATGTTCCAGTTACCAGCATCTCACCTACCTTGACGACAATCTTGGAAGAGCTGGATGCCAGCGACAGCGAAGAGGATAGCGATGAAGAATCACAGGGGTCTTCGAAGGTCACTTCAGGCACAATTGAAACACAATCCATGCCCGAGCTGTCGAAGATGTTCACCATCGGTCAGTGGTTGCGGGCCACTGTTATTGACTCCTCCACTCCTTCGGATAGCAAGAAGAAGCAAAAGAAGAGAGTTCAGCTTTCGATAGAACCAGAGAAGGTGAACAAAGCTCTCGAGAATGAGGATCTTACGGTAAACACCACCGTGCAAGTCTCCGTAACGGGCATCGAGGATCACGGCATAATTTTGGACACCGGGAAAGAATTGGGTGGATTTATTTCAAACAAAGAGATCCGTAACGCTGGAATCGAACCAGAGAGCCTTCAAATGGGCAGTGTATTCCTGACGAGTATCGCTAACAAGAATGCCCGCACTTTGACCTTGAAATTGAGCTTCAACAAAAAGGTTCCTATTTCTTCTATCTCAAGTATCGACGCTATTGTACCTGGAAACTTGGTGGAGGCTGTTGTATCTGAAGTCAGAACGGATGGCCTGGTTCTGAGAGCTTACGGAATCATGGATGCTACTGTAAATCTGTCACACATCGGTGTATACGCAATTGATGAGTTGAAGCACAAATTTGCTGTCAGTTCTGTCGTCAAGGGTCGTGTTCTTGCTGTTGTCCTATCAGGAGGCGAAAGAAAACTTATTATGTCTCTGCGCCCTGCTGTTCAATCTTTGGAACCTACTTCGGCAGAAGAAGCTTTGCTCGCCTTCCCAGTTGGCCACGTTTTTGATGACGTGGAAGTGGAGGCTGTGGATAGCAGCTACATTTATGTCAAGATTACAGACGAAAAGCATGGTCAAGTCCATCTCTCTAGAACGGACTCCAAGAAAACTGACCTTAATAGTCTCTACTCTCCAGGATCAAGACATAAGGCCAGAGTTTTGGGCTTTGCACCAGTCGACAATCACTACACATTGACTTTCGATCCAACTGTGATCAACCAGAAGTATCTCAGACCTCAGGATATTCCGGTGGGTGAACTTGTTACAGGCGAAGTTATTTCTGTGTCGGAGACAGCATTGCGTCTCAAAATTTTCGAGAAGTACGAGGCAATAGTGCCTGCATCTCATATGAGTGATGTTAAACTCATATATCCTGAAAGAAAGTTCAAAATCGGATCTAAAGTGAAAGGTCGGATTCTCAGCATTTCCAAGTTCAAGAATGAGATTCAGATCACTATGAAGAAGTCTTTGGTTAGTGTCGAAAACGTCATTACGTCATACAATGACTTGAAGGTTGGTGAGAGGTCATCAGCTATTGTCGAGTCGTTTAAACCAAGCGGAGCTATTGTGTCCTTCTTTGGAAATGTCAAAGCGTTTTTACCAAAGTCAGAAATCAGCGAGACCTTTGTCACAAAGCCGCAAGATCACTTGCGTCTCGGTCAGACAATCACAGTTAGAATTGCTAGCCTTGACGTTGATGCTAAAAGAGCCACTGTCAGCTGTATATTGTCGGCTGAATCTACCGAGGCACAGAAGAAGGCTTTGTCTAACCTTGTTGTTGGGAGATCGATTGTGAAAGCACAGATTGTTGAAAAAACAAAGGATTCGGTGGTTGTCGAGCTGCCGGGTAACAACTTGAGAGGTGTCATCTTCGTCGGCCATCTATCGGACGGCAACTTTGAACAAAATCGAGCTATATTGAAGAGACTCAAAGTCGGTTCCTCCATTGATGGCCTTGTTCTCGATAAGGATGCCCGTTCCAGAATTTTCAATCTCAGTTCCAAAAAGAGTTTGATTCTCGCTGCTGAGTCAGAAACTCTGCCTGTTAAATTCAAGGATGTCAAGGTTGAGGATATTCCTATCGCTGGATACGTCAAATCTGTGACAGATAAGGGTGTCTTTGTTGGCTTCGGTGCCAAGCTCGTTGGATTGATTTTGGCCAAATATGCTACGGAGCGTCCAGTGGATGACCTGAGCAGTGTATTCTATGTTAATCAGTCTGTGGCAGTGAGAGTCTTGAGAGTGGATGAGGAAAATCGGAGATTCCTTCTTACCCTCAAGGAGAAGAAGAACGTCGGTCAATCTGCAGTCAATCCTGTTGACACAACTGTCAAAGGAATCGATGATTTGATTCCTGGAAGAATCACCAAGGCCCAGATAAAGAGCGTGAAACGTACTCAAATTAACGTGCAACTGGCAGATAACATTCAAGGACGTGTTGATGTATCTCAGATCTTCGATTCCTATGAGGAGATCAAGAATCCTTTGCACCCTCTCGAACAGTTTGCGAAAGGAGATGTGCTCGAAGTCAAAGTTATTGGCTACCACGATGCAAGAAACCACAGATTCCTTCCTATTTCTCATAGAAAAACCAAGGAGACGATATTGGAACTTACTGCCAGACGTTCGGATATTCTCGAGGAGTCATACACACCTCTTTCTCTGGAGAAGGTCGAGGTTGGTACAGAGAAACTTGTGTTTGTCAATAACTCAGCAAAGGGATATTTCTTTGTCAGTTTGTCTCCAACTGTTAGAGGCAGAATTTCTTTGATGGAGCTTTCTGAAGACACTTCTTCTCTAGACAACGTTGATGAGGCGTTCCCTGTGGGATGCGCATTGAAAGCGAAGGTGAAGGCGATTGATACTGAACACAACTCTGTTTTGTTGACGGCCAGAGCGGACGATATCACCGCCATTGAGGATCTAAAAATTGGAGACAGACTTCCGGCGAGAGTGGTAAGAGTTTCCGAAAGCTTTGTCATTGTTGAACTTGCTGAGAATCTTTCAGCCCTCTCCTTCATCACTGACGCACTGAACGACTATACACAGAAGCTTGAGAACACGTTCTCGAGAAATGACATTATTCCCGCCGAAGTTTTGGATATCGATCTGAAGAACAAAAAAATCTTTGTTTCTCTTCGCAGAGAAGGGGCAAAGGATAAGCTGATCAGATCGTCATCCGACCTTTCACGTGGAGATATTGTTCACGGCTTTGTCAAGAATGTATCTGAAAAGGGACTGTTTGTTTCCGTTGGTCGTACAGTTACTGCTTATGTGAAGGTGAGCAACCTCTCTGATTCTTTCATCAAGGACTGGAAAAAATTCTACAAGGTTCACCAGCGGGTGATTGGAAAAGTTGCCTCTTCAGATGACGAGGGGAACGTAACCCTCACACTCAAGGAATCTGAGGTGAACGGTGAGCTCAACATTCTCAAGCGTTTCGAGGACTTGAGAGTTGGCGATATCTTAGAAGGATCAGTGAAGAGAATCACTGACTTCGGTATCTTCGTGAAACTCGATGGAACATTGAACATCAGCGGACTGTGCCATCACTCTGAGATTTCTGACAACAACGTTCAAAACTTGGAAGCGTTGTTCGGAGAAGGTGACCGAGTTAAGGTGAAAATCCTGGCTGTCGACCTCGCCAAGAAGCAGCTATCTCTGGGAATGAAGGCTTCGTACTTCCAAGAAGACATGGAAATGGCAGATGCAAACTCAGACGAGGAGGCAGATATGCAAGAGAACACTGATGAGGAGGAAGACTCCGAGGAAGACTCCGCGGAAGGCTCCGAGGAATTCATTAAGGGAGACTCGGAAGAAGGTTCCGAAGATGATGAGGAGATGGATGAGGGCACATTTGGTGTCACTCAGATCGAAAGCGAGAACGAGTCCAGCTCAGATGAAGAGGGTAACGGCGATCACCTCGTTGATTCCGAGAAGGGCCTCTTCGGACTAAATACCAACGGATTTGACTGGACTGCCTCCATACTTGATCAAGCACAGGAAGAAGATTCAAGCGATGACGAAAACTTCACTGAGGTCAGATCGAAGAAGAGAAGATCGAAATCCACAGTGCAAGACGTTACAGGGGACATCAATTCGAAGGCTCCACAATCTGTTGCTGACTTTGAACGTCTCATCATTGGTAACCCCAACTCTTCTGTCATCTGGATGAACTACATGTCTTTCCAGCTCCAGCTCAGTGAGATTGAGAAAGCTCGTGAGATTGGAGAGCGTGCTTTAAAATCGATCAACTATAGAGAGGAACAGGAGAAGCTCAACATCTGGATTGCTCTTCTCAACTTGGAAAACACTTTCGGAACTGAAGAAACTCTGGACGACGTCTTCAAACGCTCAAACGAGTACATGGAGCCTTTGATCATGCATCAGAAATTGGTCAGCATCTATACAATGTCTGAGAAATATAAGCAAGCTCGGAACTTGTTTAAGGTGATGACCAAAAAGTTTGGCAAAGCATCGGTCAATGTATGGGTGAGCTACGGTTCTTTCCTCCTTGACCAGGGAGAGACCGCAAATGAAGTTCTGGCAGCGGCGCTCAATGTTCTACCGAAGCGTGACCATATCGAGACGGTCAAGAAGTTTGCCCAGCTTGAGTTCTCGAAGGGTGAACCTGAGCAGGGAAGAACACTATTTGAGGGACTCATTGCTGATGTTCCAAAGCGCATCGATTTATGGAATGTCTACATCGATCAGGAAATCAAGAAGAAGGAGAAGAAGAAGGCTGAAGACCTCTTTGAGAGAGTCTTCACTAGAAAGCTCTCACGCAAACAAGCGAAGTTCTTCTTCAGCAAGTGGCTTACATTCGAGGAGCAACAAGGTGACTCGAAGACCGCAGACTATGTGAAGGCCAAAGCACAGGAGTATGTCCAGGAACATTCATAAATTATAAAAGCCCTCATTTTTGTTGAACGTAGCTTTTGAGATCACGATGTCCGGGTTGTCTCGATATTGAGGAGGGCAATATCGTCTTCTCACTCTCCTAACATTACCCTGAAAGTAGCGAGAGAAAACCTCCTTGGTCACATGATGAGATCACCCACTCAAGTTCTCCTTTTCATGTCAGTTTTACTCCTCTGGCTCCCATTTCTACGATCATCAACACTGGGTATCAGCGGGAGCACAAATCACTCCACGGATTTTGATTTGAAGAGCCTGAACAAACTCTTTTTGTGCTCAGAAGTAAATCCAGGACTCGCTTGCTTCAAGCGCTATAGCAGAGAGCTCATCAAAGAACTAACTGATTTGATGCGGTCACAGGGCAAGCCAGCACAAGACACCGTGAGGTGAGTAATCTCGAAGGACGTCACTAACATGCTTTAGATGCTTCCAGACAATCATGAAAGAGACCAGAAGTAGTGTCATATTCTTTGAGATATCGCATTGTATCTATACCTCAGGCATAGATGAGGGTATGTCGAATGTTTCAGCGGATCATGTGATCAAACCAGGCGGCTTTCTGTCAAGCATGTCGCCCATGAGACTACCAAAGTGTGACTCTGTTGTCTGGGCATCTGTGATAGTTTCGAGCCTGATTGTTTTGAGCCTACCTCTAATTGAATTGCTACACAATAGTTACAAACGAGCTACTCTGCATAACTGTCCCTGGGTTATATTTGAGTTGCCAACACCGACATATAGTCAGGAATCTGAGGATCAAGAGGAATGTGGAAACTGTCCGCCACCACTATCGCACCCTTTGTCGAACAACCCTTTAATCTCTCACCAGAACACCAAATGTGATGCTACCCGGAAGAAAGGAAAGAAAAAGCGTATCTTCATACCCGGTCGTGGTTGGATCTCAAGGAAGAATTTGGAGAAGGAGAACCACACGGTGATGGCCTCTCCGCTTGGTGAGGAAAGATATACGGAACAGAAAATGCTATACAACGTTGAGTTGAAAGACGGGAGAGAGACTTCGATCGCCAATCTGACGCGCTGAAGAAAGTATGGGGCTCGCTATCATATATGATGTGTCACTTTTGCAAGTGGGGCGATTGCGTTTGTGGCCTTCACCTGCAGGCGCGCGATTCTCCTGTGTAGGATAAGCGATGACATTTTGTCAAGTCTTCATCAAACTCTCAAACCTTCGCCTCCCCATTATCGATTTCAGACCACTCTATGGATCAGTCGAACAAGGATCTTCATCCGACGTACATTGTGACTGTGGATCTGGCTGCCGTTGTTGAGAGCACTGAAATCAGCAGTGACTGGGATTCAGCATTTCCACCGGAAGGACTGACTGTACCAAATAGTGATATCTCTGAAACAAACTCGGACTCGGACTACCGAATAACAGGGATCACCATCATGAGCGCAGAAGCCGGCAAAGAGCGCCAGATTGCTGATCCGCTGAAGGCGAAATATATGGGCTATGGCGTGGTGAGGCTCTTCAGGGATTTCACGCGCAACGATGAGAGAAAAGGACCTGATAATGAGGTAGAAATTGAGTCTGATGATACAACCGTGGCTATTGTTGCAATTCCAAACTATTTCTCACCAACTGATGTGCTAAGTTTTATCGGTGAGGACGTCATTAGTGAAGTGTCACATTTTCGAATGGTCAAGAGCGATAACCCCAATCGCTTTATGGTGTTGATGAAATTCAGATCGAACGAGTCAGCAAGGCTGTTCCAAGATAAGTTCAATGGGATACCTTTCAACTCAATGGAGTCAGAGCATTGCCATACTATCTTTGTAAAATCTGTGATATTCAAACCTTTGAACACACCGAATGTATCAGGAATTCCATATTTACTCGAGGACCCTTTCACGTTACAGGTGAAGCAGTCTACTGTTGATGGAGTGAGGGAGAGCCTTGAAGGATCGGTCGTCAAGGAGCTACCAACATGTCCAGTATGCTTGGAGAGGATGGATGCGGACGTCACAGGCCTGGTCACTATATCATGTCAGCACACGTTCCATTGCAACTGTTTAAGTAAATGGAGGGACGATACTTGTCCAGTGTGTCGGTACTCGAACATATCACTCGACCCTTTGAAGTCGAGTCGTTCTCGAAATGCTATTCAAGAGTGCTCCTCATGTGGCGGCACTCAAAACCTCTGGATTTGTTTGATCTGTGGTAACATCGGCTGTGGCCGTTACAATTCAAAACATGCGATCCAGCACTATGAGAATACAATGCACTGTTTTTCTATGGACATTGCCACTCAGCGGGTCTGGGATTATTCAGGTGACAACTATGTACATAGACTACTACAAAATGAGTCTGATGGGAAGCTCGTGGAACTTCCATCAGCTTCCTCCCGAACTTGCTCCTCAACAGAGATATCGCATTCCACATCCGATGATTCGAAAGATAAGAATCGGGACTATGCAGTTGAGTATTCTCACGTATTGCTGTCACAATTGGAATCACAAAGAGAGTACTACGAATCTCGGTTGGCTGAAGCAGCAGACTCAGCAGCCCAGATCACTTCACAAAAGGAAGAGCTTGAGAATCGTTTGTCTTCGCTCGAAGAGAAGGTTCATAAGATGGCATTGCAAAGTTCATCTCAGACAGATCTAGCCAAAGAGGCTCGAACGGCGAAGGAGCTGGCTCGTTCTATGCAGAAAAAGTGGAAGGAGGAGCAGGCCCTTTCGGAGAACCTCGCTTCCAATCTTGATCAAATGAAGGCCAGAAACGAGAAGATCTTAGGCGAAAGATCCGACTATGAGAAAAAGGTGGCTGACTTGGAGGAACAGGTGAGTGATCTTTTGAGCCATCTGACTGCACAGCAGCAGCTAATGGATGCTCCAGAGGACATCAGGGAGGGCCATATAATAGTCCGTCCACGTCAACACGGCCATGCCAGAAGAAAGAAATAATTAGGCTCTATGAGTGAACGTATTTCTAGGCTTCCATCATCAAGTGATAATCAACTGAATTAAATCATTCACGCCGGATTTCTGCTATCTGAGACGTAGACCGACGGAGATGAAAAGTGTCCCGGTGGCCAAGAGATATCGCCGGAGATGTCCGGATGTGTACGAAATTTTTTCGACCTCTCTATCTCTATGATGATTAAAATCGTGGAGATGCGCCTTAATTTGTCCTACTTTTGGGTACAAGTTTGCCACAACTTGCCAAACTTTTGACGCCTCGATATCTGTTGAACAATTTGAACTACTAAGATGGCCAAAAACTCTATCAAGCTACTCACGAACGACGTGCATCGTGGATTGGCGGAGCTTGTTGCTAAGCGTCTTGGTCTCAAGCTCACTGAGGTGGAAATCAAGCGTGATTCTTGCGGAGAGGTCTCCTTCTCTATCAATGAGTCCGTGCGTGACGAGGACATCTACATTGTCATGCAGATTGGCTCGGGTGTTGTGAATGACCGAGTTTTGGAGCTTTTGATCATGATCAATGCGTGTAAGACGGCCTCTGCTCGCCGTATCACTGCCGTGATACCGAACTTCCCATATGCTAGACAGGACCGTAAAGACAAGTCCAGAGCTCCTATCACGGCCAAACTTATGGCAGACATGCTCACCACAGCAGGTTGCGACCATGTGATAACAATGGATCTCCATGCCTCACAAATTCAAGGATTCTTCGACGTGCCCGTGGACAACCTTTACGCCGAGCCAAGTGTGGTGAGATACATTCGTGAGCACGTTGATTACGAAAATGCCATCATCGTATCACCAGATGCTGGTGGAGCCAAGAGAGCTGCTGGTCTCGCGGACAGACTCGATCTTAACTTTGCTCTCATCCACAAGGAGCGCGCTAGAGCCAACGAAGTATCAAGAATGGTTCTTGTGGGTGACGTTACTGACAAGGTCTGTCTCATTGTTGACGATATGGCGGACACTTGCGGCACACTTGCCAAAGCAGCCGAAATTCTCCTGGAGAACAATGCGAGATCTGTCATCGCCATTGTGACACACGGTATCCTTAGTGGCAACGCAGTGAACAACATCAACAAGTCTAAGCTAGACCGTGTTGTGTGTACAAACACTGTTCCATTCGAGGAGAAGCTCAAGATGTGCCCAAAACTGGATACTATCGACATAAGTTCAGTATTAGCTGAAGGAATCCGTCGTCTACACAACGGCGAGAGTATATCTTACTTGTTCCGCAACGCTCCACTCTAGCATGTGCTTCGATTTATTTGAATATATGAATCACAAACCAAAGTTGGAAGGATCAAATTCCTTCAGTGACGGGTAGATAACTCCCTGATTGCCTATATGCTTGTGTTCTTCGCCATCCATCACCTTTAAAGCCCTGTGATCTGGCACCCAGATGACGTATGCACCGGCAGCCTTGCCAGCAGTGATTCCTGGAAGAGCGTCTTCAAAAACCAAACATTCCTCAGGCTTGATCTTCGGCTCATTTTCCGGAAGCTGAGAGTTTAATGATTCTAAAGCGACGAGCCAAATATCAGGGAATGGCTTGCCTCTCCCACGCGGAACCCTCGGGTCATCACCAGTAATAATATGCTCACCAAAGAGCGCAAAGCCGTCCTCCTGAAGATGATTTGTCTTACGCTCGAAATTGATACGATTGGAGGAGGTGGCCAGCGCAAACGGAATGCCCTTATCCTTCAAATAATTGATCAGTTCCTTAGCCCCGGGTAAAAATGAGCACTTCTTCCATTTTTCCTCCTGTTTTGCCAAATTTTTGGCAATGAGTTCCTCGGGGGTGTAAGGCAACTCATAAGCATCAATCAGGAGACGTGATGCTTCTGGCCCAGGACGGCCTTGTAACTGGATTTTAACATCCCATGTCAGTTCACCTTTACCGTGCTCCGCAAGGACCTCATTTGTAACTTCTGTGTAGATATCCTCTGTGTTGATGAGAAGACCATCCATATCTGGAGTTGGTGTTAGAGAGAACGGAGGTCATAAGAGTTAAACATACCAAAGAGGCAAGCTTTGAATCTTCCATATCATTAGTATGCGACTTCAGATTTGATTACACGACTGGAATACATACTTTTTTTCTGCAGTCATTATATTTTATTTCATATAAATACCTTGAGAGTTTAGCTGGGAATGATAGACCGACAAATGGGAAATGTTCGCATGCTTAGTCAGCACAAGTCATCTGACGGCAACAACTTCCAGTAGCTCGCTCACAGGAGCATTAATATCGTCATAGAGGTGGGAGAGCGTTTCGGCATGTAGGACATTGTAGCTTGTACTTCATCCAGGCTTCAAGGCAGGAAGTGTGGAAAATGTGGCGACAGGGTGTCATCATATAGCTTCTTCTCTGGAGGAAAGTAGCGGCTTGATCTAAATTAGATTTCAGCACTGGCACCTCCACCGTGTTCATACAAATGGCACAATCAACAGAAAATACACCGTTTTCGTGCTTTACTCCGGAGCCCGACTCAATATCACCGGTAGGCTGTAGAGGTGATTGTTCGCTAGGATCAAAGTGATCGATACCGAAACCGGTTTCCAAGTCCTCAACCGTGAGAGCTGGGTGGTAATTGTACGTCTGTGGAAGCCAACTCTTGGGCAACATGAATCTCGCACCCAATAAACTCTGTAAGAAGAGAAGAAGAATTTGAAGACCCAACCAAGCCACCGTGATCAAGAAGAAACGACGATCCGTATGGTGATCGAATACGTTATCCTCAATCACTAATATATAAAACAACGGAGCCGTTCGTACCAGGGTAGTGCCGATAATAAACCACCATTTGAATGAGCGGTGCGATCCCCTGATTACATTTCTGTAGGTTTGAGGGAGCCAGTACGAATTGAGCAACAAAACCACCACATATTCGAAAGACCGCCGAACATGCTTAGGCCATGAGAACGAGTTGAGTACCACAAACGTGAAAACTATCAGTGCGAAAAAGAATCTCGAATAAATAGCTCCGCTGACTTGCGACTCGTCTTGAGGCTCCGCAGGCTGTTGCGTGGCTTGTTGTCTCGTCGTTGGTAGTCCTTGCTCTTCGCCACTTGCTTGGTCGTCATCGATTGGTCTCCCCTGAAGAGCAGTGAAAATATTCAGACTTCTCTCGTTGATTTGCGACATGAATATACTTATCATGAATCTCATCTCGAACATTGAGGCCAATATGAATGATAGGAAAGCACTCACAGTCAATGGCAAGTAAAGCTGAATCCAAACTGCAGAACCAACCAAGTATATCATAGACAGGGACCCATCGACCAAACTCATCAAACAGATGGACCAAAATGATATCCGAGAGATGGTTGATGGCGTATTAGTATGGTTCATCTGCTTAACAATCAAAACATTCTGAAGCAGCAGCAACACAACACCAGCTATGATGATATTGTGATAGTTGCGAAGCTTGGCCTCAGACCTTATACCTATGACAGTAGGGACGGCCAACTCAATACCACAATCAGGAGAGAACAGGAAACCAGTAAAGTTCAACTGTGGAATAGCCGAAAAATCAATAGGGCGTCCAATAGGGGATGTCAGTTCCTTGTCAAGATCCGAGAGCTGCTCCTTTGTCATATTCACTGTATTTAGGTGAAAGTAGGAAACGTACTCACAATGTCTAATTGACTTTTCCAAAGTGCTTTGAAGATAATTGAGTGATAGGGCATTGTTGTTCTCCTCCGGGACATGGAAATCGGTAGTCTCGAGATAGCTTAAAGTCAAGTTCTTGGTCAAATCAAAATTGTTTTCCGAGAATGTCAGGTGCTGAATACCGCCATACAAGCTCAAAAACTTTGCACTATCGGTCATTGTGATCATATTTCCAGTCTCTGGGAAGTAAAATCCTTTCGTCTCTATGAAGTGCCTGTCTGTGTCATCATCGTCGTAGAGGTCAAAGTCCACATTTATAAGTTTGACTTTATCTTCAACCTGATTGAAAGCCTTCCCGTACACCTTATCTCTTGTATTCACAGTCATACGGATAGCACCAGAGGGTATTGTGACATTTCCGACAACGTTCCCACTGCCAGACTCGGTGAGTTGAGAGGAGGGGACGTGCGTATCCTCATAGAATTGCTGCAAATAAGGTGGTAGCTGCAAAGGGAGCAGCTCATATGATGTGTTTCTCTTCTCAAATCTGCCTTTCAGAGAGGATGACACATTACTAAAGTAATTGCTTGTCGATGAATCCACATCCTCCTCTAATGACCACACGTCTTGCGCCTGCATCGTGATTTCATCGGGGAGAATAGAAAAAGACTGATTGTTGTACCAGTGCTCATAGTCTTTCCCTTCAAGAGGGTATGTCTGATTCTGTTCACCATGCAATACGTCACTATAACTCAACATGAATCCGGTAATATTGCCGAAATTACGATTGAATGTTGCATTTTGAAGGGAATGGTAACTCTGGTATAGATGTGACCGGAACAAGCTTAGCTTATTGTACTGATCCTCTGATGCAGCCGGAGGCGCCTGCGGACCCGGAAGTATAAACAGGAAAAATATGATCAGGAGAATGTAATTTGACCTATTCATGCTTGAATAAGATTGTGATTTTGATCTGTATGATCTCTCAAGTGACGCAAGTACGCCACACAGGAGCTCACGATTATGTGGAGTGCCTGAACAAAGTCCTAACCGCGCGCGGATCTCGGATATCAATAACCGAGGGTCAGATGAGGGTCAAGGTTTAGAGCGTGGTACCCTCGGGGACCCTTAGAAACCCTAGGGATCTCTTAAACGTCTAAAAGTATCTGTCATCAAAGTAATACGTTAATACAGCGGGTAAGCTATCAAACGCCTACTTAGTGCTTATGCCGCCTGGTTCTGCAATGGGAGTACATCATAGGCTCGGTATAAACGAGGGTAATCTCTCGGCCCAGAAGTATTAACGGCCCATGGTAGGCGAAGGCAGAGCCCCCACACTTGTCACAACTCGCTTTTAGAGAAAGAATTCGAGAGCTTCACCCAGTAGTTGTGGAGTCTCAGCGACCCCTGAAGGAGAATCACGCGCCTTCTGCGCCATTTGCCGCATTACAGCTAAGCACCTGATATCTGGCACGTTATCATGGAAAAACTGTTTTCACTTACTGAGGGATCTCTGGGTATGTCTACAGTTGCTGCAACTATGTAGTAGTTCACATTATCTCCAGACATGAAGCGAAGCGAACCTTACACGGCTGACTGAAATAATTACAGCGATTTTTGAGTCACCCCCAGCCCTGGCCGTGCCCGGCTGATATGGACTAGGAGACTCCTTGAAAAAGATTTACAAGATCTACATCATGATATCACGCATGGGTCATGTCTCAAGAGCCTCGCCCAGCTTCTGTAATTGGCAGCACGGCCAATTGGCGGCGCGAGGTGGTCCCAGAATAGCGTGGCCTGTTTGGAAAAGAAATTAAGCTGACCCTCAAACACTCCGTGAAAACTTCGGAGGCCGCGAAAAATTGGATGATTTAGAGGGGAGGGTTCAGAAAAACTCCGTTCTGCCGTGGGCCCACTTACTGTGTTGCCCACGCTGGGATCCCAGAAGGACCCCGCCACGGCAGCCTAAACGGATAAAGATGCTGACAAGCAAAAATCTGAGCATGACCAGCAATCACTTTATTGGTTTGTCGATTCCCTTTCTTGAGAAATGTTGGAATATGGATAGGCTGTAGACTGGAATGACTCAGCATAGACTATTCTTTACCCCTCTGTCTGTCAAATAACGGACTTTCAGAGTCTCACGGGATTTCTGCAAAGTGGCTGACTGCCCTGCATGCAGGCGTGGCACAACTTCACCACCCGCCAGATCGTTAGAGCCCACAGCGGTAGCCCACGCCCTTTACGCAAATTTCCCTTCCACTATATAATAGAGTAATGTCCTTTCGATTGATGGCTCCCTCCAGACTCTATTCACCAAGCTTCTTTAAGCACTACAGATTCAACTAGTGTTTCCACACAATTACCAATTATGAACTCACAACTTCCAAAAGATTTGGAGAAGGGCATCGTGAACCCTGATGACATCTCCTCCACAGAATTTGACGGACGTGAGACACACGACCTCCACGCAACCGACGAACAAGGTGCTCCAGATGGATTCCCTATCCTCAGAGTGACGACATCCAGCAATGGCGACGTTGTCTACCTTGGCAACCAGGCTTACAACAAGAGAGACCTCATCAACGCCTTTGCTGGTGACCTCTATCCAGGTGTCCACCCTGCTCCATTGAGACCTATGGGTAACCCTGTGCCATTGGGACTTTCGGGATTCTGCATTTGCTGCTTCGTCGTCTCCCTCGTGAACTGTCAAGCTCGTGGCGTTACCAACGTCAATGTCATTGCTGCCTGTGCTCTGTTCTTTGGCGGCCTTGTCGAAAGTGTCGCAGGTCTCTGGTGCCTCGTTATCGAAAACACATTTGCCGCTACTGCCCTTGGGTCATTTGGTGGGTTCTGGATGGGATATGCCGGCATTCTGATTGACGCATTCGGCATTACATCGAGCTATACAACGGCAGAGGAGCTGAACAACGCCATTGGCTTCTACCTGACTGCATGGGTGATATTCTCGTTCTTGATGTGGCTATGCACCTTCAAGTCAACGTGGCCATTCTTCATCCTCTTCCTTCTTCTCTGGGTATTCCTCATGTGTCTGGCTATCGGCAGCTTTACGGGAGAGGTGGCAGCGACAAAGGCGGGCGGCGTGTTCGGTCTCCTTGCAACATTTACTGCCTTCTACATCGTTTACGCAGGTACTGCCACACCTACGAATTCTTACCTGATTGTCCCATCAGTACCAATGCCAGGTGCAACAGTCGTTTGATTGCCACCATACTTAATACAACGTTTAATGATTGCTTGAGTAGTGAGCGGACTCCGATTCGGGGGTCATGTAGCGCAGGAGGATTCTCCACAGCTTTCCTTAAATCCGAGATGAGGGGCTTTTAAACACATAAAGGCTTCTCATTTTTTCGAGGTTGCATTCTTTCCGAGAGGGCTACTCCACTAATTATTTGCATACAACATCTCTTTTATTCCTTCACTCAAAAACTCAACGATGTTTATTATTAAAAAGTCAAAATCAATCAATAGGAGACGAAAAGGCTAGAGGGGAGATTAAGCCTTTTGTTCGATATCAACCTCAACCATTTCAGCACCGTCACTAGAAGTTGCGTCGGCAATGTCCGTCCCTTTGCTAGGCGGCGCGCCAGCCTTGATAGCGCGGAACAAATCCATCAAATCATGTCTTCCTTGATACACAGGGAAGACTATGATGTAGATGGCAGCAACAAACAGCGAGATCATCATGATAATGACCCATTGTGTGAAGTACTTTCTAGAGAAGTGATAGTCGGTACCGTAGAAGCAAAGAGGGACAATGATGTAACCACCAAACAATAGTAAAGCGTTCAACACGAGTGCGATCTTTGAAGCCCTCTTCAGTGTTCTGGTTTCCTCCTCACTGACCTCCATGGCTGCGATTTCCTCCTGATCGGCATCATCGCCAGCGACGAAAGAACCTTGCAGGGTAGAGAAGTCAAATGGCTGCGCGTTTGGTTTGAGATAGGAAAGTAAAGGAATGATGATGACAGAAGCACCGAGTGATGCAAAGTTACCCACAATAGAAGGTCTGCTTGTCATCAATGTGTTCTTGTCAATATACCCTCCGTATGCATCGGCAGAGCCAATCCAGCAAGCAATGCCAATCAGGGTGGCGATAGGTGGGCCATATGTACAGGCAAAATTACTGGTTTTGGTCCAGTACAAAGTGTAGGTCAGCACAGAAACAGCAGGGACAAGGATGATACCATAGAAGCCAATCAACCAACCGACAGATACCCCGACGTAGTTGAAAATGATCGAAACACAAGCAACAATCAAACTGAACCCGACAGTGGCGAAATGAGAGAATCTTACCAACTGAGAGCCGGTAGCATTTGGATTGATGTACCCTCTGTAAACATCGAATGTGGCAACGGAGGAGAAGGCGATGAGCTCTGCAGACATTGCGGAGGTAACGGACATGAAAAGGGTCAATACGGCAGCAGCAGCACCACTTCTTCCCAGAACAGCCCCGAAGGCGTAAATAACCGGCAGTCCAGCACTAGTCTGAGCCTCTGTCAACGCATTAGGATAAGTTTGGAAACTTGGAGAAGTCAGGAGAGCTCTTGCTGCGAGACCACCGCCTGTTCCCAATGCCCATGGAATGGTCAACCAGCACAATCCGCCGATTATATAACCACGGAGTACACCAGAAGGGGAAGCTGCAATAGCTTTCTGGCCATATGAAGGGTCACCGAAAACGGAGCCAAACCCTCCAATACAGACCGACCATGTAGTCATAAACATATCTGGGTTTCTGAAACTCAGGTAACTGGTACCGGTTGTAGATGGGAATCTCTCATCAGCCTCCTTGAGCATGTCCCAAAGCCTTCCAGGAGACCCCACAATGTCTGATGTACAGAAGACTTTGAAGCAAAGGATAAGCACCACGACATAGATGATCACAGTGTGGATCCAGTCGGAAATAAATGTAGCCTTAAGTCCACCAAATGCCGTGTAAATACACACACCGAGAGGCAAGAGGAAGTTTGCAGCAATAATGTTAATTCCACAAGATGCATTGAATCCCTGAGAGGCACCCAGAAGAAGACACGAAGCCACCATAGTGTTAGTAGCAGTGATGTAAAACATATAAACCCAGTGAGTTGGTTTATCGTATCTCGCCTTAATGATCTCTGCGATAGTGTGACAAGCCGGTGCAATTCTCTTGATCTCAATGGCCAGCAAAGCAAAACCAAAAATTTGGAAAGTACCTGAGATACCATAGAGATAACCACCAGAGATTCCATAGGTATATCCCCAGACACCCGAGGTGAGCAGAGATGCTGGCCAAATCCACGAACTGACAACAGCCGAACTTATCAATCCAGAGCTGACAGATCTAGCGGCCGTGGTGAATCTTTCAGAGTTTTGAATCTGATTCATGTACTTCGACAACGTGTAAGTGATGCCCACCATGATGAGTGCAAAAGCAGCACCCAGGCCGACAATGTAGCCATAGCCAAATGACTGAGGCAGAATGTATTCGGACGACATTGTCTTTTACTGATCTGAAATCGAATAACTGCGGGTCCATGTTGCTCTTATACTGATGTCGCTTATCAATACACAACCGAATGAGAGCTCCCCAATCGCTTCTAGATCTGCTCACTACAGATCAGACAACGAAGAGGATACGGAACACCCGGGTCCAATGGTCTGCAGATGCATCACGCATACCGCCCAGGCGCTCTTTATCAGTGACGTGTGAGCGCGTCGTGCCTTGCTGTAGGGCTGTCAATGCTCTTCCGGGGCACCGGAAACAGTTCAGCACATCTCAATCACAGCAATTGACATAGTAGTTTCACTGATATAGCCCCCATAGTCTTTGGACTTTGACCACTCTTGTTGTTTAGGTTCAATCGTGGAAAATCTAGACGCGACACGGCACTGTAGAGAGCGTCGCACTTTCTCCCCGTTTAGGTGAGCGCCCATCGCTGCTGATAAGCGGTGCAGCTACTGAGGCAGGGCTAAGCTCGCCGCGTCTTCCTCTTTGGGAAATTACAGAGCGGAGATTCCTTAAACTAGAATCGTTCGATAATATCCAAGCCAATTTAAGCCCATAAGATTGCTTCTCACTGTTCAGGCAAAATGGTGTCCGGATGCGTATGAGCGGCTACCTGTACTGCCTAAACGCGGGTTTGTGTCAAATTATAGCCCCTCTGATACGCCAAGATCCGTGACATCTTTGTATTCCCAAGAGCTTGCCAACCTAAAGAATGGTGTTTAAGGTATCCACGATGCATTTGACTGCTTTAGCGAGCTGTCCAATTCGTAACCGCCCAGGAACAAAGAATGAGCCCCCGGCTAAGCCGCTCCTGAGCTATGGAGACCCTCGTTATGATGCGGGTATTTCTTTTCTCCCGAAGCAGATACAGTTAATGAAACAGAGAGAATGTACACCCTTGAATCTCATGCTTGTTGGGCAGGAGGGATGTGGTAAGACCACATTCATTAACACCTTATTTGGGACAAAAGTGGTTCCAGATATCTGGTCTGAGCTCGGGTCCACAAAGGCCACAGAGAAATTGATGCCAGTTACAAAGACTAGCATGGTTTTGACAGAGGACATGTGCGACTTGGATTTAACTGTGGTTGAGTCGCAAGAATTTGGTAGATACATTGACAACAGCTTTGGGTATCTCCCAGTGACGCACTACATTGACGAGCAGTTGAGGCTGTACATGTTCCAAGAAGAGCAGCCAAATAGAGCGCAGCGGAGAGACAACCGAGTTCATGCTTGTCTGTTCTTTTTGGATGCGAGCTCTCGTGGCGTGTCGCCTGTGGAAATTGAGGCAATGAAGCACATTTCCACCAGAGTCAACTTGATCCCTGTCATATCGAAGGCGGATATGTTCACTCCTGATGAGATGAAAGAGATAAAGGCACTCGTGGGAAGAATTTTGAAAGCTCACGATATTAAGATCTGTGAATTTATCAAGGATGATGAGGTCAGAAACTCCATAGTGTCGAAGATTCCCTTCTCTTTGATATCTTCTGATTCCCACGTGTCAAATGATCTCCTGGAAGCTGCGGTTCAAGGAAGAAAGTACACATGGGGCATTGCAGAGGTATGGAACCCAGACCACTGTGATTTCTTGAAGCTTAGAGACATCTTGATGTCCAATCACATGCTCGACTTGATTGAGTCCACTGAGACATACTACGAGGGGTGTCGATCAAAGCTTTTAAGTACCAGATTGAACAAGGCAAGAGAAAAGGTGGAAAATTCTCAAAAGCTGAAGGAGTCCCCAACCTCTGATGGCTCTTATTTCACTCGCATGGGAAGGTTGAGCTCAATTGACGTCGAGCATTTATCAGGGATAGAGACTGCGATGCTTCTCTCTCTTTTCGGCAAAGATGCTGTGGACGAAATGGTTATCGAATGGTCACCGGTGTTTGTTCAAAAGCAAATCAGCAATAAGAACAGATTTGGTAGTCTCATTGCACAAGAGGAGAAGAAGTTTAAAGGGTGGAAGAGGGAGTTGTTTAACACTCAGACGACGTTCAACGAGGAGATTGCAGATTTCCACAAGAAAATATCTGTTCTCGAGTCTCAAATCACTTTCCTCCAATCGGGATCTGACGCTCAAGATTCGAATGCTTCGGTTGATGACACTTCAAAGGCTATTTCAGAGGTCCCAATCACCTCTAGCCAGGGGTCTGAGGCTGCCAAGGAAACAGATATCGCACATTTACCTGCATCTCATACCTGAGGTAAAGTGATGATTCCACTATACAGAGCTTATAAATGAACTTAAACGGCTAGAAATCGTAGACAAGTGACGCTTTACTGATGCCCTAAAAGCTACGTGCGCGACGCGAAGTCCAAAGTGGCTCTGAAAAAAAAATCGCATGGAAAAGTGACCCTCACCTTTACAATTTCGAGAGCTCTCCTGTGTTCTCCAATACTTGTGATGGTTGAGGGTATTTTGTATGATGTGGAATAACATCTCATGAGTAAGTTTGAATTCTCTGCCTTTTCCAGCGACATCCCTCGAGATGGGGATACAGGTGATGGTTTAACATGATGATTGTCTTTTCTAAGTATGTTTTTTTCTGGCATCTCTAATGTTAGGGTCTTGTTTAAGTACCGGACTCGATGAGTACAACCATTGACTAAATATCTGAAGTCACCAACGCCTTATCATTCTCTTTTCTCGAGATGACGACTCGCACAGAGGCATGTCGCCAGCTGTATATTAACCTTAATCCAGAACCTCCAAACCAGCATAGTCCATTTAATATCATGTCACAATACAAGCGAAGTAGCTGTCTGAATTATTGGACTTTTTCTCCCTAGCCAATTTGCCTCTATAGACTTTAGCGGGTATGAACCTGTCAACTTTACCCTGTTTACTCTGTGTTTTCAACGTAACAAAGAACTAGCCGTTTTGGGTAAATGGACTCCCATGAACCAGAAATGACCCTCATGAATGCGATCAAGGGATCCATAAATCACCCTTGCCTCTCGGGGCGAACTTAATGCTACCTGGCTTCTCAATTTTCACGGTATGGAGATCATACAATGCGCCTGAACTTTGTGAGTTCCGATCTTGCTTCCTTCCTTTCCAGCCCTTCGCTTTAGCTCCTAAGATATTTCCAGGTATTCTGGTCAATCCGCCAAATGGCTCAATCCCGTCATCGGTCTTGCTTTGAAGTAAAAGGGCATCTGCCTTGGCGACATTAATACAAGGTATTTTAAAACTTTCACACCAAATACGGGTCGAACGGTCTTCTGTGACGAATAGCCACTCTTCGGCATCGATGTGGACTTTTTGAATGAGAGCCCTAAGCAAAAATCGTAGTCTTCCGGGTAATTCTGCTCTGGTATTGATTGAATTGTGATCGCCACCCAGTTCACCTTGACAATCTAGCTGGGCCGCTTCCGTCTCCGACATGGTCACAGGTATAGAAGAATTCAGGGAATGGCGTGTGTCAGAGAACTCATGAACTCTTGGGGCATGAATTTTGTAGCGGATGCACTCTTTCCAGCGTGGTCCACATTCAGATGGTGATTCGATTGCCACCTTCGCTCTCAAGATCTCATCATTAGAGGTCACCACTCTTTCAATTAGCCTAACACTTTCACGGGAGTTTGTGGCTGTCAAAGAGAGCCCCTTTTTGTGGAAATCGAGTTCGTTCAAGGTGTAGGTGGGGATCCACAACAACACATCCAAAGACTCATCCTCGAGCCATTTCTTAAAATTACCCAGTCCCTTCGTCAAAGAAGAGACATCCAACGCTAAACGGACTCTCTTCGAGGCGTTCTCAGCACACACTGGCGTATCCATGCTTGGATTTCCGTTTAAACTGGTCAACCTTGCAATTTAAATCGAGTCTTTGAGCAGTTGAGGATCTCATCGTTAATGCGCATTTGGCGTTTCTTGGAGAGCGCGCTACCCTCTTGGAAGACCAACCTTAAAATCGCATCGCCTTACTAGGCCTGAGTGTCCTCACCAATGAGTTCATCAATAAAATGTCTATATATGCAGTTTTATATGTTCACGACTAATTCTCGTCGTTCAAGGTTTCAAACAGATTATCCGGTTTGAATGGCCACATGTCAAAGTGATGAGTAATAAGAACAAACGCCTCAGCTGGTAGATCCTTGACACGCATCTCCATCAGTTCACTAGGAAGCCTCTTAGGGAACCACTCATCAGCGCCAGGACCCAGATTACGAATACTTTCTTTCAGCAGCTTTGTTCGAAGAATCATCAAGTTTTTAGTCACGTAATCCCAAGAAAATACATTCTCGATGCTGTGATCTCTCGGATTGATTTCTAACAAGGACATGGGGCCATTCGAGAGAAGACTTTCCCCAAAGACAGTTGTACCACCACTCTTCAGGATTGATTCACTGAACGACCCCTTTTTGAACTTGTCGGTATTTGGGGTCGCCAAAAGGCGGGTATCTGAGAATGTAGCTCTAACCAGAGAGCACTTGTTCCGAGCCGCGTCACCCGGTCCTGCCATAACTTTGATAGCGGAGACCTCAGGCACCCATAAGAGCATACGGACATTCCCAAACCTCTGGACCCAATTTTGGTTTCCGAGACATGCGAGCCACTGCATCAGAAGACCTTCTTCCGCAACGTAGCCAGAAAGAAGGAGCTTTGAATGAATGTGATCTCTAGCCTCCATTCCAGGGTGTAAAATTCCGCTCTTCTCATCCGTGAGGTCTAGGTAAGTTTTCCATTGGAATGGGTTTTTGTTAACCAACTTCATTGTGCAGCCCGAGGTTTTTGGATCATTTGACAGGGAATCTAGATGCGTTTCCATCTGCTTTGCAAAGTGAGTGCGAGTTTCTAAGAGCAAGTGTTGTTTGGGCTGTAGAGCATTGTGAAGCGCATTGGCAAATAGAAGATTCCCAGAATAAACGTCCAAAATACTGAGATCCTCACTTTTGTATGCGTAACCAAGATTTTCTGTAAGCTTAATGGCCAATGCTGCGTCTTGTAAGAATGAGGCGTTTGCATATTTCCTCACCTTAGAAAGAACTTCGACGGGGACTCGGACCATTTTCTGAATCCAGGTTCATACAATCACTCTTGAAAAATAGAGGTATAAAAGTTGAAAACAACGAACCACTTTGTGGACGGATCAGATATGTGACATCGAGGGGTTGATGTTGCAGCATCGCCAAATTTTCCCTACCGCGAATCGGTTGGAGGACTCGAGTGCAGAAAACATAATACCAGAAGTTGAATACTTTGTAAGAAGCCGCCCAGAACCATTCCAATGGTAAAGATCAAGTTCAAGAAACCGGTAAAAGACTCTTTTGAGAATGAGTCTCTACCGGAGACAAAGCTTAAAATAAATTTGACACAATCGAAAAGCTCGTCGCCGCCCTCACATCCAAGCGGTAAGCCTCAGATAAAACTCAAGCTGGGGAAGCCCCCAAAGTCATCCTTATCTAAATCTACGGGGGGCATATCAATACCAGCTAAAGTCAAGAGGAACACTCCTCGAATTAGGGTGAAGCCCACTCGCATTCCTGGTGAAGGGTACGATTCTGAAGACTCTGACATCGAGGATGACCCATTAATTGAAGAAGCAGTTATTTTCCGAATGCTCCCCGATGCTGAGCTTGACTTTGTACGTCATTGTGTGGATAGTGGAAACATGGCGGATTTGTCAATCAAATGGGTAGACAGACGTCGTTGTATCGTACACGTGAACAAGTCAATGTACGCTGGTAAAATTATGAGGCTACCCAATGTTATTGAAGCAAACAAGACAGTCGATAAGAAGAATATTCTGAAAACGGTGGACATCAGCGAGATTTTGGTTATTTTGAAGAGAATCGAAGACGAATCCATGATAAATGAGGTGTCAAGGGAGGAGGAAGAATACCACAGCGGGATTACGCCGCCCATGAAGAACATCACAAAAAGTCAGTACCGTCGCAAACTCACCAAAGACCGTATTGAATCGGTTGAGTCGCGTGTGGACGAACTTTTGAGAATGGACGAGGAGGCGCTCGAAAGCTCTTTCGAACTCATAGACCCTTCTAGCGTTGCAGAGACAGAGGATACATCTTCGCAAGTATCGGGCTCAGATTCACTATACAGCTCCAGGGTTATTGATGAAGAGGAATCAGCAAAGATCAAGCTGCAAGCTTCTAGAGAGATGGAGCAGCAAGCAATCTCTGAGGAGGTTCAGGTTGAAGAGGATGCAGCTGATGATAACGATGACTTGGAGAACGAACTGGAGCAGGTACTAGAGATGGACGAGGATGAGGATGATGACGATGAAGAGGACGAGGACGATAATAGTGACAACGAAGGGGGTGTTCACCGCAAGATCGAAGTTGACGAAGACGAGCAGCACAATGCCATGCTGAGAGACGAGATTGCTGAACTTGAGTCAACGATTGAACAGAACAAGACAAGACTTGGGAAGACTAGCAACGCCCTCTTGCGTGACAGATTCCTCAACACTATCAACAAGCTCGAGAAAGAGCTCGAAAACAAAAAGAGACAACTCAAGATTGGAGAAGACAAAACCACTAGTAAAGATGAAGATGAAACCGTTCGTCCAAACAATAACGGCAACACCTCAACGATGGGGCAAGATATGGATGATGACGATGACGATGACGACGAGGAGGATTTAGAAATGGAAGACGAAGAAGAGGATGACGATGACGATGCGCAAAATACAGCGGCAGCTCTCTCTACAGAGGAGGGCAGAATTGAGGACCTCAATGAGATTGACGACGACGACCTCAAAGATTTATTCGGTTGATGCTTGGATGTTTTTTAATTACGCGCGCATGCAGGATATCGATTGTATCTGTCTAAAGTGGCGTTTGCGAACGTAGTTCTGAATTTAGGGAGACGAGCCAAGTGCCATGTCTTTGAACTGGGTTACTCGCCAAAACGGTAATTCAGCTCCTTTTGTACCACTCCCAAATGAGGTTATTCAGTTCCGCCCTAATGAAGCCATTGTGCTTGAGCTAACACCAGTCAACCAACCCAAAGCCGAAACAATACGGCTCAAAGGCCACGCCTTCCTCACATCTCAAAGACTGGTATTGCTTTCTAGCAGCAGCAGGAGCAAGGAAGAGCACGATAATTTTTCGGTACTCTACAAAGACGTGATGTCCTCCAAGCTTGAAATGCCGTGGTTCGGCCCGAATAAGTACAAGATGCTGATTCGTATTTCTAACTCTAATGGCGGGCTGAACTATCTCTATCAATGGGAAGTACGTCTGATTTTCAATGAAGGTGGAGCAGCTACATTCTCGGAACAGTTCACGTCTCTGAAAACTCGCCTTGATAACGACCAAAGTGATGACTTACCAGCGTACAGTGAGATTTAATATAGGTGTGTATTAGTGACATTTCCAGTTGTGGAAGTCTAGAAAATACAGCCCGCCCAGCCACCGCGGCTGCCCTCCCCGCCGCAGCGCGCATTTCGGTTTCAGCGAAGCTTGCCGCGCCGAAGAATTAAGAATTCCGAAAGGGCCAACCTTTCATAGGCTTGCCAGAAGTGACAGCCCCGACAGGAAGCAGTACGAGAGACTTGCACACACATCCGGCAATGGATTTCAACCGGGGAATCACCAAAGATGAGATACAAAAGCTCTACTACGTAAGTTTATGATGCATACACATAAAGATATTTGCTACACACACACACACTGTTGCCACCTGGTGCGCAACTGACCACGCGTTGTTTACAATAAGCGTGGCCCACGCTCATCGGACTCCAAATAGAACTGTCAACGGCCATTTGCTATTCACCCAATTGCCTTGTGACAATTTCGTGGCTAGAGCTGACTGATGGACAAGGCTTGATTGTCGAATGTGTGTTGTTTCGAGTTGTGAATTGATGGGTGCTACCATTGACGACTAGCAAATGTTGTTCTCCCTCTCCTAGATCGACCGTGTATCCCCATTCAACTTGAAATGAGTGTACTAACATTGTTTCACAGCGTTGGCAGCAGCTCAAAGCTCAATTTGGTGAAAGTGCTGGACAAAATGCCGAGTTTGTTCAGCTCTCCAAAGTGTTGAAGCAAATATCTAGGCAACAAGAGCTAGCTAGGCAACAAATGCAGCAGAGTCAGCAGCAGAATCAACAACAGCCTCCAACACAACAGCCCACGCCGCGTATGCAATCACAATCCCAATCGCAACCTGGGCAGCAGGCGCAATCTCAGCTTCAACAGAATAGAACATCATCTCAAAGCTCGACACCCATGATGCAGCAGCAGATTCCTCCGCAGCAACATGCTCGTCAAATCTCGGGAATGAATGGTAATGGATTTGGTCACTCGATTAATTCGCCTGCTGTCGCTGCTGCATCCATGCCAACTCCTCAGCAAGCACAGATGCCAACACCTTCATTGACACAACAACAACAGCCTGGTCAAGCTCAGCAACGAAACCAGATAAACTCTGGTCTTTTTGCTCCATACCAGTCGATTCTGCTGAAGGCCCAGATTGCAGCGTTCAAGTGTTTGGTCAAGAACATCCCAATACCACCGGAGGTCAACAACATATTGGTGTCTTCAATGAAGAACAGCTTCGGTAGCCAAATGCCGACGCAACAGACGTCTGCCGCGGCAGGCTCAGCTTCAAGACAACCTTCTGTTTCTCAAACGCCACTCCAACAGCAAGGCGCACAGGGAGGAGCTGCATCATCAATGATTGGAACGCCACAGATGATATCACAAATTTCCCCTCAAGCGTCTGTATCGAATGGTGCATCTCCGATTGTAAGTCAAACATTCCAGGGATCTGTTCACGGTTCTCAACAGCCAACGCCAACAATTGCTGGTACCACGGTCCCTGATACCCCAACGACAACAGGGAAGACCATGCCTAAAGAGCTTGACGTCACCCCTATGCCGATTGAGAAATTGAAGACATTACACCCTGAGATCACGACCATTCTTCCTGTGAATGATCCCAAAATTCAAGTACAAGGCTACACTAAGCTCAATCAGCAAGCTGAAGTGCCGTACGAGTTTTTGGGTCATCCCAAATCCAGAGTGGTAATACCTGGTGTCTTACCACCTGGATTGGACCTTCAGGGTGCTGCTGATATCAAAGAGGCGACTATAAAGCTGGAAATCGATGCGACGCTACAGGAGTTCAGCTACAAACTTCAGAATGTGGATGACAAAGATTCAAAAAAACTGGATGACCTTATCGATTACTATGCTCTCAAGCTGCTGCCTCTGCAGAAAGCTATGAGAGGACACGTTGTCAGCTTCAACTACTTTAAAAATTCCTTGCTCACAAACACCCATCCAAACTTCCTCGCTAAAATCCGCAAGATCACTCTACTTGATGCTTCGACAACAACCCAGCTCCATATGCAGCAGCTGTCGATGAAACAAAAAATCGAGCACAAGAAAAAGTATGATCAGATCGAGAAGCTTACTGCGGACTCCGCTTCCATCATCAAGCGGAGAAATGAAAAGAAGGAGCAGGCTCATAAGTTTGGGAGATCTGTTGCTTCTCTCCATGGCAATATTGAGAAAGAGGAGCAAAAGCGGATGGAGAGAAATGCTAAGCAACGTCTCCAGGCCCTGAAAGCGAACGATGAAGAAGCTTACATCAAACTCTTGGACCAGACAAAGGATAGCAGAATCACGCATCTGTTGAAGCAGACTAACACCTTCTTGGACTCTCTGGCGCAGGCTGTGAAGGAGCAACAAAAGGAGACTCACGAGCATGCAAAAGCTACTGGAAGAGAGGTCAATGAGGCCTTCGATAATATGGAAGACAATGAGGGTATTGACTACTACTCTGTCGCACATAGAATCAAGGAAGAGGTCAAAGTTCAACCGAGCATCCTCATTGGTGGTGAATTGAAAGAGTACCAACTCAAGGGTTTGCAATGGATGGTGTCTCTGTTCAATAACCATTTGAATGGTATCTTGGCAGATGAAATGGGTCTGGGTAAAACTATTCAAAGTATTTCGCTCATAACCTATTTGATCGAAGTTAAAAAAGTTCCTGGACCATTTTTGGTGATTGTACCTCTATCCACTCTCACGAATTGGAACTTGGAGTTTGAGAAATGGGCACCTTCTGTGAAGAAGATCACTTACAAGGGCAATCCAAATGCAAGACGAATTATGCAAAACGATATCAGGATTGGCAATTTCCAGGTATTACTCACAACGTTTGAGTACATCATCAAGGACAGACCTCTGTTGTCAAAAATAAATTGGGCCCATATGATCATCGACGAAGGACACAGAATGAAGAACTCAAACTCGAAACTGTCATCCACGTTGACGCAATACTATAGAACTGATTATCGCTTGATTTTAACTGGTACACCACTACAAAACAATTTGCCAGAGTTGTGGGCTTTGCTTAACTTTGTATTACCCAAGATCTTCAACTCTGTCAAGTCTTTTGATGAGTGGTTCAATACACCGTTCGCAAACACTGGTGGCCAAGATAAAATTGAGCTTTCGGAAGAAGAGACCCTTTTGGTCATTCGGAGACTCCACAAGGTTCTCAGACCATTCTTACTGCGTCGTTTGAAGAAGGATGTCGAGAAGGACTTGCCTGACAAGGTTGAAAAGGTAATCAAGTGTAAGATGAGTGCACTGCAAAGAGCTCTTTACCAGCAAATGCTGAAGTGCCATCAAATCTTCGTAACGGATGAGACGGGAGAGAGACCAATCCCGGTGAAGGGTCTCAATAATCCTGTGATGCAGCTTAGAAAAATTTGCAATCATCCATTCGTGTTTGAAGACATCGAGAACTTGATTAATCCAGCTCATGAAACCAATGTCAATATCTGGAGAGCTGCAGGGAAGTTCGAACTGTTACAAAGAGTTTTGCCTAAATTCAAGGCGACTGGACATCGTGTCTTGATATTTTTCCAGATGACGCAGATTATGGATATCATGGAGGATTTCTTGAGACTGAATGACTTGAAGTACATGAGATTGGATGGATCGACTAAGCCAGATGATCGAACCCTTTTGCTCAAAGAGTTCAACGCTCCTGATTCTGACTATTTTGCGTTCCTTTTGTCTACCAGAGCTGGTGGTTTGGGTTTGAACTTGCAGACAGCGGATACTGTCATCATTTTCGATACAGACTGGAATCCCCACCAGGATTTGCAAGCTCAGGACAGAGCGCATAGAATTGGACAGAAGAATGAGGTTCGTATCCTGAGATTGATTACAGAGGACTCTGTGGAGGAGGTGATTTTGGAACGTGCTCATCAAAAGCTTGACATTGATGGCAAGGTCATTCAAGCAGGTAAGTTCGATAACAAGTCGACTGCTGAAGAGCAAGAGGCTCTCTTGAGAGCATTACTTGAAGCAGAGGAGAGCAAGAAGGCGGACGATAATGATGAGCTGGATGATGACGAACTTAATGAGATATTATCAAGAAATGACGCAGAGCTCGAAGTATTCAAAAAATTGGATGAGGAAAACAGATTCAAGAAGATGGGCGGACGTCTGATTACTGAGGGTGAGCTTCCAGCCATCTATTCCCGAGACCCTAAGGAGTTTATGATAGTTCATGAGGATGTGGAGCTCGGACGTGGCGCTAGAGAGCGTAAGCAGACATTCTATGACGATAACATGACTGAAGAACAGTGGCTCCGGGAGATTGATGGTCTAGAGGACTCTGACGATGAAGATGCTCCTAGAAGAAAGAGGCAAAGAAAGAGGAAGCAGGAATTAGAGGATGATGACTTACAGGATGAGTTTGGTCAGGGGAACGGAATGAGTGTACCTCCAATGGGCCTCGAAGATGAGATGAACTCTTCAGCCTCCACGCCGGCTTCTGGCCTAGATTCATTATCAGCAAGACAAGGCTCTGGTCGTGGACGTGGTCGTGGTAGGGGACGTGGCCGTGGCCGGGGACGTGGTGGTTCTAGCCGTGCTGTGTCAGGCCGTGGGCAGACACCAAACAACCGTACACTATGTGAGGAGACATTGATGCCAGCTCAGCGTGAGACTCTAAATTTGCAGTGTGAGAATATCTGCGAGGATCTCATCGACTACTTGAACCCAGAAGGTCGTCGTTTGAGTGATCTCTTCATGGTGAAGCCACCACGCAAGCTATACCCAGACTACTACATGCTCATCAAGTTCCCGATTGCCTTTGACGTGATCAAGAAGAGAATTAACACCAACGTCTACCAATCTCTTCGGGAGTTTATAGAGGACATCCATCTGATGTTTGCAAACGCCCGTATATACAATGAGGAAGGGTCTATGGTGTACGAGGATGCAAAAGAACTGGAACAACTGGCACTGAACAAGTACGTGGAGTTTACGGGGCAGATGGACCTGGACTTTACCCAGTTTGATGATATTCATCTCACCAAGGTGCAGCCCAAGAACGTCGTTGTACAGCCTATTGAATAGAGGTTGGTCTAATCATGAACTATATCTAATTTAAGTGTCTGCGTAGCTTGAAAAACGTGCTCAATGGAATATGGCCCGTACCATATTTGACTCGGTTATCACATGCCATTTGTGTGGAGCTTTTTTCTTCACATGCCGTGGGTGTATACGCGCTCGCACGTGACTGTGGCGATATTTGTCGTATAAAGCATGGAGCGTGGGAAAAAAAAATTCAGCGCACGATTAGCCCTTGATCCTATCCCTTCTCCGTCGTTCAATCGCACTAATAATGTCTGCTTCCTCCGAGACTTTCCTCTTCACCTCCGAGTCTGTTGGTGAGGGCCACCCAGACAAGATCTGTGACCAGGTTTCTGACGCCATTCTCGATGCTTGTTTGGCTGTTGACCCACTCTCCAAGGTTGCCTGTGAGACCGCTGCCAAGACTGGTATGATCATGGTTTTCGGTGAGATCACCACCAAGGCTCAGCTCGACTACCAGAAGATCATCAGAGACACCATCAAGCACATTGGTTACGATGACTCTGCCAAGGGCTTTGACTACAAGACCTGTAACGTTCTTGTTGCCATTGAGCAGCAGTCCCCAGACATTGCCCAGGGTCTTCACTACGAGAAGGCTCTTGAGGAGCTCGGCGCTGGTGACCAGGGTATCATGTTTGGTTATGCCACCGACGAGACCGACGAGAAGCTTCCATTGACCATTCTCTTGGCCCACAAGCTTAACGCCGCCTTGGCCGACGCCAGAAGATCTGGTGCTCTCCCATGGTTGAGACCGGACACCAAGACCCAGGTCACTGTTGAGTACAAGAACGACAACGGTGCCGTGATCCCATTGAGAGTTGACACTGTTGTTATCTCCACCCAGCACGCTGACGAGATCACCACTGAGAGTCTCAGAGAGGAGATCCTGAAGCACATTGTCAAGAAGGTCATCCCATCCGAGCTTCTCGATGACAAGACCATCTACCACATTCAGCCATCTGGCAGATTCGTCATTGGTGGTCCACAGGGTGACGCTGGTCTCACCGGTAGAAAGATCATTGTTGACACATACGGTGGCTGGGGTGCTCACGGTGGTGGTGCCTTCTCCGGTAAGGACTTCTCCAAGGTTGACAGATCTGCTGCCTACGCTGCCAGATGGATTGCCAAGTCCCTTGTCCACGCCAAGCTCGCTAAGAGAGCTCTGGTCCAGCTTTCTTACGCTATTGGTGTTGCTGAGCCTCTCTCTATCTTTGTTGAGACCTACGGCACTTCCAAGTACTCCTCCGACGAGTTGGTCAAGATTGTCAGAGACAACTTTGACCTCAGACCAGGTGTTGTTGTCAAGGAGCTCGACTTGGCTAGACCAATCTACTTCAAGACTGCCTCGTACGGTCACTTCACTGACCAGAGCAACCCATGGGAGCAGCCAAAGGCTTTGAAGTTCTAAGCTCTCAATCCGGATTTAAGACATTGATGTCAACCCCGGCATAATTACCTACTCAACGTTTCCTAATGATGCTTATGACCCGATGACGCTCAACTCGTCATCTTGATATTGACCCTAGAAGATGGAGTCTTACCCTTTCATCATCTCATCTGTGCCTACTGCTTCCGATTACATCCAAGTTGGTGTCCCTCCCACAGTTTAGCACTTTATAGAGCTACTGTGGGCGTGTTCATTATATAGCACCTATAGATGGTCATCTCGTCAACTGTAGATAAGGCTCGCCCAATTGAGGAAATTACGCTCACAGAAAGGGTCATTCTCTAACCGAAGCTCTTTGAGATCATGTATTCTTGGTCGGTTGCAATAGTAGTTTGTGGGGTTGCATGAAAGAGCCGAGATCGGCTTCCACAGACTTTTAGGTTATTTGCTCCTTCAAACCGTTTGTGGTGGGTGAGTGCGGGGTATGACAGACGAGACAAGCTCGTTATATAAAGAGGAAATCAATGATCCACTCAGGCACCACTTCGAGATATGCTGAAGAATCTGTACCCGGCAGGGCGGATTCTCCGCAAATATTCCACTCAGCCAGACCTCAAGACGACTCTCAAGAGCGTGATACCGCACCGCGTTGAGTTGTACCAGAATGTCAAGAAGAAGCTCGCAAACAAGAAAATTGGCGAGGTCACTGTCAGCAGTGCAATCGGTGGCATGAAGGGGTTTCCTGCTCTTTTATGGGAAGCCTCGAGTGTTGATCCCGAGAAAGGTGTCACTTTCCACGGCTGTACAATCGAGGAGTGCCAGCGGTTTCTTCCAAAGCAGCACGATGAGATGGGTAACGACAAGTCTGAGTTCTTACCAGAGTCGATGTTCTGGTTCCTCCTCACTGGCGAGAAGCCATCACAAGAACAAATTGACTCCTTCAGCTCAGAACTAGCTGCAAACTCAGAACTGCCAGAGTATCTGACAAAGCTCTTGGACTCTCTCCCCTCCAAGACGCTTCATCCAATGACCCAGTTGGCCATTGCTGTGAGTGCACTTAATCACGACTCGCACTTTGCCAGGGCATATGCTAAGGGAATCGCAAAGACAGATTACTGGGAGTACACACTCGAGGACTCGCTGAGTCTCCTTGCGAAGCTTCCTACAATTATTGGTCGCATCTACGCCAATAGTTACCACAACGGTGAACAGCTCGGCCAGATAGACTTTTCCAAGGACTGGAGCTACAACATGGCTTCATTAATGGGCTTCACTTCGGAATCTAAGAACATCAATGATCACACCAAGGAGCAGTCGCAAGACTTTGTCAATCTCATCAGGCTCTACTGTGCCCTTCACGGGGACCACGAAGGAGGTAATGTCAGTGCCCACTCCACGCACTTGGTGGGGTCCGCTCTCAGTGATCCGTTCCTTAGCTACAGTGCCGGGATCCAAGGTCTGGCTGGCCCACTCCACGGTCTTGCAGCACAGGAAGTTGTGAGGTTCATCTTGGCAATGAAGGAAGCCATTGGTAGCGATATCGGGAATAGGGCAAAGATTGAAGAGTACCTCTGGAGCTTACTCAACTCCAAGAGAGTCATTCCAGGGTACGGCCATGGCGTACTGAGAAAGCCTGATCCTAGATTCCAGGCAATGATTGAGTTCGGTCTCAAACGGCCAGAGGAGTTCGAACACGACGACAACTTTCAGCTGGTGAAGAATCTGAGTAACATTGCACCAGGTGTTCTCACAGAGCATGGCAAGACCAAAAATCCTTTCCCCAACGTTGACTCCTCATCTGGTGTCTTGTTCCTCCATTATGGACTTAAGGAGCTCTTGTTCATCACCGTTATCTTTGGTGGGTCAAGAGCTCTTGGACCCCTCGCTCAGCTTGTGTGGGACCGCATCTATGGCTTGCCAATTGAGCGTCCAAAGAGTGTGACCCTCGAGGCTTTGCAGAGTCTGTAGACTTATTTATTGGAATATATGCTAATAATTTCACGGGATATCTTCTCCTTTTAGTACAACCCGCTGATACTTTTAGTGACAGACCCCGCACCGACACATTTGGGCCGATCTAAGAGGCGCAATGCAGGGGGGGATAGTACTACTCTCAGTCGAGAAATTACCCCACACTACCAAGACAGCCGGATGAGCTTACCCGAGATCGGAAAAGCCCTGCAAATGGTCCTGAATCAGTATAAAGCTTGAGGCCAGCCACTAGTTCAGTGGCTACGCTTCTGTAATGTGGAGAAGAAGGTTCTCAATGTCCTCTAAGCGAATGTCCTCTATTGTGACGGAGAACACACGCCCTGAGCCAGATAAGGTACTGAAGGACATTGCAAACTACATCCATGACTACAATGTTACGTCAAAGCTGGCATTTGACACTGCAAGACTCTGTTTTCTGGATACATTGGGCTGTGGACTAGCTGCACTTAAGTACGAGCAGCCCAAGCGTCTCATTGGGCCGGTCGTCCCTGGTACAACTGTGCCAAACGGTACCAAGGTCATTGGTACTTCGCACCAGCTTGACCCCGTTAGAGGAGCATGGGCTATCGGAACCATTATTAGATGGCTCGATTACAACGATTGCTGGTTGGCAGCTGAATGGGGTCATCCTTCTGACAACCTGGGTGGTATCTTAGCAATCACTGATCACCTTTCGAGAGCACACAGAGCGAATGGAGGCGATGGTAAAGTCTTCAAAGTGAAAGATGTGCTAGAGGGGATGATCAAAGCACATGAGATACAGGGGTGCCTCGCCTTGGAGAACTCGTTCAACAAGGTTGGACTCGACCACGTCTTGTTAGTGAAGGTGGCCACTACAGCTGTCGTTTCCAAGATGCTTGGCCTATCTGAAGAGCAGACAATTGACGCTCTGTCACAGGCTTTTGTTGATGGTCAGTCGCTAAGAACTTACAGACACGCTCCAAACACAATGTCTCGTAAATCTTGGGCCGCAGGCGATGCGGTATCAAGAGCAGTCAATCTGGTTTACCATGTGAAGAATGGCGAGAGCGGTATGCCATCAGTGCTAACAGCCAAAACTTGGGGGTTCTACGATGTTCTGTTCAAGGGGAAGGAGTTTCAGTTCCAAAGACCTTACGGATCTTATGTGATGGAGAACGTGCTATTCAAGATTTCCTTCCCTGCAGAATTCCACGCGCAGACAGCTGTCGAGGCCGCCTTGATCTGTAATGAGAATTTGAAAGCACATGGTAAGACATACAAGGATATCAAGTCTATCAGGATTAGAACCCAAGAGGCTGCCATGAGAATTATCGATAAGAAGGGTCCTTTGTACAATTATGCTGACAGAGATCATTGTATCCAGTACATGGTTGCGGTGCCTTTAATTCACGGCCGCTTGACTGCAGACGACTACAGCGATGCCATTGCTTCTAATCCTGAGATTGACTCACTGAGAGACAAGATGTATTGCGTTGAAGATGCCCAGTTCTCAACGGATTATCACGCTCCTGATAAACGCTACATTGGCAATGCTCTACAAATCGAACTCAAAGACGGCACAGTACTCGACGAGGTTGTTGTAGAAGTACCAATTGGCCACAGAAAGAGAAGGGAAGAGGGCAAGCCTGTTTTACTGGCCAAGTTTGAGAGACATCTCAATGAGCACTTTGGGGATAAGAAGAAGGTGGATGCGATTCTTGACGCGAGTTACTCTGGAGAGTTTGATGAGATGGATATCGATAAATACGTCGATCTCTATACGGTATAATTGCCACCTCATGACAATTTAGCTATACATATTTCATTCCCTGATGAGTGTCCCTGCCCCTGAGTATTTAACAAACGTAGTCTGAGGAATTACCCGGCTTTCGCGGTTCAACCGTCCTGCCTCAACAAGCGCAGTGGCGAATCTTGTATCTATACGTAGTTCACAAAATCTCCACAGGAGCCGCATTTATTTTATCAGCTTCAATGTCTACGCTTGAAGAGCTTGCGAACCAACCAGAGGATGACGGTATTGATGAGGAGATCCTTGCATCCACCACAGATGACATCAACAACCGTACAAGACTTCTCGAGAACGACATCAAGGTGATGAAGTCGGAGATGCAGAGACTTTCACACGAGAAGCAGGTGATGGTAGAGAAGATCAAGGACAACAAGGAGAAGGTGGAGAACAACAAGCATTTGCCTTATCTGGTGGGAAACATTGTGGAGCTGCTAGATGTGGAGGCGGATGATGATGCCAAAAACGAAGGTGCCAACGTGGACCTCGACGCCACTAGACAAGGCAAATCTGCTGTCGTGAAAACATCCACAAGACAGACTGTATTCTTGCCAATGATTGGCCTTGTTGATCCAGAGACGCTCAAGCCAAACGATCTTGTGGGTGTGAATAAGGACTCTTATCTTGTCTTGGACACACTTCCTGCAGAGTACGACTCACGAGTGAAGACCATGGAGGTTGACGAAAAGCCACAAGAGACTTACTCTGACATTGGTGGTCTTGATAAACAAATTGAGGAGCTTGTTGAGGCGATTGTGCTTCCGATGAAGCAGGCTGAGAAATTCAAGAAGCTCGGCATCAAAGCACCAAAGGGCGCCCTTATGTATGGCCCACCAGGTACAGGTAAGACATTATTAGCTCGTGCTTGTGCTGCACAGTCTGAGGCTACTTTCTTGAAGCTGGCGGCTCCACAATTGGTACAGATGTTCATTGGAGACGGTGCCAAGCTCATTCGTGACGCGTTTGCGCTAGCAAAGGAGAAGGCCCCTACTATCATTTTCATCGATGAGCTGGATGCTATCGGCACCAAGAGATTTGACTCTGAGAAGTCGGGTGATAGAGAGGTTCAGAGAACAATGCTGGAGTTGCTGAACCAATTGGATGGTTTCGGTTCAGACGACCGTGTTAAGGTTCTTGCTGCTACCAACAGAGTTGATGTGTTGGATCCGGCTCTTCTCAGATCCGGAAGATTGGACAGAAAGATTGAGTTCCCATTGCCATCAGAGGAGGCCAGAGCTCACATTCTGCAAATTCATTCAAGAAAAATGACCGTCGATGGTTCGATCAACTGGCAGGAGCTCGCTAGATCCACGGATGAGTTCAATGGTGCCCAATTGAAGGCTGTTGTTGTGGAAGCTGGTATGATTGCTTTGAGAAACGGCCAGTCGAGTGTTAAACACGAGGATTTCATCGAGGCCATCGGTGAAGTGCAAGCAAGAAAGACAAAGTCTGTCTCATTCTACGCATGATGTTCATGAAATGCCAATCAAATATATCTTTAATTGGCTTTGAGTCACTCGTAGTAATAAATGGCACCACTTGCCCCTGACATGAAAACTTTACTCACCTCCTTGTTATTCCAGCAAACCTGTGTGATGGCATGTGAATCCACCTTGAGCTTGGTGATCAGCTTGCAAGTCTTCCAATCCCAGAAAAAAGTACTGCCAAAGGAGTCGCCACTAACCAGAATTTTCCCATCTGGAGAGAAGTCAAGCCCGATCCCGTAACCGGCACAGTTATGTCCTGTGAATGTCTTTTTCTTGTTGGTCTTGTATCTCCCAGTTGCACCAAAGACAATCACTGAGTTGTCCATACACTGAGCTGCAAGGTACTTCCCTCCTGGATGGACTCTAGTGGAGGGCATTGCATGCAATGTAGGGTCAGATATGAGTTTGACCGGAATGTTCACATGCAGGTCCCAAACTTTGGCACTTTTGTCCTCCGAGGTTGAGATAAACCGTTTTGTTTCGCCATCATCCAGGAATGTGATACTGCGGATCGACCCCGTGTGTTGATCGTACGTTTGTACAACGTCACCACTCTCAATATCGTAGTGCTCAATCTTGAAATTAGCGAGCCCAACAAGAAACTCATTGTCATTGAAGGGGTTGAAGCGACACACATTGGGTACCGAGGAGAGACTAAACCGCTGTAAACACTCTCCCGTTTCAGTGTTCCACAATTTCACCATCTTATCATAACCGGCACTTAGAAATCTGGTGCCATCGGAGTTGAATGATATGTCCCTGACAGGCTTGGAATGTCCGTAATAACCACGTAACAGCTCTCTCTTACGGTAAACGTCCCATAAAAATATCTTGCAATCGTTTCCACAGGACAGTAGAAGATGATTGGACCTTGGGAACAGCTCCAGACGCAAAGTGCCACGCACGTGACCTTTCCACTTGTGGATCTGTCTCTTTGGTACAAAACACTCGTCCGGAGTGTAGTCGCTGGCCAAGTTGACACCAGCATTCGTCGGTGGGTGCATGTACGATCTGCCCTGATAGTCAAACTCCGAGGATCCCAAAAACTCTGATGATTCCTCTGCTTCATCACCGTCATCAACTTCATGAGCATCAGACTCTTCAGCATTCTCTGAAGCAGCCTCATCAACCTCCTCCTCCTCCTGATCATCCTCAGATTCGGAGCTGGATGACTTATACTTAGCCCAGGGTCCTAAATATGCTTCGTCGCCATCCACCATACTTGAGTCACCCTTGGATTTTCTGAGCCTTTTGATTCTTCTAGCGCTGTTCTTCGTTGAACGGTAATCCGTGATGTCTCTGTTGTGATGCCTCTTTGCACTTTCCATGTCACCAACCATGGTGGTATTGCTATCGATCCCTCTAGCGTATCCAAGCTGCTCAAATGTCCTCCTCTGTGTCTCGAAAGCAATGGCATCAACGGTCTCTGTCGATACGATAGCAGCGTTTCCGACTCGCCTTGTCTCTTGTGCTGGTATGCCATCTTGTGTTACAAGTGCTGATTGAGCAGGAGCGACGAACGGCGCCGCCGTTATCAGCGCGGACTGTGGATTGGAGAGTCTCTTGGGTGAAGCTTGCTCATCCTCTGAAGATGAATAGCCAGAGACAACGGCCATATCTTTATGTTGATAGTGTTGAGCTAAAGCAGCACAGTGTGTGCTCGCGAAATGCTCGCGATGCTTGTCCCGCCTTTAAAAAAAATATGCCATCGGAGATGACCATCTGTCAGCCAAATCGCAAGACAGCTCAGCAGTAATAGACATGTCTAAGAGAAGAATCGAAGAAGAGGAAGAGTCTGATATTGACATCAGTAGTACAGATTCAGAGAATGAAGAGGAGCTGGGTGATGAGGAGGAGATTGTGAACATCGACTTTGACTTCTTTGACGTTGACAAAGAGGTGGATTTCCATGCCGTTAAGAATCTTCTACGTCAGTTGATTGGAGAACAGTCCAAGAAACTCAACTTGTCTGAACTCGCGGAGCTTGTCCTTGGCTCTCCCACGACCACCATCAAAACGGATGGTAAGGAGTCTGACCCATACGCCTTCCTCTCACCAATCAGCATGAAGGAGGCAAAGTCATCGGACTACATCAAGTTCATTCACAAGGCTGATGCTGAGCTCTCTAATGCACTCAGCAAAATTTCAAACAAGCGTGTCGCTCTGCTAATCAGTGAGCGTCTCATCAACATGCCAATCCAGGTTGTACCTGCGATGTACAAAATTGTTCTCGATGAGGTAGAAAAGGCGGAGGGTGCCCCATACGACTTTTATTTGGTTCCGTCGAGAAAGTACGAGGTTAACGATGAGTCTGAGGACAATTCTAACAAACGAGTGAAAACAGTCGAGGTGGACTTTTATCACCACGAGGACAAATTTTTGGAGGAGAATGCCACACACTACACACAACTGGAGCCTAAGAACGGACTCATTCAGACTTTTATCGTCATCAGCCATGATGACCTCAACAAGTCGGTTGTTCAGCTTGAGGATGCTATAGCAGCCGCCTTTTAGGATAATTGAATGCAAATGATGTATTATTATTTGGACCATGGATTAATGGCGATTACAGATCCGTATTGGCTGTTACCGCAGCTGTGAAGTTGCCATCTATAACCTTCATGATCGAGCCAGAGAGATAGTGGCTTAGTGGTCTTTTTATATGCTGAGAAGTCAAATGCCATTGAAGGTACCACAATGAACATAGTTTTTGACTCGTTCTTGTTCTTTTGTCTCACCTCTTCCAATGAACTGTCCAGTTGTTCGATTGCCTCATTGAACTCGAGCCCATGGAATTCAAACCATAGTTCGTCGTTAACGCTTTCCGAAAAGTTATACAATTCGTCATCCGCAAGTTTCAACTCATTAAAGAGCTTATTTTCACAGTCGTTGGCCTTCACGCTCATTTGTTTGGATTTGGCACCATTGTTTGCTTTCCAAGCGTCTGTAGAGATTTGCGCAAACTTCCGTCGTTGGTTCTGGAACTTGATGGCATTGTCCCTGTGTGTAACGTATCTCTGGAGGCATTCATATCCGGCATTACCCTCCCAAGGTATAAGTCTTGGCTTTCGAAGTGGCCTCACAACGGTAGCTGAGACAGTTTGTGGAGCGGTGAAATCATCAACATTGGTGGGCAGATCATCTCTCGCAGAATCTGTCAAGCTCTCATCTTTCTTGGAGAGATCGTCCAAACTGTGCTTGAACTGACAATTTTCTCCAGCAATACAGCGCCCGTTTAACCAGAACGAGCACACCCTCTGCTCGATATCGTGACTAAATTGGCAATCCGAGCGCAGACAAGATCCAGTTTTCAATAGGAAAGTACAAATCATGCCATTTTTCTTAGTGGGATTAAAGAAGGGCTGAGTGTCGGTTGAGTTCACCGTCTGTGAGTTCGAAGCGGATTGGGCCTGCTTGAGCTGAGAAATTATCAATTGCACTGCATCGATGATACTGTACCCCGAAGCCCTGAGTGCCTGGTTTATTCTCCCCTTTGGCACCTTGTGGTCAAAAATCGAACTGATGTAGTCGATTGGTGAAGTCCGGGAGCCGGAAATTGGTTTCTCTTGGTCTCCATAGAGCTCCTTCTTCAAATGGGTAGTTTTCTGTAAAAGATCCTCATACGAATCATTATCCATGACTTTAGTAGAGGTCTCGCGGCTGACAGAGTGGGGTTTACCCCTCGTTGTGTGATTCATTGACTCGAGCTCGAAAAGCTGCTTCTCGAGTTGAAGTCTCCGTTCGAGATCAGGTATATCGATTTGAGTTTCGAGCTCCTCCACTTTGACGATATAGGGAGCTCCCTTGTTCTGTGATTGCATGGACGGATCCTGGTGTTGCCACATCAAGTCCATCACCATATCTTGAAGCCTTTTAGACGTATAGCTGGGGAACCTCTCCTTCACGAGTTGCTCAACCCGGTCGACCCGGTCCTCTTCGAAAAGATTTTCGTCATCTAGCACGGCAAAAGCTTGCCTTTTCAGTTCATCTAGACTCATATCGTCCCCAGGGCAGTGATGTATACCATGGTAAGGGGAATGGTGTAGTCTTCAATGAGCGAATCTTACCGCATTTGGTGGCGAGCGCGGGCATATGATTCCTTTCAAAAAAAAAATCTCAGCGGGCGCGCTCCCACTGGGCACTACCGGAAGAGCAGTATCATCAAGGTATTAACAGCCAAAAAGTCAGCAAAGCAACTGGCTTTGCACCCGTAAAGAGTGAAAAATATCACACTTGGTGTTACTGCTAGATATTCCATCTGCTTTGCGGTTGATTTTTCTATTCATCTCGTGCATATCCGCTTGTTATCGTCTTTCTACCCCGGCTGTTTCTCTTGTTTTTGTCGTCGACTGCGCATAAACAAAAAGCCAGGGGAGGTGGTTAGCGACTCTTTATACAATTGGGGCTAATTATATACAAGGAGAGAACTTGATACTCACTTTTTTGCATTCTACAGGAAGAGCCGGCATCCAGAGTTCCCCCACCGGTCCATACACAATAAATAACGGATGCCTGCCAATATCGACCGGGTACGACTTGAGGCCATTGAAAGGCGGCGAGGGGAAGCTGAGGAACTCATCAAGAGCCGAAAGAGGAAACTCGCCGAGCTCTACACAGTGTCGAATCTTTCAAGGATAAGGAAAACTACGGAGGAACAGTCTTTGAAGAATGTCAAGGACTCTCTGCTGTCGTTTTTAGAGAAGAATGACATACAGCGAGGCCAAGCATTCGACACTACAACTTTACCAGCGCTTGAATTCGACGTTGATGAGGTTCTTCAGAACGTGCAAGAGCAAGGCGCACCATCATCAGCCACAGAATCATCAATTGCTAACCTCGATGCCTCCGCATCTGCCGTGGTACCCAATGCACCAATTGAATCGGAGACACCAAATGGCAAGCCAACACCATCAGGCACAGAGGACACTCCCACACACGGTAAGCCTTCAACACATATTCCGGAGACCACAGTTGTGGAGAAGTCAACGAAAGAGGATACGGAACAGTCCAAGTCTGTCAATCAGGAATTGCAGCTTGCCAAGAAGCGTAAAGTTGAGGAGCGACTGCAGCTTTATGATCCTGAAAACAAGGATGCAGTTGACACTTTGGTACTCGTGCTGAAGAGCCAACTTCCCGCTAAAGTTGCAGAGGCTACACCGCTAGCGGAACTGTATTATCTTGCTCAAACGCTTCCTCTAGTCAAACTGATGCCAGCGACTCACAAGGTTGTAACATCGACGATGTTTGAGACTGCGCTCACGGAGGGTAAAATTAACGTTGTACACTCGCGCATTGAAGAGTTGAAGAGACAAGGCAAATGGAGTTTGAGGCAACCGGCCAAATTCATAGATCCATATAGATCCATGGGCACCACTTGGGATAATTTGCTATCAGAGATGAACTGGATGGCTACTGATTTCAAAGAGGGGAGAAAGTTGAGGATTGCGACGTGTGCCATGATTGCACAATGCATTGATGATTTCTGGAGGTTTGGCAAGGTTTGCTGCGTAAAGAGACGTGCTATCCGGTTCCTGGAACCTGAGCAGTCTACAGAGCCCATGGAGGTGGAGGCTACCCCTAGCGACGAGGCCAGCGTGGAGGAGGACTCGATTGACGTGTCGAAGCTTCTCGCTAGGCCCGATGCCGCGGCTGAAATTGGGATTCGAGAGCTTCCTGAGACGACTGCGGAGGAGTTGCAAGCAGCCAAGGCTGGAGAGGAGCTGTCGCCTTTCAAGCTGTTTATCGATACCCAGGACATCAAGGTTGCCGACAAGATGCTGCTTGATGCGATGCCAACGTTCCACAGCTTCCAGGATCTCGGTGAGGAGTCGTGTCCCCTTGTGCCAGTGTCCAAGGCTCTGATGGGGTCCGAGGACTCGTCGTGGTACAATGTGCACTTGAGACAGGTGGAGGACGAGACGCCGCTGGTGCCCGCACACCAGAAGGGCCTGTTTGGATTGTCGTCGCAAAGACGGTCCACTCTGACGATCAAGCCACCACACCCTCCTAATCTCAAGTACCTGAACTTGCGGACGCCCACGATTTGGCTGCCGGAGGACGACCAGGACCTGATTGAGTACGTCAACATGTTCTCCTTCAACTGGGGGGTTGTGTCTGCGCACCTGTCAAGAAGACCCAACAGAAGCTACCAGTCCAACGTGGAGCGGAGAACGCCGTGGCAGTGCTTTGAGCGGTACATCCAGCTCAACGACACCTTCCAGATCCACGACATGCGGGGCCAGAACTACCTGAGTGCCATGAAGTGGCTGGAACACGCGCACCACATCCAGGCCACCACCAAGAGACGGATCTCGCCTCTGGGAGTGGGGCAGGAGTCGATCCAGCGCGGACATAAGCGGCTTCGGTGGGCGTCGATGTTTGAGGCGATCCGCAAGTGTATGCGCAAGCGGGAAAGCGTCACGAGACCCAATCCGAACCAGGTGAGAAAGGCGACGGACGAGAGCAAAGTGGTGGCACCGACCCCTGCTGAGCTGTCGAGGCTCAAGTACGAGAGGGACAAGGCGATCCAGGAGGCGTATCTCCAGAACCCGGCCTACCAGGCCAGGGGCCGTGGCCCAGCGACGGTGGCCCGTGCCGGCTCCGGTGCCGCCACCACTGTGGCCAGGCCGGGCCAGCCAGCAGGTACCACTACGGCACTACAAGTGCAGCAGCGGTCCGACTCCAACAAGAGGCCCAGCTCAGTGCCAGCGGGTCGGCCAGCTAGCGAGCAGCCACAGCTGAAGATGCCCAACGGCACTCCCTACACACCGGAGCAGCTCCAGCAGCTGATGCAATTGAAGCAGAAGAAGCTCGCTCAGCAGGCACAGGCGTCGCCCTCGCCCGGCGTGGCGCAGAGATCAAACAGTAATCCGATTGCGGGCTCGAGCGCGATGGGTGTGGCTGGTGCCGCGAACGGTGTGGCGGGTGGTGTGGCGCAGCCGCAGGCCCGCAAGCCCGTGGGCCACCAGCAGGTGGCGGCCGTCGTGGCGCAAATTCAGGCGCAGAACCCAAGGCTTACCAAGGCCGAGGTCACCAAGATTGCTACACAGTACCTGGCGAACCTCTCTAAGCAGCAGCAGCAGCGGGCGTCGCCCATGCCGGGGGTACCAACTCCCCAGCAGATTCTTCAGCAGACGCCCACGCCGGCGCTGAGTGCTCAGCAGAAGGCGCAGATGGAGGCTCAGATGGAGCAGAGGCGCACGCCTCACTAATGAAACGATTACGAATGGCACCGTAGTATTACACACTAGGGAAGGCGAAGGTGGCGGTCTCCTCCACTGGGGAGCCGTTCACGGTGTAGTTGAGCTTCCACTTGATCTTGAGCGGAGCTCCCTGGACTGCTCCGTCCAGGCGGAACACCTGAGTGACGGCGTCTGTGGCGTAGGGAGCAATCTGGGATCCCGACTGGGGCTCGAGCCGGAGCTGGAGAGATCTCGGCACGGCAATGAGCAGTGCGAGGTTCGCCACGGTGTTGGCTGAGACGTTGGAGAAGAGCGCCTGGGCACGGACTGTGGAGGCGGACTCGCGGGTGTAGGCCACGTCGAACTTGATGGTGGCGGACTCGTTGACTGTGGTGCGCGGCTGTGGCTGAGCCTGTGGCTGGGCCTGTGGCTGTGCAAAGTCGAGCAGGTCGAGGGTGGCGGTGGTGGCGGTGGCTGGTGCAGTGGCTGGTGCAGTGGCTGGTGCGCCGCCGAGCAGCGAGCTGAAGGCATCGTAGTTTGGCCCCGGAGCAGCCGCTGGAGCCGCCGTTGGAGCCGGCGACCCTCCAATTGACCCGCCGAGGGCAATGTCGCCACCTGCTCCGTAGTTGAAGGAGAGCCCGCCGAGCTCCAGCAGGTCCTGGCCCGGCTGAGGCTGTGGCGTCGTCTGTGGAGAGTCATCGCCAAAGTCAATCAGCGACAGCGACTCAAGAGCGCCGGACCCAGCAGAGGCAACCTGTACCCCAGCAGCCTCCTGGACGTTCCCACCCTTGAGCAGAGTGTACTTGTGTATGAGGGCGTTGAGAGTGTCGTTGAGGCGCAACAGGTCCTGGACGGCAGCCTCGTCGTCCGCCTCCTCAGCAATGATCTTCTGGATCTTTGGCTGGGCCACCTTGACCGAGGAGTAGAGCTCGACAATCGTGTCGTCGTTCGGGTCGATTGCGCCGAGTCTCTCCGAGTTGGCAAGCATCTCCGCAAAGACATCGGCCTTGCGCTTGAGCCTGTCGAGGTCCTCGGCCACCTTGGCCTTGGACTCGACGAGGGTGTCGTCCTTGAAGCCCGCCATGATCTTCATCAGCTTGTTGGCCTCCTTGAGGTCGCTAGGACGGCCTCTACGCACGAGCTCCTGCAATTTGGCAGCGTGAGCCAGTTGCTCCTCCTTTTGCACCTCCTCAATCGACTTGAGGTTGTCCGAAGGGTTCAGCACAGAGGCGTCCTCGGGCTTCACCTCGGGGAAGGTGTAGCCCTTGTAGGAGAGCAACCGGTGCATGTCGCGGATGAAGCCCAGGTCGTCCTTATGGCGGGACGTCTTGCAAATGGTCTGGTTCCACTCCTCAATGGCACCCAGCACCAGCCGCTGGACACGCGAGTAGCGTGTAGGGGGCCTCTCAGGGAACCGTTTCACCAGCTCGTTGAGAAACTCCTTGCGGGAGATCTGTAGGTGGAATGGGTACCCGCAATTCTTCACGAGCACATCGAGCAATGCCAGGGCAAAGATGGCGGTGTGTGTGTCCTTGGAGTTGATGAGTCCGACAATCGTAATGGCAGCCTCACGTGGAGCTCCTCCCTGCTTGTCGTTGACATAATCCGCCACCGCGAGGTTGAGCGATATGTCCGGCTCGGCTAGCGAGCTCCGGCACGCACGGTCTGGCGTTAGCAGGGCAGATGGTGGTACTTACAGATCTTGCGGACAAGCGACGACGACCCAGAAGGGTTGTACTTGTCGGCGTAGCTGGACATGGGTTGGTGAGGAGCGGAGGGTGCCATGTGGGCGAAATCGGCACTGGTGCGCGGGGTGGTGTGCGGGTGTCTGGCGACCCCCTTCCGGAACCGCCGATACGCCTCTCGTATCAACACTTTGCAAGATGGACAGAGCCAGGTCGCTGTCCGCAGACTCGCTGTCCGGGTCCATTCCAGGGTCGCTGCCCTCGCTGGAGGCCATGAGGAGCGGTAGCAGGCTGGCGCTCTCGCTGGACAGCCAGGGCGATCTCGAGGAGGGAGACGACGAGACGGAGAGCGAGGTGGAGATGGAGGCACCCTCCTACGATGAGGAGGAGGATGACCCTCTGGGTGTCAAGAAGCTGGCTCTCAGTTTTGACTACCTCCTTTACAAGATTGGCTCGAGAATGGAGGCGCTAGCAGAGAGCACTGAGCTCAGCGTCACCACCACACAGCAGGCTGTGGGACAGCAGATGATAGACACCGAGACATCGGTACAGAGGTTGAAAGGGCTGATGAAGGAGTGTGACGAGCTTGAGATGGAGTTCGCCAAGCTCGAACAGATTGGCGTGATTGCGGAGGAGTTCCGCGAGCGCATTGCCTCTCTCGAGAGCTACTTCAAGCAGTGACAATGACGATTGACGAAGACACGAAGGCACGACTATGAACGGTATCTTGGTAGATAAGAAGTAGAGCCATCCTCTCCCTCCCCCTCCCCTCTGCCATCAGGGACACCCAAACACCAGACGCGTCAAGTGCGCTTTTCGCGTCCAATTCCTCAGATCGAAAATTCACACTTGTGACAACACTCCAAACATCGAGGGTTCCATCTTGCTGTAATTGCTACGTCGTTTTCTATAGCCATGGTTGAGCCCGTTGGAATCTCCTCGCTTCCAAATCAAAGGTATGTCCCAATCTTGCAAGCGCCCACTCTAACATCAACAGATACAAGCTCGTGTCCAAGGAGGGCGCCCACCTCACCATGATGGTGGCTGGCGAGTCGGGACTGGGTAAGACCACCTTCGTCAACACCCTCTTCCAGACACTACTCAAGCAGCCACTCGACAACCGCGCTCGTCACAAACGCGGGATCCGCTCTACAACAGAGATTGAGATCATCCGCGCGGAGCTAGAGGAGAAGGGCTTCAAGATCCGTCTCAACGTGATTGACACACCGGGATTCGGCGATAACATCGACAACAAGAATTCCTGGCAGCCTATCGTCGACTTCATCGACGACCAGCACGACTCGTATATGCGCCAGGAGCAGCAACCTCACCGGTCTCAGAAGCACGACCTCAGAGTGCACGCGTGTCTCTACTTCATCAGACCTACCGGCCACTCTTTGAAGCCTCTCGATATCGAAACAATGAAGAAGCTGTCCACGAGGGTGAATTTGATTCCGGTCATTGCCAAGAGCGACACCTTGTCTCCAACTGAGATTTCCGAGTTCAAAAACAGAATCAGAGCCGTCATCGAGGCTCAGGAAATCAGAATCTACACCCCACCAATGGAGCTTGACGACCAGGCTGCAGCTGACCACGCCAAGCAGCTCATTGAGAGCATGCCCTTCTCCGTGATTGGCTCTGAGTACGAGTACGACAATGGCCAAGGTCAACTCATTAGGGGGAGAAAATACCCATGGGGTATTGCGGAGGTGGAGAACGAGGCACACTCTGACTTTAGAAAGTTGAGATCGCTACTGCTAAGAACAAACTTGCTTGACCTCATTACAAGCACGGAGGAGCTACATTATGAGACTTACAGAACGTTGAGAATGGAGAGTGGGGATGCTAGCGAGTCACAGGGCGGAATCACCACAACGAGAAAACTGCACAATCCAAAGTTCAAGGAGGAGGAGAATGCTCTCAAGAAGTTCTTCACTGACCAGGTCAAGGCCGAAGAGCAGAGATTCAGACAATGGGAGCAGAATATCGTCAGCGAGAGAAACAAGCTCAATGCTGACTTGGATGAGATCCAGCAGAAAGTCAAGGCTCTTGATGAGCAGGTGAGGGCTCTTCAATTGAAGAACAAGCGCTAAATATATTTCTCTCTGCCCCTGGGTTGATTAAACTTTCTATACTTTATTACGTGTGAGATTCAATTGAAATAACGTTAAGCATTAATTTGATTTTGTAACTTCTATGTGTACACTTTCTAAACCTGCTCAGCGAGGAACTTCTCCGCATCAAGAGCAGCCATGCAGCCAGTACCAGCGGAGGTGATGGCCTGTCTGTATCTGTGGTCCTGGACGTCACCAGCGGCAAAGAAGCCATCCACAGAGGTGTGGGTGGTTCCTGGCACGGTCTTGATGTATCCGTTTTCGTCCGTGTCCACCTGGCCCTGCACAATCTGGGTGGCTGGTGTGTGGCCAATGGCGTAGAAGAGACCATTCACTGGGAGGTCGGAAACCTCACCAGACTGGGTGTTTTTGATGGCAAGGGCGTTTAAGAGCTTGCCGTCACCCTTGGCCTCGAGAGAAACGGTGTTGTAGAGGATCTCCAGCTTGTCGTTGTTCTGAACACGTCTCTGCATAATGGTGGAGGCTCTGAGGTGGTCCTTTCTGACAATGAGGTAAACCTTGGAGCCGTACTTGGTGAGGAAGAGAGCCTCCTCACAGGCAGAGTCACCACCACCGACCACGGCAAGAGGCTTGTTTCTAAAGATTGGCACAGCACCGTCGCAAACGGCACAGGCCGAGATACCCTGCTGCCAGTACTGCTCCTCGCCTGGGAGAGAGAGTCTCTTAGCGGAGGCGCCCGTGGCCAGGATGATGGCGTCAGTGGTGATTGGCTCAGCGTCCTCGTTCCACTCGGTCCAGAACTTGAACGGTCTCTGCGAGAGGTCCACCTTGGCAATCGTCTCTGTGATAACGTCGGTGCCAAACTTGACAGCCTGAGCGCGCATCTTCTCCACGAGCTCTGTACCGGTGAGGCCGTCTGGGAAGCCTGGGAAGTTCTCGATTTCCGTGGTGGTGGTGAGCTGGCCACCGGCGGCAATGCCGTTGGCAAGCATACCCTCGTAGACGGTTGGCTTCACCTCGGCTCTGGCGAGGTAGAGCGCGGCGGTGAGGGCAGCTGGGCCTCCGCCAATGATTGTAACGTTCTGGTGTACCATTCTAGTGTATGATCTATGTGATAAGTTTCTTATGGCCTGGCCAATATTCATTCAAATCCCACAGAGGTTGGATGCGTCTATCCTTTTATAATCTAAACTTCCCGCGGTTCTTTCCACCGCGCGTGACAAATTGTGTGGCGGTCCAGGGCCTTTCGCGGTCGGGCCCATTGCGCGATGACAAATTTCAGGGTGGCTTCTAGAATGCTTACAATCGATAGAGAGCACAAGTACACTAAAACGCAACCTGGCGGAACACCTCCAAAGCCTTATCAAAGCCCTGCTCCCACTCCCAGACGAAGCCGCTCTCGCCGCGGGCATGGAGGTGCTCCTGGCGACGAGCACATTTCCACGCAGCCTTGCGGCCTATGACCGACCCATCCATTTTGGCAAACTCTGTCGAATCCGCCCAGGCCGTGGTGAAGCCCTCCTGGAACCGCCAGTGCTCCCACTTCTCCTTGGAGTTCTCCTTGTTCCAGTAGTTGGAGTGGGACTCCAGCTCGCGCTTCATTATGTCCTCACTCTCCTCCCGTGAGAGGCTCTTGGCCTGCGTAGCACGTGAAGGAATAGCACCGCTCTTCACCTGAGGCAGAAAGCCCCACTCGCCGCCATCTCCGTGCTCAAACTTGAGAGTCCAGAAGTAGGAGCCGGCCCCAGCACGCTCGGTGATGAGCCGCTGCTGTTGCTTGCCAAACTCCTTCACAAGCTCGCCCCGATCGTGCTGAGCCTTGTCCCACGACTGGCCATCTAGCACACACGAGTACTCCCCGACCATGATGTCCGCAGCACCGCTTAGGTTCGTCAGCAGATCACCCTCGAGGTCCTGGATGATCTGCTCTGGCGACTTGCCCTTGTCGCTGTCAGAGAAGCAGCGGTAGACGTGCGAGTCGATAACCACGCCAGAGCTTCCGATGCCACCCTTGTTGTTCTTCTCCTCGGCATTGATCCACTTCACCCACTGGTCTGGCCACCAGCCATCAGAGATGACAACGGGCATCGACGGGTCAATCTTGCGGATCTTCTTGATGGCCTTAGCATAGTACGCCTGCTGCGGTTTGGGCTCATTGTTGAACTCGCACTCGTTGACAATCTGGAGCCCCACAATGTTCTCGTACGACTTCAATTCGTCGGCAAGGAACTCCAGCAGCGAGCACGCAGCCTTCTGGTACTTGGAGCTGCTCCAGAATTCGGCTCTCTTGTTCTGGTATCCACTGTGCTCAGCGGTGTTAGCGCCGCCGGGCAATGCGTGGACATCGACAAGAACACCAATTCTGTACTCGCTAGCCTTGTGAATAATATTCTTCAATATGTCCCAAGAGTTCTTGTAGAGGCCCGAGATCTTCTCAAATGGCGTACCACTAGTGTAGTAGCCTCCATTGACGTGCCAGTACCCAATTGGGATTCTCACAGCGGTAACACCCACGCTCTGGAGCCACTTCCAGTCGTCGTCAGTGACAAATCCATTCCAGTGGGATTCCAAGTCGGCCCTGGTCTGGTCCATCCCATGCTCCTTGACATATGCGCTCACTCCGTCAAACTCGGTGTTCGATCCGTTGGGGAAGAACTTGCCATAGATAAAGCTTTCCTGAAGGAACAGAGAGCCGAAATTGACACCAAAGTTCTGGCGTGATTGGTAGATTGAGCGGTGGGTTGGTGCCTTCCCCTGTGGTGCTGCAGGGGCAGAGGCTGTGAGTGAATCGGAGATCCCGAGTCCCTTGAGCTTTTCTAACAGCATTTCTGGTTTGCCGGATTCAATGGATTTACTGTACGTCTGATTTCAATCCCTTTAAAGGGGTGCCAATGGAGCAAGCAATAGTGGCAATCTGCTTAGGCTCTCCGCAGTGTTGCGCTACCTGCTCGGGGCACACGCGCTTGCCTTAGCGAAATCCGCCAAAGGCGGTGATGCTCATTACGTAAAAAAAGATGTGCCACCGAAGCGAGCTGACATATAGCAGCATCACTTTGGCAGCAAACCCGCACAATTTGTACTGCGGGGGCGGGTGTCTTATTACCCAAACTCTGGAACGTTGCCCTATATGGCGATGAACAACGGGCCTTTGAATCAGCAGGTTTTCTCCTTTCCACATGCAGTAGGGAGGGCCTACAATAGCGAAGCCTCTTTCTTGCCCGCCACTAAAGATGGTCACCCTGACAAAACGAAGGAGTTGGACAGTGAATCAGCAAGCAGTGCTGAGCGCAGGAAAAGAAAGAGGATATCTCTCGTCTGCACGTACTGCAAAAGAAGGAAGGTCAAGTGTGATAGAAAGCGTCCTGAGTGCTCCACATGCGCAAAGCTCGGAATAGACTGCCACTATGAAAAACCACATTGGGTAACGACAAGTCTCTCAGGGGATGCAACAATGACAACTTTGATAGGAAAGGAGTCGGAGCTTCGAGACAAGTCACACGAGGAGCTCTGTCAAATCATCATGAACTTGAAGCAGCAGGTTGAAGCATCAAGGGCCGAAAGTCTCCGTGCAGACACGAGTCCAAACTACAGCGAAAAGACTCCGCTCAAATCTGGAGGGACCTCCCAAGATCCGAGGTTGACTCCGAAGCCCAATGAGCCAATTGAGACGCCAGGAGAACAATTCATCGACTTCTTCAAGCCGTATAACTCCCTATCGCTGAAGCCATCTAGTCATGAGGATCACAGACCTCTTTGTACTATATCCATTCACAAGAAGGATTACTACCACGCATTTTTCACGTGTTATATGATGTTAACATTCAAGATGAACAACATTTTCACGCGTAATTTGATGTTCCCAGGTCTTAGATCGAAGAATTCAGATGGGAGCAGTAAGTGGCTGCTGCTTTTAGACGTCAAAGGCGAAGATTCCGAGTTACAGGAAGCTCTGGAGAGGCTTGTTCGAGACAGGAGTCGCTTGTTTAGAATATCTGCTTTCCCTTTCCAGTCACTAGATGACTCGGTGGACTCAAACGTTCGTCAGCTCAAGGAATCAGTTGAAGACCTTCTGCCCACGCGATATGTGATGGACTCGTATATTGACTATTACTTTGAACATATGTGGAACCATCGACCATATATTGACAAGGCCATGTTCATGGCTGATGTGCAACGTATTTTCAAGTGGAACGTTGGGAAGCACAAGTATGAGCTTCATCCTTCTCAGAGATCGGATTTTGCAATCACTGCAACTCTTTTGATAATTATCCGGTACTCTTACACCACAATGAATCTCGTTGATGTTGAAAAGTCCGATGAGAAGTACGCCCAGGTAAGAACCCACGAGATCCCTGTCACGTTCGTCACTACTGCGGAGATGTGTCTTTCCTTTTACCGAATCTCACGTAAGACTACTTTGCCCATCCTTCAGGCATTCTTGTTTCTGAGAGCATACCATAGAGATGCACCAGAGGATGGTGACGGCACTACATTGTTTCAATCCCAAAATCTCTTTGGCTTCATTCTCCAGTCAGCTCTACAAATGGGGCTCAACCGTGACCCTTCGCATTACCCACAACTGGCCAACAATGTGACAGAGTCAAACCTACGTCGATCTTTATGGCATTGCATTGTGAGTATTGACGCTTATCAGACCGTATTTGCTGGTACTGTCTCCATCTTGCCTGAGCCTAATCTTGTCGATGTCGAATTTCCCATGATAGTAACAGGGGACCTTACAGAAAGTACACAAAGGGACATTTTAATTGAGGAAAGCAACCTCAACTTGATGTACTTGAAATTGGGTTCAATGGTGAACGGATTGAAAACCAAATGCAATCTGAATGAACTACTTGATTTGCTGGATCAAATCAAGAATTATGTCCACAAACACTTTAACTTGGAAAAGATGGCAAAGCTGAAACAATATCCGAAGGGCTCAAAGTCGTATTCTGCAATCCTTGCCAAGAACGGTCGTTGCGTTGGTCATAACATCATGCGGAATGCAGTGGAATTACAAGTATACTTCTCCTTGTGCATAAACTACGAGTCCAATTCGTCCCTCAATGTCCCATTCTACAAACGATGCTTTGAAGAGAGCGTTAAGCGGATGATTGAGGTTTTTGATATCTCGTCGGCGTATCTCATGGGCGATTTTTCCGAGTTCACCACTGATGACAGTCATTTTGTCATAATGCCAATACTGAACATTGCTTTATATCGAGCACTTGCCGTCTCAATGAGTGGATTGTTCCGGGCATATCACGCACAAGATATGCTCAAAACGCCAATCTACTCCAATGTCAAAAACATTCAACCACAGTCGTTTGACATGTTCATCAAAATGATAACCCAATATTCAGAGTACATGATTCTCATCTTGAGAGGGAAACTGGCCACGAGATATTATCAATCACTTAAGGCATCCGCATATTACAAGTATGCCTTTGCCTGTCTCTCGAAGCACAAGTTTGAGCCGATGACTACAATTATCAAATTCCTTGAAACCAGCGAAAAGGCTGACAACTCTGATAGTACCAAGTTGAACTTTACATCGAGCAGGGATGATCTCAAGAAGCGTCTGCAGATGGATAAGAGTCTCTTGAACATTCGAAATGAGTGGATGCAGGTCTCGAACTTTGACAGCACAGGGGAGAAAGAGACTTCTTTAATAATCAATATCCACTACAGTAACATGTTCCTCGAGTTCACCAATTCTGAAATGGACACACACGTGGCAAACAGTGTAAAGCTCAAGTGGACCAAGACACCTCCTCGAAGCCAGGTGAAGGACGATATTTTTGAATTTCCTGCTGCCACACCCCTGATTCCGAGTCATGACCAGTTGGAGGACCTGAACGCAAACGGTTCGTTGAAATCCCTGACAGAGTTTGAAGGTTTTGATTCAGGAATGTTGGAGGACGAGGTGTTTGGTAATCTCTTTGAGTCCTTCGAAGCTCCGCTAGCGTCAAATGTACCCGCGAGTCAGCCAGTATACCCATTTAATAATCCAGAGTCATTCATGTGAATGACAAAATGCATTGATCATAGCTTGTATGATGTTAGATAATTTCTGTTGGACCAGTAGTATGTGCCCAAGAGACACGCTCTTCAGTCGCAGTGAAAAAAAATACTCCGAGACGGGGAATCGAACCCCGGTCCCCCGCGCGACAAGCGAGGATTCTAGCCACTAAACTATCTCGGACTTTTGATATTTTCTGTGAGCAGGTACTCGGCGGTACCAGTAAGAAAAAGGGATTCTTACGTAAGCTAAGGTCTAGAGTTCAACTAAGAGTTTAAACAAGAACTCAAAAAGGTGCCAGATAGATAAGGAAGTGGTCTAGACTGGCCTAGACCGGACAGAGAGGTCCGTTGATACTGAGAGGTCAACCTTAATATGGGGCTAGAAGGACCATGATGATTAATCTGGTGCTACTTATAGATTCAGAATTGAATATATAAGGGGAGGAATTCTCTACGCTAAGAGAACAAGCAAAACAGCTAAAGTCAATTGGATCAAAAGGATTCAGATTGATACAGCGACCCCACCTCCTCACAGAGTAGAATTCTCAGCTTTGACTTAGACACGTGTTACCTCACATTTTCGTGAGGTAACACATGGCTAAGCCAAAGATGAGAATACTACCTAGTAAGGAAGTGGAGTTTGCTGTATCAATCTGAATATTTAATCCAATTCCTTGAGCTGGTTCCTCAGTGTTGAGAGAAGCTCCCCTTATATACTTCATTCTGGATTAGTATGTGGGACCCCGATTTGTAATCCGTATCCGCCACCCCAGCCCAAATATTCAGTCCTCGTGCACCGGTGTTAACGGAGGTTCTTGTCCGTTTTTTTTGGCCATTGCTTGAGTTATGTTTTAGGTCATGATTAGCTTCTCTACTGAAGGTTAGACTCTGGCCTCTCGCTTATGTGATCATTCAATTCTTACTGCTACCCGTGAGTACCTGCTCACGATTCTAGAAAGGTCTCTTGGATATGCTGTTCGTTCCTTGGGCTTTAGTCAAATGGGGATCTGGAGCATGTCTGAGTGGTCGGGTTTTCTGAGAAGTCATCAATTAGTATCGTATTAGTGGTTTCTTCCACCCTTCGTTAAGAGGGTTAGGATAGCTGTGTATAGTAATGCCTTGGTATATCAACCTATGAATGTATACAATTATAACCTTCAAGCCAGCGAAAGCTTCAGGGGTCTGTTCATATAAATAATGCCTCACAATTCAGATAACCAGCCCTGAGCAGGCTGTTGTCATCATGCAAGTGGGAAATGGTCTTGGGCTTACCATCGACGGTTGGGCATACTCTTCTAGTGCACCTACTCGCCAGGATCTCATAGTCGTGATTTGACTCTTCACAACATCGGAAGGACCCACATGATGGGTAGATGAAGATCCGGTTTGGAGGAGATGTCGTTGATTCTCATGAGTTTGAAACCTTTCGGACAAATACCAGAGCGCCGTGACAGTCCGTTCATCACTCAACGTTGAACCTAGAGGTGATCGAGAGTCTCGACAGCACTATCGGATCCAAACGATTGGCAAAGTAGGTACCCATCTCGGGGCGACTTAGAGATTGAAAGCCTTAAGCCTCAAGGTCATCGAGGACTGTACTCGCGACGTGCCCCGAAAACAACATGCACCTCAGTAACCACTTGAGCTGATTAACTCGACATTTTAAGCTCAATCACTTTGTGATTCTGCGATAAAGGCTGTATCAAGAGGGAGATGTCCGGTCTTGGAAGTAGGTTGTTTTGATTCTCAGCGAGACCGATGACTAACACCAGCCAATGCGGATATTGACGAGTGTATGGAATGTCTGTACAAGCGGCAATTGCTACCAGAAATAACAGTACGAGCGCTGTGTTTCAAAGTGAAGGAACTTCTGATGCAGGAAAGCAATGTTGTCTATCTGAAGTCACCCATAACGGTCGTTGGAGATATACATGGTCAGTTTTACGACCTTATTGAAATATTCAAGATAGGTGGCTTCTGTCCAGACACCAACTACTTGTTTCTGGGAGACTATGTGGATCGAGGGATGTTCAGTGTGGAAACAATCACACTGCTGATATGTTTAAAGATACGATACCCGACAAGGGTACATTTAATTAGAGGAAATCACGAGTCGAGGCAAATCACCCAAAATTATGGCTTCTATACCGAGTGCATGAGAAAATACGGCAGTGCTGCAATCTGGCACTACTTCACTGACGTGTTTGATTACCTCACACTAAGCGCTGTGATCGATGACACCATATTCTGCGTACACGGTGGCTTATCACCCAATGCTCACACAATTGATCAGCTCAAGCTTGTGGACAGATTCAGAGAGATACCACACGAGGGTGCCATGGCTGATCTCGTTTGGTCTGATCCGGAGCCTGATAACCCTGGGTTCGCACTTTCTCCAAGGGGGGCGGGATACACGTTTGGGGTCGATATCGTCAAAAAGTTTTTGGAGATGAACAAGATGGATAAGGTACTAAGAGCCCATCAACTGTGTAATGAGGGCTATCAGGAATACTTCAACGGACTCGTAACAACGGTTTGGTCCGCACCAAACTACTGCTACAGGTGTGGCAACAAGGCCTCAGTGATGGAGATTTACAACAAGAACGACTACTACTTCAACGTATTCGAAGAAGCTCCAGAAAATAAAAGCCAGTGGCCAAAAGAAAACATATGGGGCGAGATTGAATCGGATCCCACAAGTAATGGGAAGGGTCAGCATGTGGAGTATTTCTTATGAAGAGGGTCAGTCATTACGTTTTGTGCCTCCATAATTCATTATATTCGAATACATGCATGTGTCATGAATAATAGAGCTCCAAGTTTGTACCGCTATGCACCTCGTAATCGCCGAGTGAGATATGATCCTTCAAGGTTGTGTTACCCTTCTTCAAGACAATTTTCTCGTGGGCCGTTCCGATTTGTACCGCCAGAAGTTTCTTGAAGTCACCAACAAGGTCATCTTCAAGTGCCTTAACCCTGACCTTTTTCCCGACTCTGTGGTGGTTAGAATCTATCATGTACTGTGTTGAGCCATTTGAACTTACCTGTCATTCACTACAACTTCAATCATGGCTCAGTGGGTCGTCCAATTGGTGATGTTATTGTCTATACGCACTAATCGAGCATATCGCTCGAAGATGCGGCTATCTCAATTTTTCAGTTCGCGCTCTTGATGCGATCTGCTGCTCATCTCCTCTAGAGGCTCATCTCTTTTTAAGGACCACGATCCTTTGGTTTGACATAAGGTGCTCTCGGCAACATGCCAGTGCTTCTAATAGACTCATATGACTCCTTCACATACAACTTGCGGAGTCTTATAGAGAGTACAGGACAGCGTGTTGTGACTGTTCCCAACGATGCACTTTCCAAGGACGGCCTTCGACGTTTTATTCCGCTCTTTGACGCGATAGTGATCGGTCCAGGACCCGGTCATCCTTCCAATGCATCTGATGTCGGTGTTATTCCATCGCTGTTTGATGAGGACAAGTGTGTGCCCATCCTCGGAATATGCCTTGGCTTCCAAGCTTTGTGCCTCTCACAAGGAAGCAGCATAAGTCGGCTGGAGGAGATCAAGCACGGCCAAGTTTACCCAATCAATCACAATAACACTTCCATCTTCAAAGGGCTGCCTCAAAACTTCAACTCCGTGAGATATCACTCGCTCTGTGTCCCAACATTATCAAAGAGTCTGGAAATGCTGGCATTTACGAAAGAGGCAGATGGAAGAGACATTGTGATGGCTGCGAGACACTCCAGTTATCCTTGGTATGGCGTCCAGTATCATCCGGAATCGATATGCTCAGATTACGGTAAAGAGTTGCTTGAAAACTTTTTTATTGAGGCTGCATCCTTCAACAAAACAAGAACAATCATACGGGATGATGCGCTTCTTGCTGAGGTCGAGACTGTGTTGAAAATTCCCTCTCTTTTTGTTCCATCCGGTAGATCCTTTCCCTACCATCTAACAAAAGAAAGGGTTGTGAACTCGAGGCCTTCCATCGAAATCTGTGATATACTACATCAGCAGCAAAAAGAGTTCATCCTTCTCAACTCAGCCGCGGCTCCAGGACAGTGGTCTATAATAGGCCTCCCTGATTCATCATCACTCAGACTGACACACTCTTCGGAAGAGCCTGGGGTGGTGTTCACACAGCAACATCAAAAGGCGATGAGATATGAAGTTGAAAGTGTGTGGCAATTCATTTCAGATTATATGAACAAAAACCTAATGAAGGACAGCTCTGGACTCCCCTTCATTGGTGGATTCATGGGACTCTTCTCCTACGAAGAGGGTCGTCATATCCGTATCAACGCTCTAGAGAGGATGACGGAGAGACCAATCCCTGACACAAAGCTTGTATTTATTGAAAACTGCATTCTTGTTGATAACGTGACGAGCACCGCATTCATCACCTCGCTCAGGGATGACAGTTTCATAAGCACAATGAAGCCACTTGTGACTGCATCCTCTGAACACACGGTTTCAGCATCCCAATTTATAACTCCAAGCTTCATTCACAGACCCTCCGAGTCGCTATACATGGAAAGCTTCCAGAAATGTCAAGAATATCTGAAATCCGGGGACTCTTATGAGCTTTGTCTTACTGTCCCAACAAAAATTGGGATACCTCCATCAGTGACTCCGTGGTCAATGTACAAGACTCTTGTCCTTCACAACCCATCGCCATATTCGGCTTATTTCAATTTTGATGACTGCGTTCTATTGAGCTCGTCGCCCGAGCGGTTTGTCTCCTGGGACGACAAAACTTGCCAGTTGAGGCCAATCAAGGGTACAGTTAAGAAGACTGCTGCTATGACCAAGGCTAAAGCAACAGAGATTTTGAATACCCCTAAGGAGCTTGGTGAGAATCTGATGATCGTTGACTTGATTCGTCACGACCTTTACGAATTTCTTGATAACGTCCAGGTTACAAAACTCATGTCTGTCGAGGAGTACAAAACAGTCTACCAGCTTGTCTCTGTCATCGAAGGATCATTTAAGAACACCTCATACCGGGGAATAGATATACTGTCAAGATCTCTTCCACCGGGTTCCATGACAGGAGCCCCAAAGAAGCGGTCTGTGGAGATTTTGCAAGAGCTTGAAGGATCGCGCAGAGGTCTGTACAGCGGTGTCTGTGGATATTGGTCTGTGGAGGATAAGGCTGACTGGAGTGTGATAATCCGCTCGCTTTTCCACTACAAGACTGATGTTGAAAACACTGGTGACACCAATATGTGGAGGATCGGTGCAGGTGGAGCCATTACTGTGCTCAGTGAGGCTAAAAGTGAATGGGAGGAGATGCTCACAAAGCTCGACAGTGCTTTAAGCATATTTGATGAGAAATGTATATAGACTACAACTGAAGATTGATTATCCTTAATCGTTCCTTTAAAGTACAATTTGCAATTTAGTGCTTGAGCTCCACAATCTCCTCACCGTTGGCATACAAGCCGATGATGCTGAGGAACAAATTCAGGTTGTTAATGATCTGCAGCTTTGTGGCCGCATCGCTCTCCTTGGCTCTGTTCATAGAACCGAAGATCTCATCTCTGATTTCATCGACAATAATTCTCTGGTGGTTCAGTTTGCCACTGAGAGCCAGCGTTGCGAAGAACTGCCAGATGTATGTGTCGTCGTAGTTCTTCTTGGTAGCAGGGAAAATCAACGACAGCTTGGTCTCCAGAGATGAGAACAGCTTATCGTAAGCATTTGTCCAGTGCTGACGATCCTCCTCAGAGATGGTCTGCTCCTGTTTGAGGATTTCGGCTCGCGATAGGAGGATTGTGATGAGCGACGTGCCAAGCTTGGAAGTTGTGAGGAAGGACACGTTATTATGCTCAATAAGGATGGTCAAGAGACCGATGATCTCCGTGATGACAGCTTCATGTGTCAAGAACATGATGATTGGCTTCAGAACTGCGAGCTGGAAGAGCTCAATGGTCTTCTGTACATCAGCTGGAATCTCGTCGTTCTCGTGGTTCTTGAATGAAGACTTGGAGATGATCTTGACCAGTGAGAGATTGGCGAATATCAGTGTAACAATGGTGAGTTTCTGCTGTCTGTCGAGGAAGTGGTTGACTCTTGGGAAAATCTTGAGGCCCTTTTCATACGACAACACCTGGATGAATGGATTGAGCTTGTCAGTCTCTTCAAAGAGCTTCAGTGACTCCCAAAGGTCATCAGTGTTCAGTGGCTTGCCCTCTCTCTCGTCGCTCTCGAGGTTCAAGACATTCTGGTAAATCGTTTCCACCTGTGACAGAATGGCCTTCTTACCACCCTTGGACATCTCTGGGAGTTTTGGCTTGACAACTTCAATGGCCTTACGTGGCATCTTACCCGATGTAAAGCTGATCTTACCCAAAGCACCCTCCTTGGCCATCTGAGAAGATCTAGGACGCTCCTTAGCCACAGTGACTGCCTTTTGCACTTGCTGCTGCATTCTCTGGAGGGCAACCTCAGCCTTTTGGTAACGACCGCCGAGCTTGTGACCAGAAAAGTCAAGATAGGCCTGAGCAATCGAGTTGTTGTTCACCTCCGAGCTGCCAGTCTTCAACAAACGGAACACTTGGAAATAAAAGTCCTCGTTGTAAGGATCGTCAGTCACAATGTGCGACAGCTGAATTCTAGTAACAAAGTCCTTGTCACGAGGGTTCATCACACCGGTGAATTGCATGATGCGCTGCACCTTCTGCTGGCGTCTCATCAACCGCTGTCTCTCCTCCTCCGGCAGCTCATTGAAGTTGTCGTGATGCTGAGAGCCGTACTGGTGACGACTACGGTACTGCTGTTGTTGCTGCTGTCTCTGCTGTTGTTGCAACGACTGCTGTGGAGCCACCTTTTGAGGTGCTGCGGATCCTAGAACTGGGAAGTCAGCTAGGTCCTCTTGCTTCTTGGGAGCGCTCTGTGGAGCTGAAGGCTGCTGGGTCTCTGGCTCAGTAACTTCTGCCTCTGCCGCCTCAGGCTCAGCTTCAACCACAGGTTGAGGAAGGGTCTGAAGCTGTGGCTGCTGTGGCTGCACTTGCTGAACTTGCTGCACTTGCTGCGGCGGAGCCTGCGGGGAAGCCCCCATGGTCTGTTGCTGGAACTGCGGTGGGAACTGGCCCTGAGGCATCATTCTTGGATCCATTGGGAACCCAAACTGTGGCATCTGGCCTATGTTCATCTGTGGCATTCCACCTGGAGGTGGCATGAATCCTGGTGGATAGAAGAACTGAGGCTGACCGAAAGGCATTTGGCCTGGCATCTGGCCTGGAACCTGTCCCGGCATTTGACCTGGCATCTGGCCTGGAAGCTGTCCTGGCATTTGGCCTGGCATCTGACCTGGCATCTGACCAGGAATTTGGCCTGGCATTTGGCCTGGAATTTGAGCCATAGGCTGTGTGGCCTTCTCAGGTGACGCCTGTGCTGGCTCACCACCCCACAACGAAACCATTGGCTTCAACGGGTCATCGTGAAGGGGGGCAATTGGAGCGGGCTTTGCTCTGGCTGCATCTGCATAGTTGACCGACATCGGGGCTGGCTGGGACGACGACGACTTGCTGCCGAAGCTGAAGTCCTGTCCAACTGGCACAGAGGACCCAAAGGTCATATCATTGAGTGCATCCTCTTCTTCATCACTGATACCGGCGTAGGTATCTTCGAAGTTGTGAGCCTCCCTTCTATAGCGGGACATCGTCACAATTACCTCTTGCGAATTGTCTAGCTATTCAGTTATTTCCCTTGGAGTCAATTTTCGACGTTGCCTTTTTATCTCGTCGACCGCCGCCAGCGAAAAATCGCGGTGTTTAGATTCCCTAAAATAATCTCCTGGACAGGAATCGAACCCACACAGTGCTCCCGCGGGTGGCTTATTCGCGTGTGGCGGAAAGCTGGGAAAAAGCGGATTGGAGGCCTCGCTGGACTCTATCGAAGGCACATCAGCAACTGCGGGACAAACAACTGGTTCATTGCCCTCAATTCATCAACAGCTAAACTATGCTTCAACTTGAAGTGGAGAATCTGCTTTTAAAAAAGTCTCTCGAGGAGCTTATCGCTTCTCCGGCCAATGCCGACCGCATTGTCTCGGACTTTGATTACACAACCTACCATGTCTCGACTCCTGAGGACAAGACCAAACTTCAGATCTCCATTGCCTCCAAGGCTTTCCCGGACCTCGTCAAATACGGTGCACTTGAAAAGCTCCACTCCGTCTACGGTGCCTTTGAGACAGGTTCCTCTGAGCCAGGCTACGACTACACCATCAACGTTGATCTCACTCAGATCGCCCAATTGGATGCTTCCCAGAAGGAGGACTTCATTAGAAGCATTGCCCTCTTGAAGAGAAACATGCTTGCTGCTCCATTTGAGGCTGCCTTTGATGAGTACGAGAAATTGAATGCCAAATTCCAGGAGACAGGAATTGAGCCGGAGGCGTCAACAACTGTCTACGAGATCAAGTACAGAGATGAGGAGTCCATCTATATCCAACCCTCTTTTGATAGAGTCACTGTGATATTCTCAACAATCTTCAAAGATGAGACTGATACAATCTTTGGTAGAGTTTTCCTGCAGGAGTTTGTTGATGCTAGAAGAAGAGCAGTGCAGAACGCCCCACAAGTGCTTTACTCACACAAGGAGCCACCTCTTGAAATCAGAGACCGCATTCAATACAAGCCTCACGAGAAGAAGGGTTATATCACGTTTGTGCTTTTCCCAAGACATCTCATCCCACAGAAGAGAGACAACACCATCTCTCACATCCAGCTTTTCAGAAACTATTTCCACTACCACATCAAGTGCTCCAAGGCTTATATGCACTCCAGAATGAGATCAAGAGTGAACCAGTATCTCAAGGTCCTCAACAGAGCCAAGCCAGAGGCCGAGGAGGCTACAGAGAGAAAGACTGCAACAGGAAGACGCTTCCAAGTCGGTGCCTAAAGCGCAACCTGAATCTCTATTCAGCTCACGTCTATTTTTGTACTTTTGAAATTACATGGCTATGTCAACTCTTCTTATTTACAGTCACACTCCTAGTTCACCAGCTTCAATCCTTCTGTGGCTTCTTAGCACCGTACTTTGATCTCGACGTCATTCTGTTAGCGACTCCGCTCAAGTCTTGAGATCCACGTACGCAATGGTATTTTACACCTGGCAAGTCCTGACATCTTCCACCTCTCACAAGTACAACACTGTGCTCCTGAGCATTGTGTCCTTCACCTGGAATGTAGGCCGATACGATATTCCCATTCGAGAGTCTCACTCTGCACGCTTTTCTCAAAGCAGAGTTAGGCTTCTTAGGCTTCAACACCATCACTCTCAGTACAACTCCCTTTCTGACCGGACAGTTTTGAAGATCAGGCGACTTTGTAGGTCTCTTGTTCAGTGGCTTGGTCATTCCTCTCTTGATTTGGTTGATCGTGGCGAGTCTTGTACTGACTTTGATCGGCGATGATTGTGAGAAAACAGATTGGAACGACTTATATTCAGTGGCCCTCTGTGGTAAGCTTTGACGTATCAACGATGTAGTGGTGCTCCCCGTAAGGGACTTGAACATCAGCTTCAACATATCGAGCTATGATCAAATTCACCAATCCCTTGACGCCCTTAAGACAGTGCTCGCGGTATTGAAAAGTTTCCAGCGCTGGAGGAAACACCCACACACCGCGGATTCTCGATCACCCTCAAACATCAAAATGCCGGTGCGGAGTAACATTTTCACATCTTTACCTCAATTCGAACGCAAAAACTGCCTTGTATTATTGCAATTCGGACCTATAATGTTTAGAAATGTCTTCATGGCCTCCAGGCTCTCTGCTAGAGCTCTGAATACTTCCTATATGGCACCAATGACCCGTGCTCATTTGCCGTTTATGGTGAGATTGTACTCCCACGCCCCAGAACTTACTCCAGAGCTCGTTCAAGACCGGCTACTGGAGATTCTTGAGGGCTATGACAAAGTCAAAAAAGGAGTGAAGATCACGTCCTCTACAGACTTCTCCAGAGATCTAGGATTGGACTCACTTGACATTGTCGAAGTCGTGATGGCCATTGAAGAGGAATTCTCAATCGGTATCCCTGATGAGGAGGCTGACAAGATTAGAACGTTTGGTGATGCTCAGAACCTCATTGAGAAACACCCAGATGCTGTTTGAATACGAACACAAACCAAAGGGCTTTGGAGTTGAATCAAGATTATTTATTACACACCTTATTTATTATGCATGAAAACCGTAAAAAAGAATAGTCCAACTGTTATGTTCTTTTCTGGAAAACCTCCTGCTCCAGTTCCTGAAGAGCCTCGGTGTAGAGCTTCTCCTCAGCTTCAGACGGTGGACTGAGCTCAATGCTGTCCGATTCTTGGGCACTGTCAATGAGCGAGCTGAACTTTTTAAAGAACAGATCCTCACCTTTACCAATCAAAATGTTGTATGCGTCACCATCTTGGTTGGCTCTAGCAGTTCTCCCCACCCTATGGACGTACTCTCTCCCGGATGATGGCAAGTCGTAGTTTATGACATGCTTGATCGTACTAATGTCAATACCACGAGAAATCAAGTCTGTCGATACCAGAATGTGGATCTCACCCTTTGAGAATTGTTCAAGGATTTTCGACTTCGCTGACCTTGATACCTGTGAGTTTATATTGGCAACAATAGAGTCGAGCTCGAATTTCTTCATCAGGATTGAGAGAAGTTTAGAAAGTCTTAAAGTAGACTCGTTGGATTTGGTAAAAATCAAAACGTCCTGGGGTAATGAGAGGTGCTGAAGCAACTTCAACAAGTATAATGGTTTGAAAGCTGACGCCGAACTAGAGAATCGCAGCGTGTGTTCTCTCAGTGATGCAGGCAGTGTGAAAATTTTGTCTTGTTTTAGGATGCTCTCTTGGTTGTTGACGACAATCAATCTTGGTGTTCTCAGGTTCAAATTGGAGAGTTTACCTGAGTTGGTTGTCAAAGTTGCCGAAAAGATCATTTTCGTCAGGCTTGGTCTGAAGAACTTCGAAATATTTTTGCCATCGTCCACCTCGTTCAATTTTGTGACGAGAACGTTGGTCCAATCCTGGAAGCTTTGGTTCAGAAGTCTGTCCGCTTCGTCAATCACACACCAGGTCAGGTCTTTCAAAGTGAAACTCTTCAAATTTAAGTGATCAACAAATCTTCCCGGTGTAGAAACCACAATATCTGGAGTATTTGATGATATTTTTGCGTGCTCGTCTTGTAACGAAATATCGCTCTTGCCGAGCGTAACAATATTGAGGTCGATACCCCTGGATAGCGAGGTCAGCGTACGGTGGACCTGATTTATGAGTGGTTTTGTGGGGACAAGTATGATTGCTTTGAGGTGTGGAACAATGCGATGCTCCAGTGCTTGAATGATGGGGATCGAGTACGCCAATGTCTTACCAGACCCTGTGGATGCGTTCACCAAGAGATCGCCCTTCGTAGCGTTCGGATTGAGAGTGTTGTTGATTTCCGGAATCAGCAATTCCAGTGTCTTCACCTGAGATGCAAATGCATCCTCAAATCCCATAGAGGACAAATTCTTGACAATCTTTGGGGAGAGCCCAAATTGATCAAATGGCTTTGTCACATCCGTTCTGATGTACTTAGGTTCTGCCAGCCAATCCAAGTTTTGTGGGACTAGACCTTTGGGTAATGCTTGGTCTCTTGGTAATGCAGGTTGAGGGAGGGGAGCGACATCGTGTGTCTCGATATCCTCTTCTCTCTCTTCTTCCCCCTTGGCGATCTCATTTGTCCCGGATTGCGATTTCTTGATGGAGTTTGTGAACCTGCTGATAATAGAAGAGTACTTGGTTTCGTGTTCTTGAGCCACCGAGTCCTGTTGCTGTGACATCTCGTAATCCCCATCAGCATCACGTCCATTTTCCAGCTCATCTGAGCTCACCGGCCCGCTGTCTGAGCCCTCTGGGGCACTCTCAGAGTTCTCGGAGTCGTTTTCGTCTGAGCTCACAGAATCGCTACTTTCAGAATCAGTGGATTGGCTCTCAGCTTCGCTATCATTGGACTCCGACTCCGACTCCAAGCTTCCCCTTGTAGTTGACTCTTCCTCTTCATCTTTATCGTCGTTCACCTCGGCGTCACTGAGCTTGCGCTTTGCAGTGAGCCTCGCAGGCTTTGCCTCTTGGACTAGAGCAAGAGGGTCGAATCTGGCAGCAAACATCTGCACTTCCGCTGGTGTGTGGCCTAGCTCATCGCATCTTGATATCCTCAGAAAAATACTGGTTCTTGGTAGTGCCCCTACAGGAACCGGTCACGTGATATCCGGGGTCTATGCCCTCGGTTCCGACGCTTGCTTCTCGCTCTCCCCGCATCAACGGAAAGAGTGCGTTAGCATATAGAAGCTTAGATATGACATCACCAGGAGCAAGCCGAATGAACCTCACAGTGATGTGCGACGATCCCTCGGTGGTGTGTCGTGTCCCAGGTGTCACACGGTGTTAAGCCTGACCTTGACTCCACGATTTTCAGGGCCGGGGCAGCATCTCCTGATTATGGCGTTCTCGTATAGCTAGCGACTTCCCTCACCCGACAGCAAATGTATTCTCGTTCTTAGAAAGGGAGTACAATCTCACAGCCTTGCCCTACTGGGACATCGTCGCTCAATCTATTCGCTCTCTATCTTTTACCGAGCGATTTTGGTGGCAGGCGGCAAACTCCGGGGCTCGGCAGAAACCGGCAGATTTCGATATGCGCAAAAAATCCCGGGGTAGCGGCAACCAAGGACAGGTGATGTGATTTTTTAGGGAATGTGTGGGGAGACTCCGTATAAGCTTTCCGCATGGCAAGTATAAATACCGCTGGATTGCCCTTTTGTGGGTCCCCAACCTCTCTATCTACACAGAAACCCAACACTCGAATAACAAGTCACTCAAAGAAGACATCACTAAGCAGAAATGGTCCCAGTCAGAGCTTCTAACATTGCCATTACCACAGGTGCCACCATCGCCACGCTCGCTGCGTACTCTTTGTGGCAGCTCCAGCGTAAATCGAGAGAAAACTTCAGCACGCTGGCTACCAATACCTTCACAGTGCAGAAGGCCGATGTCCTCCACAAGTAACTGTGTGCCTAAGGTTCTGGCACCAATCACTGCATCCTAGTGGGAACCTCCGCCGAGGCCTCCTCCACAAAGTTCACTTCTCGATGCTGTACTAGCAGCTCTCCTTTACTTGGTTGATGTTTGCATTTTGGTCTTCTTTAGGCCTGGGTTTCAATTTATGTCTATATACGACTCTTGTTTAAGCCGTAAGCAAGCACGTAGTGTAACCAGCCTTTGGCTTGCCAGCCCTTTGGGCCCTGTGAGATGATATCGGAAAGCCATCGGGGCCGTATCTTGCACATGAGGCTCGGCTAATCGCTTTACGCTTACTGTATTGGGACTACGTATCCCTTCCTACCCCGGAGAATAATCCCGGGGCCGCATACCTACTCGCCTCCGATGCTCCGTTCCTCCAGCTCGGGAATGAAAAACTCCAGATCTCCGGGTTGGCAAGTTTCACGATGCCATGTAAAAATGGAGAGCTCCGAGTCTTCAAGTCGCACTCGGCCTAGTCGATCGAGTTGAACCACTTGAGCTGTTATCGTGAGTGAATGCAAAAAAATAAATGTTTTGAGCGGTGCGGGAATCGAACCCACGCCTAGTGCTTGGAAGGCACTTATTCTACCACTGAACTAACCGCCCGACTTTGATGGAAGTGTAACTTTTTCGCCCACCACATTGAGAAATGCGCTAATGTTTTCTTAAACAGACCAAAATAATCCGTTATGTTGGTGGGACAAATGTTCCGTGGGGACATTAGATATCCCTGTACCACTATGACGCTACAAACCATCATTAGTGACCTTGTTGAGGCCAATGGAGTGGGTTATGAATCAAAGTAGTGGAATCTGAGGAGGGTATGCTTGCTATTTGGCCTTCAAGCGTTGCTTGAGCATAAAGTCAGTTACAGGCGTGATTCCAGCTGACTCACGATCATTTTCGCCAATCTTCTTTGATTTATAGCCTGTGGAAGGTGGATAAAGGGCCTAAAATTCTACACAATACCTGCCCCTTTATTTATCAATTGGCGGTTCCAAAGTAACCAGAGGCTACAAATCTGATAGTTTGATTCGCCACAGCTCAGTCATCATGTGTGTGTCAGTTGAGACTTGACAGGGCTGTCACTATGGAGCCATGTCATCATCAGACCAATGTAGTGGGGCATAGGCGCGATATCTTCAACAAAGAAAGACGCACGTTCCTAGCATTGATTCTACCAGAAGTTGATCTCCTCATGAACAAAATGTCAGCCAATTGTATTTTCTGCAAAATTATCAAGGGTATGTATCTTTTGAACGGCATTCTTCGAGACCTCTAGATGGCAATGGAGCGAGAAGCATTCATCACGCCTGCGGTCATCGGGGAACCACTCTTCACATCTCAGAGCCACTAACTGTGTAGGTGAAATTCCTTCTTTCAAGCTTTTCGAAACAGAAAAGACTTACTCGTTCCTTGATATCCAACCAACTGCTCAGGGCCACGCGCTTGTCATTCCAAAGGAGCACGGTGCGAAGTTACACGACCTCTCTGACGATTCGCTTGCTGACCTCTTGCCAGTGGCTAAGAAGGTTGCCAAGGTTCTAGGCGTTGCTCTCGACGGTCCGGAGACTGTTCCAGGATACAACATTCTCCAGAACAATGGGCGTATTGCTCACCAGGAGGTGGACCATGTTCACTTCCACGTCATCCCAAAGAGGGACAACGAGTCTGGCTTGGGTGTTGGCTGGCCAGCACAGGAATCGGATTTCAAAGCGCTGGGTGAGCTTCACGAGCAATTGAAGAAGAAGATTGAGGACGGTGACTTCTGAGCTTTGGCACACTACTTCGCAGGACTTGAATTGAATCTATTTGGATTTTTGAATATAGTAGACGAGGTATCCATGCTGCAGCTCCTCACTGAGCACATCCGGTGTGTGTCTGTATACTTTGAATCCCTTTCCAAGCAATTGGTCGACAAAGAGCTCGATATTCTCAGGTAGTCTAACCTGTAGTCCAATCAAGACGATGGTGTTTTCCCCACATATTTGCACCAATGTATCCACCAAGGGTTCAACCAAATAATCGTTATAGACGATATCACAGCCAACCACAAAGTCGGGGCGACAAGATCCAGCAAGCTCTTCCAGGCCATACTGCCCGCGCTCGGGCTCCTCCCAGTCAAACTCCACAGCGTCAACCTTGGCGCTCACCTGGGTCTTGGACCTCTTTCTATGGTTCTCAACGGTCAGTGTCGTACTATCAACGTTCCTCAGATTGCTTTCAAGATTCTTCTTCAAGAGTTTGATGACATGAGACTGGTCTGTTGCGATGTATCGTGAGCAACGCGGTCCAAGGACACTGGCAAAGAGCCCCGTGACTCCAGCGCCAAGCTCAACGACATACTTGTTCTTGAGGTTGTAGAGATTGGATCGTACGAGCCACTCGACAAAAGGAACACTGATACGCCAAAGAACAAATCCTGTGGTGGACCCCTTGCTATTGAGCGACGAGAGCGACTGCGTGAACTCGTAGTCTGTACCCTCTATTGTCAGACTGAGCGAAGCACTTCGTTGTTGTATTCCGAGGTCCTGCGATGGCGCAGTGGATTGGATTTCGTATATATGGGACGAGGTATCCTCTTCAGTTATTTCCTCACATCCTCTGGGTACCTCTGTCATTGGGTCAACTGCTTTTAGTGGCAGGTGCGGCCTTTTCACACCGGTATCGAGACGCGATGAACCTCTACGCAAAATCTAAAGATGGAAAATTAGCTCTAAACTCGATTGGTTAAATTTTTTAGATCAAACCCTTCTTCAGCAGTATCTCGGCAATCAAGATACCGGCACCTGCGGCTCCAATGATGGTGTTGTGCGAGAGCACAACCATCTTGTAGTCGAATACAGGGTCAGGTCTGACTCTACCGACAGAAACACCGTAGCCCGCATCTCTGTCACGGTCCAATCTAGGCTGTGGACGGTCTGGCTGTTCGAGGACGTGGATGGTCTGCTTAGGGGCAGAGTGGCAGCCCAGCTTGTAGGCATCACACACGTAGTTCTTCATCGACTCCTTCACCTGCTCAAGAGATGGAGCTGGTCTGTTCTTGAACTTGAGAGAAATGCACTCGGTGTGTCCATCGGAAACGGCAACACGGTTGCACTGGGCAGAGACTCTGATCTCGTCATCGCCGAGGATGTCAAAGCCGTCGTTGGAACCGTTCACCTTACCAAGAATCTTCTTTGTCTCCCACTCGATCTTCTCCTCCTCACCAGAGATGTATGGAACAATGTTGTCCAAGATGTCGATGCCAGGCACACCTGGAGAGAAGCCGGCACCGGAGATGGCCTGCATAGTGGTGGCAGTTAAGAACTCGATTGGACCAAAGTCCTCGACAAGAGGCTTGAGTGGAGCCACAAGGCCAGCGGTGGAGCAGTTGGAGATACAAACAATGTAGCCCGGCTTCTGTTGGCCGGCAGCCTGTGCGTCCTTAACCTTCTTCTCCACAATGGAGAGATGGTCTGTGTTGACGATCGGAACAATGAGAGGAACATCGGCCTCTCTTCTGTAGTTCTTCGCATTAGAGACGACTGCGAGGCCGCCCTCCTTGAACTCTTTTTCAATTGGGCCGGCGTAGTCGGCGTCAAGGCCAGAGAAGACAACGTCACAGTCCTTGAAGGCCTCGTATGTACACTCCGACACAAGGATGTCCTTGGCAGACTCTGGGAGCAGAGAGGTCTGCTTCCAGGTGACAGCATCCTCGTAACGCTTGCCAGCCGATCTGGCAGAGGCACCGAGCACAGAAAGTTCAAAGTCTGGGTGCTCCGAGAGAAGCAAGATGAAACGCTGGCCAACAGAGCCTGTTGCGCCGAGAACACCAGCTTTTTTAGCCATGTTTATTTAGGTCTGTGTCTTTAAGGTGACAAAAAGAGTGAGATGAGCTTTGGCCTCGCGTGAGTCAGGTCCGGTTGGAGCGCTGTCAGTATGGTGATGTCAACGACTTCCGAGGGTATTTTTCATTTCACGTGACCGCCTGAGCGCGCCTCGAGGCTAGCGATGAGCTACATCTAAACTTGTGATCAGATTAGAACGACTATGGCGAATCATGAATGCTATTACTCTGCTTTGTGCTTCTTGTGCTTCTTTTCTTTCTTCTCTTTCTTCTCCTTCTTCTCCTTCTTCTCCTTCTTCTCCTTCTTCTCCGTCTTGTGCTTCTTTTCCTTTTTCTCCTTCTTTGGCGATAACTCTGTCGGATCGGCAGAGGCCTCTACTTGTGGCTCATCCACGTCCATCGCCTCACCATTCTCCTCTGCTACTGCAGCAGCTGGTTCCTCCACTGTCTCATCATCGAATCTCTTGTGCTTCTTGGATCCGTCTCCGGTCGCACTCGTTGATGACAGAGCTGGTGACTGTTCCAGAGGTGGCAGACCTCTCAGATCTCTCTGTATGCGTTTCAGCTGAGGAATCGATGTAGAATTTGATGTAGCATTTGCGTTGGCAGCACTGGCGAGGTTCTTGGATGCACGTTCCTCTTCCTGATCCACAAATGAGGTAAGGAAACGCTCCGCCTGCTCTCTATCAAGCACTTTTGAGCTCACAATTTCCACCGTTACAGGAGTGTTCACTGTGGAGCGAGCCACCCTTTTGCTCTTGACCTGTGACATTTCGCCAGTACTCTAGTTCCCCACTCGCTGGTGCTCCTATGCGCTAATGTATGGAAAATTTTTGGCACAACCCGCGATTGATTCTCTGGCGGTGAAAAATTGGCCGTCTCGATCAAAACACATCTGGCTACTGCTGTTCCATAGCACCATCCAAAGGCGGTACTGTGGTCTGTGTTCTCTGTGAAGATGCAGGTATTAATGAGAACGCTAAGACAGCCACTTGTCAGAGGCGCCTTGAGATCGTTCTCCACGATCACGTCAGCCTCTCCAATGACAGCGCTCAGACAGACACAGAAGATGCAATCGCTTGTTTCCCCTACATTGACAACGTCTACCAACATATCGCCAATCCTCTCACAGCTAAACGTTTCATCCGTCTTCAACAATACCTTGTCGGGCAGCGGTCAGCGTCGTTGGAAGTCGAGAGGTAACAACTACCAGCCCAACACTTACAAGCGTAAGCGCACTTTGGGTTTTATGAGCAGAATGAGATCCAAGTCGGGGAGAAAGATTGTTGCAAGAAGAAGAGCCAAGGGCAGATGGTACCTCACTCATTGAGGGTAGGGAAGGTGAATGTGTTGCATTATGTATATAAAGACAGGTCTGTACATATACAGGAACCCCACTCCACTCAAATGGTTGGGTATTTCGGTACAAACGTAGCAATTTTAGGCTAGTCTCCCTTCATGAATTCACTATCTAGTCCCATTTTATTCACTCCTCCTCAGACCCATCTGGTGGCCTCTGAAAAGTTGTCCGCGCTCTGATCGAGCTGAAAAAAAGCTCACCGAGACTACGAAAGTACCACTGCAACAACATCATGAGTCTCGCACTGACGGTGCGTCTCCCTAGCGGCATCACACGGGCGCTCGCTGCTAGCCGGTTCTCCACCTCGGCAGTGCGTGCTGCGCCTGGTGACGACCTCGCCAGACAGGCGGAGCAAAGAGAGAGAGCACAGAGTAAAGAGGCTGCCCGTAAAAACGAGCTGAGAAGATTGGCTCGCAAGAGATCGCAGGCTCGTATAAACCCAGAGAGATCGCCCTTCTACCGGGACATTCCAACCGCTCTGAGATATCTGAGAGCTTCGGAGGTGGGGAGAGCCCCACAGGATGCCGTCATCTCCATCACAACCGGTGTGGTGAGCACAAAGGGTACTGCCAAGCTCGCAGGGTCGGTAATATTCCCAAAGCCCCTCAAAGACACCAAGATTCTTGTCTTCACCTCGATTGAGGAGCAAGCCGAGGCTGCCAGAAACGCTGGTGCTAAGCTCGTCGGTGGAGCTCAGCTCATCGAGAAGGTGAAGAGCGGTGAGCTGGAACTCGACTTTGACAGAGCATTCGCCACACCAGAGATCACAGGCCAGCTCAACCAGGTGGCTCGCTCCTTGGGGCCTCGAGGTCTCATGCCTACGACTAAGAAGGGAACTGTGTCTGAAGATGTTGCCTCTCTCATAAAGGACGTTGCCGGTTCGATCCCCTTCAGACAGAAGACAGAGCAAATATCCATAGCTGTCGGTAGAGCTGACTTCACAGATGCTGAGATTGTGCAGAACATCAGCGCTGTGCAGTCTGCGCTGGAGCAGGCCATCACCAATCAGAAGTCCAAGAAGCCTAGCATCCTGGGCCAAACAGTGATTCAGTCGACACACGGCCCGGGGATGGTGATTAACTTGAAATAGATTGCCAATAGCATGTACATACTCATGAAGAGCACTCTGTAGGCGTATACAATGGAATCGGCTTTTCGGTTGGCGGCACAAGAAAAGCTGATCGCTTTCCTCAACAACAAGCCTAGCCCTCAAACGATGAGGCTGGCCTCACTGCTGGCGCTTACTGTTCTGGTGTTGGGGCTCCATATCGATGTTCCGCTCTACCTGGACGTTCCATCACCTTTACAATTTCTGGCGTCGAAAGCTCAAGTGTTGATAGACAACTACATCGCATCGCTCGACTTAGAAGCCTCCTTCTCTGCCACCTTCCACAGAGAGCTGTACCCAACATCATATGTGGTACGAATGGGTTACTCAGACCAGGAGTCCTTTTTTGTCTCTCCCTCGGGGCGTACCGTCACAATATTTCAAAGCGATGCCCTCATTGTACACGACGCGGTTCCACTGCTCATCAGCGACGTCGTTGCCCATGAATTGCTTGGTGGCGAGCTTTCACTCTGGGGGAGAAACTATACCAGACAAGGATGTGTTCTTGATAGGGAGATGAGCGCCAGTGTGCAAGTGCTGACAGACATCGAATACCTGAATTGGGACGAGGGACTCTTCCGAGACGTCATCTTGCCCGTCATTAACGAGCTCAACAGGCTAGTGCTCCTTACCCTCGACTTTGAAATTATCGAGCTCGATGATTTCAAAGACTTTTCGCTCAATAATCTGACCTGGGGGCACGATGAGATGAGGTTCTACTTAATCTTATCCAGTGAAGGCAATTTGCAACCACAAGCATCAATGCACCAGCATCTTGGAGGTATTGTTGCTCGTCACCTGCTTCAGCCTTTGACAGAGATGGACCAGATTGAAATCATCGAGGCTTTTACCTCCCAGCTCTTGTACACCTTGGGACTGCCCAAAGGCAATCCAAAGTCCCCGTACATCAGACTTGACTCCATGGTTCGCTATCAGATCTATAAAAATTCCTTAGGTCTACCTGAATCAGAAAGACTGGTTCTACAGGGACTCGTTGACGATTACGACTTTGATAATGCCCTTCAAGTTTCGTGGAAAATGCTCGAGAAGGTTTCAACTGAGACTGGTCAGCAGTAGACACTTACTGGCTCATTTCTTCTTTTTTGATTTCGACTTATCGTCGAACTTGATCCAATTTGGGTTCAGCCCGTACTTCTTGGTCAGCAAGTCAATCACGATTTTGCTGTGCGGACCTTGAACAGTCACTTCCACAAGCTTAGGGTTTTGGACATTTTGCCCAATTGTACTGGAGCCAGAACACTTGACTTTGAGCTCGCTAGAGAGCTCCTCTGCCTCGATTCCGAAGGCCTCAAAGTTAGAAACTCGTGTGATGACCTTCCGCCCGATCTTGGTCTCTGTCACTATTTGCACTTGTGGTACCTGGCCCTTCTTCGGCTGTGCTCTTTCTGTGTCTGGGTCTTCAGGATTTGTGATCTTATAGAATTCAGAAAATTTGGCAATGAAAAGATCCATGATCTTGTCACGGCCAATAGAAGAATGGCCCTTTATGAGCGATGAGAGAACATCGTCAAGCACAATGATCTTTTTGTTCTTCTCATCAACGAGAGAATGCTTCGCAACGTATTTATTCATGACATCCTTAATTTCGTTTGTAGTGTAAAATGCAAAGAAATCCAGATCCAGATCATTGAAGATCTGTCTTGTAGCAGATGTGGGCTTGTAATATTTGGTAAGGACAAGGCTTCGTGAATCAGTCTTCGGCTTCGATGGTCTTTTTTCTTTTGTTTTCTTGATTTTGTAGGGCACAAAGTTCTTGAGAGCTTCATTATTGTCCTTTGTTGCGGCAGAGACCACAGTTATGTCGTCACCCTTCCCCTTCAGTTTCACAAATCCCTCCTTTTCCATGGCTTTAAGGAACTTGGCACTTTTCTTCCACGAGGTCTTCTTAATATTAACCGAGCTGTGATCTGTTGCCAAATTGTTTACCACGGCATTCATGAAATTGGAAGCCTGTGATGGGAGTTCAATCGGCGGAGACTGCGTCAGGGTTTGCATCAGGGATCTTTGAAAGAAAACATCCACGTCTTCCGTTGTCAATGCGGATATGGACTCTGCCAGGTCATCCGTGTCAGACTCCTTAGCTTCTTCTCCAGGCACCAGCTGGTCTTGCGATTGCGGTTCTTCGTTTTGCTCGACTGCTGGTTCACCAGTTTCCTGGAATTGTGGCTCGAGCTCCAGCGTCTCAGGAGGATTGATCTTGGACTTGGTTAGCTCGAACAGCATGTCTCCGACAGTGTGGTAGACCTCAACAGCAACACCTTTCGTTCCTATAGTGCGAGACAATCCATACAAGTCAGTGGATACTCTTCCGATTGCCTGTACCAGGAATGGATTGGCTGTACTGGCGATTCCGACGATGTTGCCCCTGAGTGCCATCTCTGGGAAAGGAGGTACCGTCCCTGGAAGCATTAAATCGGCGCCTCCCTCCAAGACTTCAATCACATGAGGGTGTGTTTTCACAATAGGAAGCACAAACGGCGCTTTCCATAGTGTATAAACGGTAGGGATGTACTCGCTATCTTTTGTCTTGAACCACACGGGCGTCTGATTGTCGTCGGTGAAAATAGTTCCGATGTGGCCCTTAAAGCCATGAAACGTGGTCTGCTTGACGATATCAGGTAGAATCAGGTGCTCGCACTCCTTGGTGAGCCCAGTGGGGAGGCTGTATTGCTCCACTATGCTGACAAGCATACGTCTTCTCTCCGAGGACTTCAGATTCGATAGCGCTTTGATCTGGCAGTTGTGTTAGTGATATGAGCTCTTCAGGGCTGATCTTAGTGGATCGTTACTCACTTGAGGCTCTTTCCTAAACATCTTGTGAGTGTGACCCGTGTGATGGCTGTGCGATGAGCTTGACGTTCAGTTGGCTCTTTCTTTTCAGAGGGTTCGCGTAGATCAGCTCCCGACTGAAAGGTAAACATCACCCTCCACTGCCAACTCCCCGGAAGCCAAGTATCTACGATCTCTGCCACTCATGGCGCCCTCTACGGTATTCTCCCTAGTTGATGGTAAGTCACCCGTGAAGCAGTTCTCCCAATCATTGGATGCACTATGCTACGCGTGGTGCCCCACGATGGATCTCATCGCTGTTACTGCGGGAAACGGTAAGAGAGTCCTTGTCTACCGTATGAATGGCCACCAAGTCTGGGAAATTCCAGTGAAGCTTGGTATCGTCAAGAATGTGGTGTGGAGGCCTGATGGCAAGCAGTTTGCCATTGTGACTTCGAATTCGCAGACATTGATATACGACTCCAACTCAGCTCGCCTGCTCTCTACTTTGCGAGCGACCAGAGACGCTGATGTGAGCTTTGGTCATTGGATAGTGAGCGACTCGCCTCCTGTTAATAACAAATTCTCGAGTATTCTCTCTGAACACGGCGTCTCTAAGAGTCTTCCCAGGCTGCCACCTCTGCCATCCACAAATGGCTCAGAGTATACGTTTGCCTCACGACACGCCATTGACGCCATGATCCAGACTGAGAACCATGCAGTGATGGACCTTTTGTTTCTTTTTGGAGAAAAGAACGTTGCTATCACACTCCATGGGCTCTTCTTGTTGGACTCAGCTAGCCTCATCGATGGCGATGACGACGCTGAAATAGTCAACTCTTCATCAAAGACAGTTGAAGATCACTACTTTCTAACATCCTCCTTCTCCACGATGCAACACACTCTGCGACGTTTTACGACGGAATTTGTTCAGGATTATGACTTTTTGCAAGATATCACGCTGTTGAGCGCCAAGCTGATAGCACTCCTCGGCTACATAGAGGAGATCCTAACATTTTCCACACAGGCAATTAAAGCTCATGTGGATTTCAGCTCCAGATTCGTGAGTATTCTCAAGGACGAGCTTGTTCCTAAAAATGAGCGAGTGACAGATGAGCTTTACAGCCTACTTTTGACAGGAATGATGAACGAGGAAGTACAAGACTGGATCCAGAGTACAGTGGGAGACCGTGGTGTCAAGAGGTGGACCAAGGTAGGTGAGACTGCTTTTGACAATACGCGTCGAACCATAATGTACCATTTGGTCCCGGCGTGTGAGCGACTTATCCTCTTGCTCAATGGTTTGTCGTCACTCACTAAGAGCTCACTAAGTCTGAATGGATCGATAGATCTCAAACTCATCACGGCTGCTACCGATTCGGTCAAGAAGATGCTGAAGCTGCTTTTCGACTATGTGTTTAAGATCAACAGGGAGCAAGAGCTTTTCAACTCGTTCATTGTCTGGATACAATGCATACTTTCCGAGCTCCAGGATGAAAAACCAAAAGAGAAGTTTGTGACATCAGAGGTGTCTTCGTTCATCAATGATCATCTCGAAAAATCTTCGTTGAACATGCTAGTGCCTCTTCTCAGAAGAAATTACAACGAAATAAAAATCAACACACACGAGATGTTCGACTCCATCAAGTCCGAGATCAGCAAGAGCATCAAGCAGGACACTTCGTTTCAGATACAACTTGGTAGGATCACGGAGAAGCAACAGATGATGTTTCTGGGCGATGACCTCCATGTTGTGACGTACTATGACTCTAACATTGAAATTCATGTTATCAATGTTCGAAACGCAGAAGTACGTCAGCTCAAAATATCCTTCAAGAGCAACATCGATGAAGTTCAGCTCACTAAGGAGGCCGAAATTTATGCGGTAACCAATGGCTCGGTGATGAAATTCGAATATGACAGCTTTTTGGATGGGGCGTCAAAATCTATCTCGCAAGACGAGCTGACATTCTCTAAGGAAGACCATTTCCCTGGACTTGAGGTCAAGCATTTAGCAATCAACAAGTTGCGAAACATTGGATGTGCGATCTCGCAGGATCTGGGTCGCTATTCTATGTTTTATCTCAAGGGTGAGGAGTCCTGATCACCGAAGCATTGCATGTATAATTTCTAATCGAAATATAGTCCACTCTTCGGCTCATGAGGTCTTGTGAACGCATACTTGTTAAGACGGATTTCAAAGGGCTTTTCGATGGTGTAAGTTTTCCTCAAGAATTTCTTATACTCTCGCCTTACCTTTTTCTTCACGACTCCTGTCTGCGTATAGTGATCCAGCAACTGTGTCAAATAGACTGAATCATCGCATTCCAAAGGGGGTACTTGCATGAATACTAGTCTTATGTGTGCAATCTTCTTCTTTATGAGGTTCCGCTTGCGAGTCTCTGAAATCTCCTTTCCCAGGACAGTGAGTGGGAACATCACCGTGGGAGACCCAAGGCTTCTAGAATGCAAAAACGATGTGGATCTCAAAAACTTGTAAAGTGTTAGAACCTTAGTGAGCATCTCATTGAGCTCTTGATCTTTTTGGGTATACAGGCTGCCTTCATTTGGCAATGGCGAGATGTCAATGGTCGTGTCATGTGCTTCAACTCCCATAATGTCCGAAAGCAGGGGAAGCATTCGGGGTGGCCGCAGCGGGAATGAGATGTTTTTTATCATACTGGGATTGTTTGCTGCAAACTCTAATGTGTTCTTCTGTCGCTCTAGGATGACCCGAACACTTTCATAGGGCCATGTGGTGATCTGAGCTTTTAGGAAATACCGTATTTGTTCTTGGTCCCTGTACCTGGCCTGTAGGTAGCATCTCCTCAGTATTGGTTGGATGACTGTCAAGTCATGCGCTTTTGCCCGCTGGGCTAACTCATCGATCTCTTCAAATAATTTCGGTTGATTACGTCGTGCCCTCTTCTTCGCTTCCGAGAGCAGCAAGTCTTGTGTCCTTCTATCGATGAAAGAGCGCCGCAGCCCTCGTATCAAATTGCGGAGGCTCACTCTCACCTCTTCGCCCGTCATCCCCTCTCATATAAGATTGAGGAAGATGAGATCCCAGTTGCATGTTGGAGAGATGAGCATTGTACGTGCCCCTACCGCGTACATTTCGCGAATGGGGAAGGCACGCTCCAGCCACAAAGATCAAAACATACACTTTACGCTTCCTCTCATTAGCATCCCAGATATAATGGAGAGAGTTTCCAGTACTGGGTTCAACTTCTCGAACAAGGAGAATGCCCACATTCCACACAAGACGCAGCCCAGAACGCCGCGGAAATCGAGAGGCATCTTCAACAAAAGCAGCAACAGTATACCTGTCTATACTGATCCAGAGACCAAGCAAACTACCAGACAGGGAGGCACAGTTATCAAGAGAGTTCCTCTAGGTGGTAAAGACAAAAACTCGTCTCAAAACTATGCTGATCCACACGTGAGCGGTGAAAGGGGACTATTTCCACCAAACATCAAAAAGTCCAGAAAGCTGAGAAACTTGAAGGGACCCGCATCAAAGCTCAAGATTCTACGTGATGACGATCAAAGTGATTCGGCTCTACGGGAGGATCCTCTAGCTAACGGCATCCCCCTCTCTTCGAGGCCGGCATCGGGCTTCATTGCCGATGACGACGAAATTGAACATGTTCCCGCCAAGCAACCAGAATTGCCTTATATCCCACTCAACTACACGCCCTTCACTGATGAAGAGTTGGAATTGTTAAAGCGCTCCCCAAATCCAAGGCTTGAGGACAAGAGAGATATCCCGAGTGACACAGACAGCCTTGGTCCGGACATGGACTTCAACTTTGCCGACTATGACGACGATGGAATTGACTCTGATGTAAAGTCTCGGGGAGGGCTTCCGCATTTTATGCAGCCCACGTTTGTTTCAAATGCGCGTAAGGTGGCCAAGACCGATCCATACGATGATGGCCTGAGCTCTGCTGATTTGCAGAAACTCATTGACGAGGAGTAATGTTTACGAATACCTAAATGCATAATGTATACTTTGATTCATTTTTCCGATGCCTGAGAAGTGGTATACAATAAGCTATTTACATATATGCTGCCCATCACTGTTGTGCGCAGCCTGGAGTTTGTTCCTCCTCATAGTTCCCCTCGTCGACGGCATATTCCGGAAGCTGGCTTATCTCCAGAATCTTATAGTCAACTTCATCGACATTACACTCGTCAACGTCTTCCTCGTCGACGTCCTCAAGTGTAGCATTTTTAGGGACATTGCTGACCGTTGGAAGGATGTTCATCACATTTTTGAGCTCCGCCTTCTCACTGAACCAAAAGTCGGGTGGGAACTCGATGTTCACCTTCAAATAAAGATTTCCCTTCTTAGAGGTGCCCTTGATAGGGAAGCCCTCGCCAGTTACCTCCAAGTACTGGTTTGGTCTAATCACTTTACCTGTGGGTGTCGAAATTTTGATAAGACGGCCGTCGAGGTGTTTTAGTACCATTTTTTCTTTAAATCCGCAGAGTGCTTCCGCCAGAGGGATGTTAATCTCCGTATATAGATCGTTTTGTAGTCTTTCAAAGTGTACAGTCTCCTCCTTCTCGTGGATTGTGAGGATGACGTCTCCTGTCTCCTTGCCATAGGCTTGATCACTCTCTTGTTTGAGCACCACACGGTCACCAAACTGAGAGCCTCTCTCAATCACAAACTCCAGAATCTTGGTCTCCTCCTGTGTCGTTGATCCTTGGCACTTTTTGCACTTGTCCTTGGATCTGTAGACCTTTCCCTTGCCTTTACATGTGGTGCAGTCAATGTAATCTTGTGTGACCATCCCCGGTCCAACTCTGCGTATTTGTCTCACAAAACCTTGCCCATTGCACACACCGCACTCTTTTGATCTGGCGCTTTCCTTAACACCGTGACCCTTACATAATGTGCAAAGGATGTTTCTTGTGGATGTGATCTTCACAGTTTTGCCATTATACAGATCAGCCATCGTAACGTTCACATCCAAATGGGCATCCTCTGTTCTTGGTTTACCCCCACGACGCTGGTGTCCGGTAGATCCATATCCAGGATAATCAGAGTACCCGCCGCCACCACCGCCACCAAAGAAGCTGAAGAAGTCTTCGGGTGAGAAGTCTGGCATTCCACCATTGCCGTTCATACTTGGCCCATTAGCATCACCGTAGGTATCGTAATTGGAACGCTTTGTTTCATCGCTGAGAATCTCGTATGCAGCAGAGATTTCCTTAAATTTGATCTCTGATTCATCACGCATGTCCTCCGAAACTTTGTCGGGGTGGTGTGATAATGCAAGCTTTCTGTATGCCTTCTTGATGTCTGAAGCGGAAGCTGTACTCTCCACTCCCAGAATCTCGTAAAGGTCCGCCACTGTTTTATGTTAGCTTCCGTTGATTGATGGTAATCTCATGGATTTTTGACTCACTCTTCGATTATGAAAACACCTTCGTCTCTGGTCCCTCTATGCGTAAGGGGATCACTACAATCTCTCTCTTATCGTAAAGTCGATTTAGGTTCTGGAGATTCCCACTTTTTTAAACCTGCGATGCTCTTCCCGTAGTGCGCCCCAGGACTTTGTACAACTTAGTGCTGAAAATTACGCTTGAGCATCTCTCCCCGCGTACATATGGGATCGGCACTTCTATAACTATAATTCTGGTTTAGAAGCAACCCTCGGCTAACTAGTGACTCTTTCTCGGCAATAGGAGCATTGCGTATCTCCTGGAACTCGATCCGGCAAGGGAATCAGATTTCATGGTCTTTCCCGATACTCAATTGAGCGGAGCATCTGATCTGGCTCACATCCAAGAAGCCCACAACTTGATTATCCCACAGAAGCCAGTCACTGATATCTAAAAGAGTATAACGTAGCCTTTCACAACATATCAGCCTGTCCTCAATGGCAGTTTTAACTTGTGAGACTGCCTTAATGCAACTCATGTTAAATTTCGGCTCCTCGTTTTCCCCCACGCCTATTAGCCTGACACAATAGAGCAGCTGCAGATAAGAATATCCATAAGCTACACTAATGAAATTGTTGTAGCACAATATCATGGGGTAATATTGAGATGACCTAGATGGTCATTGGCACTCATGCCATCGCTTGAAACGACTCAATTGCAGAGTTTCAGGTTATAAGGGCAATCACGGATAATTCTTATCACGGTGCATGAGCATCGCTCTGTGAGAAAGCGGCATTCACTGCGTAGAGAACAATAGCTCAATCGCATTAATTTCAATTCCTCGAAGGCATTGTGTGCAATTTTAGTGGAATTCCGGGCATTTTGGCTTCTTTTGGGGATTCTTTCTGTGGTTGCTTGAATTGACCTTTGCCGACAATGAGTGCGGCTGCTCTCCGCGTGGCCCGGGAGCAGAGATATATAAGAGCAATCTCCCTTTTGAAACACTCGGAGAAACAACGCACTTCTGTGAGATAGCTCGGTCGATTTCGGATCTATAGATACTTATTCGAATCATTTGAGCTGGTAAAAGATGTCGGACAAGTCTGTTTTCAACACCCGTACGCCCCAGTACATCCCACATACCCCTGGCGACTACTTTGTGCATTCTGTCGTGGGCGATGAGATCAAAAATGAGTTCAAAGGTATCAAGCTCTACTCCAAGGAGTACTACTGGACGTGTACCCTCGGAGGTATCTTGGCTTGTGGCCCCACACACTCTGCAGTTACTCCCCTCGACTTGGTGAAGTGCCGTAGACAGGTTGATGCTACACTTTACAAGTCCAACATGGAGGGCTGGCGTACGATCTTGAAGACTGAGGGCTTCGGAGGAATCTGGACTGGTGTCGGTGCCACTTTCATCGGTTACTCCCTGCAAGGTGCCGGAAAGTATGGCTTCTATGAGTATTTCAAGGAGCAGTATTCCACCCTTGTTGGCCCAAAGGCAGCCCATGACTACAGAACCGGTATCTACCTCGCTGCCTCTGCCTCCGCCGAATTCCTTGCCGATTTGATGTTGTGTCCTCTCGAGGCCATCAAAGTAAAGACTCAGACCACCATGCCACCATTTGCAAAGGGTCCGTTTGACGGCTGGAAGAAGATCACTGCTCAGGAGGGTATGGCTGGTCTCTACAAGGGTTTGACTCCATTGTGGCTTCGTCAGATTCCATACACAATGTGTAAGTTTGCAACTTTTGAGAGCGTTGTGGAGTGGATCTATAAGCTTCTCCCTCGTCCAAAGTCCGAGTACTCGGCTCTCAGCCAGACTGGTGTCTCCTTCACCGGTGGTTACATTGCCGGTATCTTCTGTGCCATTGTGTCTCACCCAGCTGATGTGATGGTTTCCAAGATCAACAACGAGAAGAAGCCAAGTGAGACTATGGGTCAGGCATCCGCTAGAATTTACAAGAAGATTGGCTTTGCCGGACTGTGGAACGGGTTGCCTGTGAGAATCTTCATGATTGGTACACTGACTGGTATGCAGTGGCTTATCTACGACAGTTTCAAGGCATACATTGGGTTACCAACTACTGGTGGTACTCCAGAGGAAACGAAGTAATGTTGTGCGCCATGCTGTTCTATTATGTCATTCTTATTACACGCTATTTCTCCAATCACTAGTGGCATCTACCAAAATGCTGTCTACCTGTGCTCAAGCTCATGCATTCTGGAATCTAGTTCCAGACGTTCTTAAAGAGGTCATCGTCTAAGGAGGTGCTCTTTTGCTGAGTCGCTGTAGTTGCAGAGGCCCAAATGTTTGTGCTATTGTTGCTCCAGGTGTTTTGCACAGATGGCTGCTGTTGTGGCATGTAGTTTGTAGACCCGCTAAAGTTCAAGCCAGCGAGTGAGTTGTTCTGTGATGCAATAGAAGGTGTCGATGAAACTGGTGTGCTGTCACCTTTGAGGGAGAAAGTGGGCGCAGAGTTGGCAGCCATGGGAGTCGAGTACAGGGACAGAATCGATTTCTTGAGCTCTGGACGAGAGTTATCCCGTTGTGGCTGCTGCTGTACTGGTGGAGGTTGCTGGAATCTCGATCCCTGGGGCAGAGACTGTTGGCTGGTCTGTGAGCCAAAAGTGGTCTGAGGTGATATGGTCTGCGGGAGTGAGTGTGTGGACAAGTTGGTTGGCTTGGAATTGTCTGGCGCCGCAATAGGTGAGCCAAACTCCAAGTCAAGCAGGTTTGCGTTGACCGATCTTCTGTTTTCTTGTTGAGGTGTTTTATTGACAGTGGCAGATGGCGTAATGGAGGTGGAGGAGGCCGCGCTGCTGCCCACACTGATGGTAGCCGGGTCTGGCACTTGCGAGGATGCTGCCCACTTCTTCAAGTCGTACTTGGTTCTTATAAAGTTCTCTATCTTGGAGTTGTCTGGAACGTGCGAGTTGCCTGGGAGTTTACCCTCCCAAAACTTGTTGGCTCTGTTGTTGCCCCACTTCACCATGGAAGCCACTTGCTCATCGGTCCATGTATCCAGATCAACAGACTTGACACGTGAGATATGTGTACCCATGGAGCGGTGGATTCCAGAGCATCTGATACAGATAAAGATCCCCAAGTTCCACGAGGCCCAACGCGGGTGTGTTGCCGTCTTGCAATCAGCACAACTGCCGTTGCCGGGTTCCCTTAGCAGCGCCTTGAGAATTTGCTGGTTCTTCTCGTTTCCCCGTTTGCTCATGGCTTGAATTAATCAACGCTTAGATACAAGCCCGCTGTGATCCTCCTAGGGCTGATCCACGCTATCTGATATGTGGCCGATATATATTCGAGGCGCGAAAAGCTCAATTCAACGCGAGCGCTGATGCCGGGTAAGGGGTGCTTTTCCCAGGACTCCAGAGCTCGGCAGGGCGAATGGAATGTGATCTGGCGGATTTGGGGGGAATCTACTCAATTGATGAAGCCTGGAATTATTGTGCGTTCCCTAGTATCCGTCTCATGGTTGTACGTAGTCTTTGCACCTTTATCAGCTCAATCGGCTATAGCTTTGTGTCTTCGCAGTTAAGGCCAGAGCTTTGGGCCGGGCAGTTTTTTCCTTGCGCTTTTGGCAGCTCAACTTCCACTACCCGGACCGCATCAAGAAGAGACAGAGTGCTCAATTCTTCTGTCACCGATTGACTACAATCCTACTACACTGAGATTCCAAGTGTATAAGATCACTCCCCGCTGAACGGATCAACACCCGTCACACCTCGCCTCAACCCTGTGATCTGTCTGATAGCTATCTGCCAGCGTCTGCATCGTTGATCAACCCCCAATTCAGACACATTCTGCACCAGTAAGGCTCTGTCACACAAATTATATGATCACGCCTCAACACTCAAGCCAAAGTTGCAGCATTCCTGTCTCCATTCTTTGAAGATCTCCTCGTGCGAATGTTCTCCAAGGTTCCGCGTCAACAGCCGGCTGCGGAAACGCCTACACATCGCTCGACTACCAATACGAAGAAGAAAAGGGTCCGTGACTCTCTGTATGAGGCCCAGGCGGTGCCGTTGAATGGGTCTCAGACTGTGCGCACCTACTCTTACCCTGAGATTGCGCTTCATAACACGGCGGATGACTTGTGGATGGTAATCCACGGTAATGTCTACAATGTTACATCTGTGCTGGATTCCCATCCTGGTGGAGCTGAAGTGCTGCTGGACTGTGGTGGTATGGATGCCACAATTGCATTCGATGAGGTGGGCCACTCAAGAGACTCTGTGTTGATGCTTGGCCCCTTGTTCGAGGGCATCACAGATGACGATGGCATACTCAATTCTGCTGTTGCCAGTGATCTGAGAAAACTTCCGAGCTCAAGAAGAGGATCGCTGATTCCAGCCAATGGTAATGCTACGGTGAGAGAGTTCCCAAAGGGCCATGAGGACAAGGATGGAGCCGCAAAGAACCGATTGACTGGTCTCGTAGAGAATGTGAGTCTGGGAGAGAGTCAATTCCTCAAGGATCTGAAGCTACGCAAAAGGCAAAATAGGAAACTCATCAAAGATGAGAACGTGCTGTGGCTTCTGGCATTACTGGCTCTGGCAGCTGCCGCTTTGTACGCCTGGCTCGTGAGCCGCAAGTGGGATGACAGCTTCTGACCACTCTCAACACATCATACCTCAAAATGCGACTTCTGTCCGCCTATAATTTATTTCTACTGCATACATTACTTGCCCTGTAGAATTCGTGTCTCATCTCATGCAGTGTCTTTGTTGATCAACGTGCGCGGAGTGCACGTGACCTGACTCGGCGCAAGCACACGGCACTCCCCGAGTCAACAAACGCAGCGCAGACTTGCCACATAGACAACTGAGTGCTGCCACATCCAGTTGGACTGTTCGTCCTCCACAACGATGAGGATTTGTGCTACAAGCACCACACCTTGGGTGTAGCCCACGCTTGGTACCGAGTTGTGGGACTGCTGTTTTGGCGGTGTCAGGGTGGTCGTCACCTAATCATGCTGCCCCAACCGCACTTCCAGCCCTCCTATTGGCCCGCGCATATTATTTAGCGGAGTGCTCGCGCGCGCTCTGGGCGGGCCAAGCGTGTGAAAGTGGAGTCACTCAAGTGACGCTCGAAAAAATTTGTATCGCAATATAAAGCGCGAGAGGTTCGCACAGGTGACTAATCTTCTCCTCAACCCACTTACAAACACCTTTCCCATTACTGCCGATACACAAAGACAACTGTCTCGTTTTACTTAAAGTCCACATCTATACCGAACTATCCGCAAAGATGTGCTTCTAAACGTGCCAACCCTGTGTGTCTAAACAGTCAAGAAATTATTAAAATGAGTCCCTGAAAGTTATTTGAATCAAGATTAATCTTGAATTTGAGAAAGAGTTTTAACTCCCAACAAGTGAAAAAAGATTTCGTTATACGAAACCTTGCTATCTTTTAAAGATGTCTTCATCCAGCATGAGTCCCTGAACGTTACAACAATCCGTCCAACATGACGCCACTACCAACTACCGTTTAATTATTGAGAAAACAACAAGAATTATACCGTTTTATTTGATCAAAAGATTACCAAAATTATTACTGCTACAATGACTACTATGAACGATCCAACTATTGCTTCTTTGTTCGAAATGTTCGATACCGCTGCTGAAACAAACATGTTCAACTCGCAACAAGAGCCCTACAAGCCAAGACAGATTCTCGGTGAGTCTGTCTTCAGCCGCTTTGTGGAGTCCGCGGAGCAGACTTCCCCAGAGTTTGCTTCGTTGGGCTTGAACAAGCTCGAGGTGCCTGAACTCAGTCCTTCTGTCGGAACTGTGACTCCTTTGCAGCTCCACTCCTCCATTGTTGAGTCGATCTTTTCTCCGTCTTTGGTTGAGTCCACTCCACTCTTTGACGATGTCGAGCTTGACTCTTCCAAGTGGACTTCTCTCTTTGAGCCAAGCGAGATGGAGATTCCAGTCAAGGAGGAGGAGGAGGAGACTAAAGTCTCTCTCGGCATGGCATCGCCAGCTCCTATGGAGGTCACTGCCTCCTCTTCTCCATTGTCTTCCACTAAGCGTTCTGCTTCGGAGGCTGGCTTGGAGGAGCGTGACAGCATGGGCCTTACCGCTTACAACAGAAAGCAGAGATCAATGCCATTGACTCCTATCGTTGTTGACAGCGCTGATCCTGTTGCTGCTAAGCGTGCCAGAAACACTGAGGCTGCCAGACGTTCCAGAGCTAGAAAGATGGAACGTATGTACCAGCTCGAGGAGAAGGTCGATGATCTCACCCAGAAGAACAAGGAGCTTGAAGAAGAGGTGATGAGATTGAGAGCTCTACTTGGTCAGCATTAAATTGTTTGATCAACTTGTTTGTTGTCTTTTTGAATTATACTTTGATTTTGATACTTTCCGAACAAAAAAGCAAAAAAAAAATCCTCCAGTCGTCTATTGTTAATAATATCTTTCTTTTCAAACGTTCATTAGTAGCTTAAATCTTTTTCAACGTGTACAGCCCATTGTTCAGTTTACGTTTTTTCGGAGGTTCGTCACTCATCTCGATCTTGATCTCAGCATCCTGCTGTATCGCTTTACCCAGCCATTGCTCAAACCTCTTAACAAATAGTCCCGGCTTGCCAACATGCTTCGTTGGAACACTCTCTTTGACGCCTGCTTCTTTGCGGTCGACTTGTGATCTGAGATATTCCAGTAAATCGGCACACCCGTCCAAATCGATGGCCTCACCAAGCGGAATATTACCCTCGATGATGTTCCAAGCGGTAAGCCACATCAGTTGGCTGAAATTGGGAAACTTGAACTTCTTTCCAACTTTGGTCTTGACCTCAATGTCAATGATCTTCAATTGTTCCATGATATTGAAGGAGGTTAAAAAGTTGCCCCCGACAACAAGCGTATCCATTGGTGTATAAACAGCGTGGATCCAGCCGCTTGGGATTATCATAACGTCACCGGCTCCCAACTCTACCTTAATACCCCCTTCCAGTCCCATGTCACCCAGGAAGTTATGTGATAGAGTTGAGTCAGTAATCCAATTCACATACTTCTTCAAATTGTGGTCAGTAGGTGGGAAGAACATGAACTGTTTGGATCCGTAAATGACAGTGTAATACACCGACGTCCCCGCAAAATCCAAGTGGAAATCTGTATACGAGTCTTTAACGCCCATCAGGCAATACTTTTGTACAACAGGTTTACCCTCAAGATCTTTGGGCCAAACCTTGTCCACCAAATCGGCCTCTTCGACATAAGTGGGTCTTTTGATCCTTTTTCCCAGATCACAGTCACTGATCTCAAGACTGAGAACATTGTATACCCTTTCACGGCCATCTGATGATTTGAAGTAGTCGCTCCAATCGGATAACTTCCATGAGTCTCGGGTTCCATTTTGTGTAAGTACGTCCATCACCTCGACATGTGCATCTTCGCCCATGCTTTCCACTAACTCATCGACGCTGTATTCTGGGGGGATCTCAAGTCCCAGACCCTCACGATCCTCTGATGCAATCTTGACGGGGCGAGGCAGTCGTGATTTGATGGCATACTTGAGAGTCAGTTCACTGCCCTTTAACTGTTCCACAGAAGTATTAGAGGGTGACTCCCAGTTAATGAAGCTTTGGATATGTGGGTGCTGAACAATAACGCTGCTCTCGACTTCTCCATCATTTAACGCGATATAATCCACCTTGTTTCTTTTACGCCCGCTCGTGCGCTTGTACTCTGTCGGCCCGTGCTCTTTGGAGCACTCAGGGCAGTGGAACTTGACGATACGTTTGGTCTCTGAAAGTGGGAGGTGGAGGCAATGATTGTGGAACCATCTTGAGCACACCTCGCAGAATACCCAGTTCTCTTTAAACGGTGGTTTGCCCTCGAAAGAGGGACACAACGGGCAGCTCTCTGTTGGTTTAGACTGACTCATTTTGACAAATATTCGAATTGTACTGGACTCGTTTAAACTGTGTCATCCCATAGGTGTAATGCCTATTTATGTGGTGTTTGGGTTCTCCCAATGCTGAGGCGCGGAATTTTCAAGGTTGGAAAAAACGGTTTGAGGACTGGACATAGGCTCATCAATTGGAGAACAGAGGATGTTGAGGCAGCTTGGGTTGATAGCTAGACGCTCATTTGCAACAAAGGCCCCGGTCAAGCCCGGCTTTGAATTTGTCGGCAAACCCTCAGAGCGCGTGGCATCGGCGGAGCCTGCTGTCAAACTGGACCCAACAACCATCAAGTCATTTAGCCATGGAGAGTTGTACGATCCATTTGACTTCTCTTTGACGAAGATCAGACTGGACAGAAAGAGGTACAGTGAAAATAACGAGGGCAGAAAGTTCTTCGACAACAAAAAGGTCAACCCACTTGATCTCTACACTAACACAAAATATTTGTCGTCATACCTGACAAGCACGGGCAAGATTCTTCCTAGAGAAGTGACCAAACTCAGCTTGAAAAACCAAAAGAGACTTGCTAAGGCTGTGAAGAGAGCTAGATCGGCTGGTCTCATCAGCTCTGTGCACAAGGACACGGATGTCTTGAACTTCATGAACGAGTTCAGCGTGAGGGGATAGAAATGGGCGAAGACTATTGTACATAGTTGTATGTCTTCAATGATTGTTATGATATATTATAGTAGAGCGTTATCAGGTCCAACGAGTTCCACGTAGACGTCGGTGCCCAGGCCGTAACAACTTTGAAGTTCCAAGGCACCACCAAACTGCTCCACATAAGCTTTAGTTAGGGGCAATCCATATCCCATACCCGCAACTGTGTCTATATCTTCACCGGGCATGACATTATCACTCATTCCGCCCTGCTTCTCCACTTTATCGACAGATGTGAAGGAATAATCAAAGATATGCTCCTCGATGTCAGGTGGGATGCCACCTCCTTCGTCTCTAAATCTTATTCCCAAAGTTCTTTTACCTTGAACTGAGGAATTTTCAGCAATGGTGACAAGTACCGGCGTGTCTGCCTTCCCGTTTTCGATGTGAGCCCTTATAGAATTCTTCAGAACCTCGGTAAATACATATTCCAGGTGGGGCGCAATGTAAGGGAATTCGATCTCCTCTCCAAAGTCAACCTTGACTGGCACCTGCTTGTAGTATTTGATAAATGTCATGTCGTTCACAAACCCTGCAAATATATGAATAAGCTCTGATATCTTGAGCCTCTTGTCAACTATACCAATGTGATTGTCTGGTGAGTTGATTGATTGTATGTAGTTATTTGTCATAGTCTCCATGTTAATCTTGTCTCTGAAATGGCTATTCAGAAATTGCACAATACTGTGCTTGGGGAAGAAGGACGAAACCTCCTGGAAGCCTTTCGACAGTGAGGGAATGGCATCTTTGTGTAAGTTCGAAAACTCCAGAAGAGTGTCGTAGATCTTTTGTGTGTCGTCAACTCTATGAAGCTTCAACAACAATTCCAGAGAGTTAAGGTATAAGCTATACGTCTCTGCGATGTGTGGATTCAGAACAACCATATACGGTAGCTCTCTGAAAGCAGCGAGTCGCTTTGCATTGAAAGTAGTGAGGTAGTTGACTGTGGCTATGGCATTGTCTTCCTTGTTCTTTTTAGCCAAAGTGATGAGGGAATTCAGCGAGATCTGGGGTATGTCTTTGTGTGAGTAATCCGTGATCAATCTCTCGAGCGATGACCGAATGGAATACTCATGCTCGAAGGAAAGGTTGGTGGGGACGATGTGATGCTGAAGCTTGGTTGATCGCAGCAAGGTTTTCCCCGTGTGAAGCAATCTGTGGGGAACTATCATGACTGTGATAAGATGTGGTGAGTGAGAAAGGAGAACGCCGAATACCAATCGCCGCGCTGAATAATACGAAACTGTCTTTCGTAAATCACCGAGATCTCGTTCCCTGACTCGGGGTTTAGCTGTAACCAATTACGGAGCTGCGTGTGGGGACACAATGGGGTTGTCACCGATAGAGTCACCGTGAGCTGTCACTGGATCGGTTACTACCGAGTGTATGTCTGGGTTTTCGCGCGCGGATTCAGCCGCTGTGCCTAGAGCGTTAACGGTATGCCGCGGGATGCCGGCGGCCCGTTGGCCCGTCGGACTTTATCTACAGACCGTACTTGCGTGGGAACAACTGGAATAATAATGCAAGGCGATTGGATAGAGGTGGCTGTACGGGGGATAAGATACGCTGATGTAGGTTGAAGCGTGTCGTTATCAGACGGGGTACTTGTCGGCTTTTGGGGTATAGTTTCCCTTACTGCCAAAGCACACAGCCGTTAGCTGTCCCACGTACGGGATGATAATCAGCACCACACCAGTTGAGCCCAGACCAGGTAGACCGACGGCACTGATACGATGGGGATTGGATTACGATTCGAAACTTAATTGGATTTCAATGTTCACTACTCAGGCAGTTTCAGCCTTGGGCCCTTGCGCCAAACTAACTTCCAAGACTTTTGTAAAGCCCGAGGCTATTTGACATGCCTTTTGCCCAGACTAGCGTCAGCATTGGCAGGGGGATCCGGCTCCAGCCCCTCTACATAGTCACTGTAGGGCTGGCATGTAAAATTTTATCGAGCGGCTCGGACCAGGGCTCACAGGGCATTCAGAGAGAAAATTTTCTCCAGCGTGCATGCTGGTCATAATAACGGTAGCGGTAAAGGTGTGCTACGAGCAAACCTCGATTGATCTACAATGTGGGCCTTCTTAGCGTTATCTCGAGCTCACAATGCGCATTCCAGGCAAAAGCAATGGACAAGTGTCTCACCCAGGAGCTGCAACCCATGGCTTAGATTTCGATCATGGCACATCCAATGAACGGCCTTCTGCGGCACTTTCTGACACTCTGAGCCAGCGGTCCGGGGCGCACTTCTCGTTACGGCCAGGCCAGCCGTTGTAAAAGGCGAAAATTCCTTTTCGCCGTTCGCATGCAATCTGCGTCGATAAGGAAATTTTTCAGCCCCCGCCAGGGCTTCGGCTGCCCCCGTTGCGTTGTCCGTAGGGATGAAATGATCAGTGGGGCTTTGAAAGATTACCACAAGATAACGAAAAGCAATTTGGAGCCCTAGCGAGGATGGGAAAAGTATAAAAGCGTAGGCCCTTTTCCCCACTGAGGCCCTTGTATCTGATTGATTCACACTTGCTGAGCTGGTTTGCGCTAGAGACCTCCCCGTCATCGTATCACCTGCTGCCCGTAACTGCCCAGCCTCTACCCGACAGCCCGCTGCGAGTCTCTCTGTGAATTTTTCCGAGACGCATCTCAGTTTTTGCACGTCAGCTGCTAATCGGTCATTGGTGCCGTACGTCTTTTTATAAAAGAAGAGACACATCCCGCTCTTTTCAAAGCGGCTTTTGTACCCACACGGAGTCTCTAACACATACACATACACAAGATGTCCAAGGACGGTACTGAGTATAAGCTCAACGACTTGGAGAAGGGCTCCTCGAATGACCAGGAGCTCTACATGGGGGAGTCCTCCGAGGGCTTCCAGTCTGAGACTAAGCTCCCATTCACTTCCAAGATTGTCCAGATTCTCCAGGGTGAGAAGAAGGGTATCGAGCGTGTTGAGGAGCACGAGAGAAACATGAACGAGGGTATTCTTGACTCGGCCACCATGTGGTTCTCTGCCAACTTGGTTGTTGCCTCCATGTCTCTTGGTATGCTTGGTCAGTCCATTTTCGGTCTTTCCTTCTGGCAATCCTTCTTTGTCATCATCTTCTTCAACATCATTGGTCTTGTCCCAGTGGCTTACTTCTCCTGCTTTGGCCCAGAGTTTGGTCTCAGACAGATGATTCTGTCCAGATTCCTCTGTGGCTGGTTGGGTATGAGAATCTTTGCCTTCATCACCGCCATCGCCTGTGTCGGTTGGGGTGCCGTCAACATCATGGTGTCTGCCCAGATGCTTAACATGGTTAACGTTCCACACAACATGCCTCCATGGGCTGGTTGCTTGATTCTCGTTATCGCCACCATCTTGGTTGCCATGTTCGGTTACAAGATTGTGCACCTTTACGAGAAGTGGGCCTGGATTCCTAACCTCTTTGTCTTCCTTGTGATGGCTGTTCAGCTCGGTAAGGACCACTCCTTCACCGGTGGTGGTTTCCCATACGAGGGTCAGGCTACTATTGCTGGTGTCTTGTCCTTTGGTTCTGCTGTCTACGGTTTCGCCACTGGTTGGGCTACCTACGCCGCAGACTACACTGTCTACGTCAGAAAGGACTACTCCAAGAAGAAGATCTTCTGGGGTCTCTGCATTGGTACCTTCATCCCACTCTTCTTCACCCAGTGTCTTGGTGCCGCTTGCTTCTCGTCCACTTTCCAGAACGAGGTTTGGGCTTCCTACTACACTGAGCACCAGAATGGTGGTCTCATGTTTGCCATCTTGTCTGTCAACTCTCTTGGTGGCTTTGGTCAGTTCTGCTCCGTGCTCCTTGCCCTCTCCACCGTTGCCAACAACATTCCAAACATGTACACCATCTCCTTCTGTACCCAGGCCTTCTGGTCTCCATTGGCCAAGGTGCCAAGAGCCATTTGGACCTTGGCTGGTAACTTCTTGACCCTTGCTATCTGTATCCCAGCTTACTACCACTTCGAGACTGTCATGGACAACTTCATGAACTTGATTGGTTACTACCTCGCCATCTACGAGGCCATCTGCTTCTCTGAGCACTTCATCTACAGAAAGGGCTTCAAGGGTTACGATGTCACCCAGTGGAATGACAAGTCCAAGCTCCCAATTGGTATTGCTGCCTGCATTGCCTTCTGCTTCGGTGTGTTTGGTGCTGTCATGGGTATGGACCAGGTTTGGTACATGGGTAAGGCCTCTGAGGCTGCCGGCGGTGCCGACATTGGCCCAGAGTTCTCCTTCCTCTTCTCCTTCATCATCTTCAACATTTGCCGTCCACTTGAGCTCAAGTACATGGGTCGTTAAGAACTTCTTGATTCCCCTCTGTACATATCGCCTTTAAAAGGAGTCCCATGGATTGGTCCTGGAGAGGACCATCTATCGTTCTAATCACTTTCGTTTGAGTTTATTTAGGGCTCTTGTGTTTTATCTTGTTATGAAATTGTATCGCTTTGTAATGTCTGAAACTCCTTGTAGAGATTGCAATGTGTCACCTCAAGGTGGGAAGAGCAACAAACCCGCACACCGCCCGCGATAAGGGCCTTCCCCAATAAACTCGCCCCTCCCTCTGCTTTGGTACACCATCTACTCACAAACTTATTTACACTTTACACTCGCAGAAATCGTCCATTGTAATTCCCAACACCTTTGCAAGCTCGTCTCTGCATGACAATGCCCACAGGCCATGACCCCACGCGTCTCTTTAGAGCGTAAGTAGATAACGCTGTTTCCCCCACAACAATGGCGACGCGTCGCCACCAGAAGAAGCAACTAACGAAACAGGCCGGTCTCTCCAAGATCTGCTTACCGTCTGGGAGCACAGGCTGCGTGGTCCAAGATGAAGTACTCTGCCCAGTCTTCAAGACCGCACGCTGCCCGTTCCTCTCACATTGTCAAGTTCGGGTCCAACGGCGAGGTTGTCATAGGCTACCACAACGCCGTGGAGATCTGGGATTGGATGCCTTCTAGTCGGCAGTTGGAGAGGGAGAAGATCTACACACATGAGGACCAGAAGCCTCTCTATCTCGTTGCCTCCCTTTGCGACATTGGTGGGCAGCTCGAGGATGTGGTACCGCTGGAAATGGACCAGGATACCAACTGCTATAGGATTCTCCTGTTGATACTATACAAGGGAGAACGATCCTTTTTCGTGTGGACTCTAGGTCAGTTGCTTGATAACGAGGCCAATCACAGACTCATTCTGCCTCCCTTTGTACATGGGAATGCTCCCTACACGTGTCGTGGGTCAGAGACGTTTGTCGGAATCGCCACGGATGAGGGGTCTCTATCCATTTTCGACGTGGAGCGTGGGCATCCTCTACCTGTGAGCTTCGAAGTAAGTGTCAAGAACAAGGATGTGGTGTTTGACATAAGCGGACGGTATTTGGCATACGTTGTGCCTGAAGGAGATAAGGACGATTCGGCACTCACACCGATGGATGTGCCCTCACACAATCACTCTGTTTACTCAAAGATTCTTCAAAGCCTTTCTCTGACTGCTATCGATGGGATCTCCAAGCTCTCGGATGTCCAGGCACTCAGGAACGCTGTCAATGACAAGAGCCTCAAGTCAAACCTCAAGGCATACTTGGCGAGTCTCATCAATGGCTTCAAAAACTCACAGCGTGTTGTGGTTGTTGATCTGGTTACACAAAAGACATTGGCCTCCTTCACGCCTCCCAATGGCGTTTCCAATCTATCGCTTTCTCCCTACGATGCGCAGCTCGTGACAATCACCCAGCGTGGAGACCAAATTTACAAATGGGACATCACACGGCTGCCCCTGGAAGTATCGCTTCTGGATATTCAAGTGAGGGGTAAGACCGGCTCAATTGTGGATAAGATCCATTGGGCATCCAATGACATCTTCCAGATTGTCACGAGGTCTAGTGGGTCGATCCACAGTTTCCAGTCAGACGTGTCTCAGAACTGGGTTCTCCCCAACATGCAGGCATCGTGTTTGTGCACAGTGAGGGATGAACTCATCGCATTGGTGGGGGATGATCTCTATGTGATTGACACAAAGGGCAATTGTAACTCAAAGTATACTCTGCCCGCCAATGCCATTGCAGAGAGCATTTTACCGGACCACGTGCCCACACAGCTCGTTAAGGAGATCATTGGGAGGTCGAGGCCTCCATCCGTGCGGGAGCCCCTTGCAGAGGTGGAGATTGAGACGTGCTTTATGGGCCAGCCCTTTTACGTCTCTGACAAGGTTGAGCTTGCCACGTACAGAACGGATGAGCCCTTCCTGTACAGTGTGGAGATATTTGGTGAGAGCCAAGGGGTGAATGTCATCCCCTTCAGCAAGGGCACGGGCCTGCCCGTGTTTTGCGGTGAGCAGGGCGACCTGGAGAGCGCTATGAGCAGCGTGCTGGTGTTTGATGAAGGCCTGTGAACTCGCTCTATGGTGGTGTTCGGGTGTCTAATCTGTTGGTGTGCGGGTGTTTTCTCCTTATGCTATACTTTTACTCAATGCAACGATATCTAATGCCAATTTGAACTTAGGAGACTCTCTAAAGCTCTCGCTATTCATCTGTGTATTTTATGGGGTGCTAGAGGCAGATTTTCTCGTACGCGTTTCAGAGTTACACAAAAGGAGAATGAAATTCATAGATACACAAATGGAGCCTCCAGTATCGATACAAATGGGGGGAAAAAAAGTCCAGCGCCTTCAAGGCGAGGGAATGTTTGTAGTCTCCTTGCCAATTGCCCTGCCCGCGTAGTTGAAGGAGTCGTACGAGAGGGCAAAGATGTTGTAGGCGCACTGCTCCACCTCTGAGCCGTTGAACTCCCAGTCGCTCACCGTCTCGTCATCTGGCGAATAGGTGTAGAGCATCTGCGACTTGACGTCTGTGATCTGGGCATGGTCAAAGTAGTTGTAAGGCGTCAGCACAAACGAGCTCTGTGCGGTGCTGAAGATGGTGATGGGAACGTCCTGCGTGTTGGGCAAGTGGTGCAATCCCAGATTGACCCATGCGACAACGTCCTCGCCCGTGAGCGACTCGCCATCGATAAACTTGTCAAATTGCACTGCTGGGTCATAGATGTCGTGGGCGTTAAAGGCGCTCGAGGAGAAGGGCTCCGAGTCCTTTTGCCTGGTGATGGCGAGGTTGCAATTGGCCCACTGTGCCTGGTTGACGAGCGTTAGCGACTCGTTCACCAGCCGGTACGCTGGCGAGGCCCCTGGCGCAATGCGGTAGGCCCGGGGAGACCCCCAGACGTTTGTGGCATTGTGTGCCTCGACGAGAATGGCGCCAGCCACGTTGGCCGGCCAGTTGAGCTTCTGCTCCGTCTCGAGAAGCTCATTCTCCGTCTTCTTCACGGTGTAGTTGACGCCAGGGGCCCAGGCAAACTGCTGGGTCGCCTGCACAAAGTCCACCTTGCGCACCTGGTTCTCGACACCGGCAATGTCGAGGTCCGCCTTGAAGTTGATCACGTGGTCGTGGAACGACCCCGCCAGCGTCTCGCCAATGCGGTAGCCAAACTGTGCCGAAAAGTTATCAACGTAGTACGAGCCCTGGATGTACCCGGCTGCCCTCACAGAAACCTCAATCGTGCCGTCGAGGTAGAAGCGGTACGAAAAGTTGTAGTCGTAGTTGCCAATCGTCGTCACCGTCCGTAACACAAAAGTCGGGTTCCGGCTCACAGAGACGTACTCGGAGGCCACGTGCCTCGCAATCGGGTAGTCCTCCACAAACTCGTAGGCACAGTACGAGTTGTTCTGCCAGTGGAGACTGCCACCAGAGTGCCACGAAACGTTGAAGAACTCGGCGTTGTAAGGGCAGTCGTAGCCTGGCACGAGCCCCCACGCCTCGTTGCCAAAGCCGTAGGCCGAGTCGAGGAAGACGGTGTTCATCTGGAAGGGGTCGTCGCCAGCGTACTCCGCAATCGCCTCCTGGAGCCCCAGCTCATAGAGCACCCTCTCGCCCTTGAACTTCACGTCGTAGAGAGCCATGCCGCGGTCCCTGTCCCACGCCACGTAGAGCTCCCAGTCCATCCAGGAGAAGAACCGCTCCTGCTCCGAGTAGCTCCACCGGCGGCCCTCGGGCTCAATTTGTAGTGGAGTCTGCCTCTCATCCAGCGGACGGTCGCCAGCAGTGTACCCGGGGAAGGTCCACTCCGTGTCGTTCACCTGTGGCAGAATCGCAATGTCGCCAGCCTCAAACGCAGCCACAAACTCGTCAGTCGAGTTGTACAGAGTCGTGCCGTAGAACCAGTGGGTGATGGCGTAGTTCGATACGTCTCGGCCGGTCACGTTACACAAAAAGTAGAGCCCGTGCGAGAGAACGTCGCCAGCGTCCCACTCGTTTGTGCCAAAGACGGCGGACCACTGGCCCAAAGTGTTTGTGTCATTGTGGTAAACCACGGGGTCCGTCATCCAGATCTCCAGCGTCGAGTTCTCGAGCCCGTACGTTGGCGAGCCCGTGATGGCCTCAATCACGGGGCGGACGTTCTCCTCGAGAAAGACGCTTTGCACCAGCGAGTCGTAGTTGGCGTACCGCAAGTCGTCCTGGTACCCCACGAGGTAGTCCACCTTGTTCTTGTAGTTGAGCCAGTCAAGCGGCTGCGCCACAGTGGCGTTCGACACGGGCAGCGGACCAACCTGGAACGTCTGCCAGTAGCCGTCCGGGTGCTGAGGGTCGTAGTAGTCGTCGTTGCCAAAGAACATCACCGCCTTGGCGTAGCGTGGCGGTGCTGTGGCGTTCGCGTCCAAATACGCCACAGCTGCCGTCTTGTTGGGGCGCAGCGTCTCGATCCACATCACAAAGTTGTCGTAGAGGGTCGCCTCCGAGTACGCCGTCAGGTTGTACGACTCCGTCAGCAGGTTGTAGACGCCGCTCGCCTCCTCCTCGGAGAGCTCTGTCCACAGATTGGTCTTTTGTGGCGTGGCGTACTGTGGCGCAGCACCGCCACACGTGGCGCCCGAGGCGTTCGTGGCGTTTGTGGCGTTTGTGGCGTTTGTGGCGGTGTCTCGCTTGTACAGCCTCGACAGCTCGTCGTGCGCCCGCCGTTTGAGGGCGTCGTGCGACTTGTGGAGCGACGCGGGCATCGCCACGGCAAGGGCAGCCAGCAAGGGCAGAAGCAGCATCTTGGTGGGCCTCCCGGGCCCCAAAACCCGCTATTTGTACCCCGAGAGCTTGCGGAGCGCCTATCAGCAACCGTTCGCGAAAGATTAGGGGGTAGGGGTCCCGATAAGCCGCACTAGAAAATAAATAACCCCCGATGGCGGGGCTGGAGATATCGAAAGCCAATCGCTCGAGTGCCAATTGGCCTCGGCAGGGCTCGGGAGAGCCAATTGACACCAAAGGAGCGGTGCCAATTAAGCCTTTCCCGCCCCAAGCCAAGGGCCCGCGTTTGGGCCGCAAGCATGCGGGGATGCAAGACGCACAAAATTAAGCCCAATTAGGAAGCACCATCCCGAGACGGATGGGCCCTTATCTGAAACGGCACAGATGTGAGCGGGGCCGAGCCCCGAGGGAGATGGCTACACTTTTCATCACGCATAATCTTTACAACCCACTTAGATCGTTGACGTATGAGAAGCCGCGGAACTGTGCTTGGCTCGCAGAGTCCAAGACAGAGTTGACAGGCGTCAGTCTCGGCACCTCCGTGGTGAAGTCCTTGTCAAAGAAGGAGATGTCCTCCTCGGACTTCACCTCCGGAATGTAGGGCGGCGGCACCCGCATGTGCAGAATATCGTCAAAGTTAATATTTTTAAAGTATGGGTGTGCCATAATCTCCTCCGCGTCTCTCGCCCCGGAACCGAGACGGGTTTGCGGGTTCTTATCCAGCAATGACTCTAGCAACCCGACAGCCTCGCTTGCCATTTGGATCGGGAAGAGCGGCTCATCCGTGAGAATCGCATTGAACACCTCATCCTCGTCATCACCACGGAATGGCGACTTGCCCAAAAGCATCTGGTACACAAGCACTCCAAACGCCCACCAATCAACGCTTCTCGAATAGTTCTGCTCTTTCAAGATCTCCGGCGCCATAAACTCCGGCGTACCACAGAAGGTGTTTGTCGTGTTGCCATACCACATGTCCGGCTTACAAAGACCATAATCGGCAATCTTGATGTGGCCATCGGTACTCAGCAAGATGTTATCAAGCTTCAAGTCACGGTACACAATGCCATTCTCGTGAAGATACTTTAGCGCCAGCAACACCTCAGCAGCATAGAACTTTGCTCTTCTCAGCGAGAAATTGCCCTGCTGAATGTGCCACATCAAGTCACCTCCAGAAACGTACTCCATCACGAAATAGATCCGGTTGGCGGTCTGGAAACAGCAGTGCAGATTGATCAAGAAGGGATGCTGCTCCTTATTGGCAATCAAAAACACATCCTTCTCAGCCTGCATCGAGGCAATCTCGCTGTTCTCAATAATCATATCCTTCTTGAGAATCTTCACGGCGCAGAGATTCTTGTTACGGTGCGATCTCCCCAGCATAACCTTACCAAAGTTACCACGGCCCAAAACGGCAATGAAGTGGAAGTCATCAAGCCCCACTTTAGGACGATGACGTCTCTCGTGGTGGTGAGAGTGTGTAGAATCCCTGTTGGAAGGACGCTGTTGCACTGCTTGCTGTTGCTGTTGCTGTTGCTGCTGCTGCTGTTGCTGCTGCTGCTGCTGCTGATACTGCTGCTGTTCCATAGGCTCATCCTGCTGGAATGAAAGATCAGCAGCACTCTGCTGTGCTTGCTGCCGCTGTAATTCCAGCTCTCTCTGTTGTTGATCTAGCATGGCCTGGTGTCTCTGGTTCTCTACAAGACGTAGCCTCTCCTCCTCACGACGTCTGTTCTCCTCCTCATACTGCTCCCTCAACATCCGTTCCGTTTCGAGCCTGCTCTGTTCGTCTTGCAGTGGCTCTTGGTAAATCTCATGCTGTGGCTCCTCTCTCTGGTAGCTTGGATGGTCTACTGGTGGAGGCGCCAACGAATGGACAGACTGTTGTTGGGAATAGTCCTCCTGAGGTGGACGTCTTCTTTGGTGTTTGGTCGTTGGAATATACTGTGTTTCATTCTCAGGATGCGATACCTTGGTCGACTCAGACTTTGTGGAGATGGACTGTTGCGTGACACTCCCTGCCAAAGTGGAAGCTGATGCCGTAGTGGCATTGGACTGACGGCTGTTGAAATTTTGGACATACTTCTTTCTCGAACCCTCAGTGTTCTTGATTGTCTTCAAAATCTCATTAGCAGCCTCCATAGACATGCCACAGAAGTCGGGAACGAGATGAGAACAGCTCACATGACACATTGTGTCACACTCACTACACTTCAAAACGTTCTTTCTACCCCAAGGTAGAATCGAGCCACAATGGCAACACCAGTTGGTACCCTTGTTGGAAACGTGCTCGAAGCGGTGAGGAATTCTGTGGTTCAACTTCAACTCATCCGGATCAATATCCGTGCTAGATTTGGATATACACTTTGTGATAACCTTTTCGTAGCACTTTTTGTGACACAAGAACTTACAATCCTGGCACTGGTAGCCACTGTATCGTAAGAAGTCTCCACACAGGGCACAACGCATGATACTGTAAAACTGTTTCTGGACAAACTGATGACCGTGCTGTTCGAACACTTCCTCATCCTTCTTTCTGATGGCACCACGACGATGCAGACCTCCGAGCAAGGTTTTCTTGTTTGGAATTGACGACTTTGTGAAGCCAAAAGTGAGCAGAATTTGGCCAGAGGGTTCAAGAACAAACCACGCTGTTGATCTGATTGGGCCCCTGGAGTCATCAGCAGCGCTGTTCGCAGCGCCACTGTTGTTCCCACCCAAAAAGTTATCCGCAGTGCTTGTTGCTGTTGGCTGAGAGCTGTTTTGGATTCTGGAAGCACTCACCCAACCGGCACTACCAGCCTGATCCACTTTCTTCTTACGAATCTCCTCCGCAACGTCGGATATCAAAAACCAGGCAATGGCAACGGGGACGAAATTGTTACCGCTCACCTTGTCAAACACAGTTATCTCAACCTCATTACCCTTTTCTATCTGAATGTTGAATTCCTCATTGTACTTGTCGTTTCGTGTGGCTCTGGTCTTTGCCTTTTCCTCGTCATCGACTTTGATGGAGATGTAAGATTCGGTCTTTCTGGAAAATAGTGGCGAGGCGATGTGGTCAACATCTCTGATTGTGTTGACGCCGATGGTCAGGGTACCTGCCAAAGGTTTTCTTCTGAATTTCACTTGGTTCATTGGGTCCTCGGCCTGGTTGATCTGATCAACGTTCACGTGAATGTCCTCATACCTCTTCAAAGACTTCTTCAAGAGCTGGATCTTACGGTTGCTCTGTATTCTTCCATCTTCAGCAACAGAACTGATGCGGCGATCGCCATCCAGCTGATAAATCTTGGAGAGCTTCTCGTTGGCTTCGTAGTATTTCTGTTCCACTTTGAGCTTAGTGTCCAGCTGGTTTATCATATACTGGATTCTGTGCCCTAGGGATGGGCAGTCGTACTTCATCAAGTCGAGACGTGAGTAATTGACTTCCTGCTGTTGAGACTGCTCATTCGTATCTTTGGAAATCGGAAGTGGTACTCCAGACGAGGAGTTGGACCCCGTCTCAGAGCCGGCGCTATCCTGGAACTTGAGTTGGTTGAGTCGCTCATTCAAGTAGTCTATATTCTGTTGAGCCTCCTGTATGTTGGAGTTACATTTCTGAATCACGGCGGCATTGTTGGTCTTCTTCTTCAAATTGCTGGCGCCAACAATGATGTTCCTCTCCCTGAGGATCTTCTTCTGGATCTCCTCAGCGACTCGATCTGACATGGTGGCTGGCTATTAGTGCACCCCTTTGTCTCTGTGTCGGCACGCGGGGGTGGTGGAGGTGTGTGTGGAGATCCTGATCGAGGGTCAAAGAGGCCCGAAACCGTCTGTGAGGCTGGGAAATGGCACGTGTTCACTGCGGACAAGACTCTAGGGAGGATCCTTGGTCTTGTAAAGCGTTGACTGGGGCAAATTCCAAAGTGTTGCCGTGCGCCCGTGGCCCTTTTTGTTTTGATCTAGAGGGGCCTCGCGTTCCTTTTTTTCTCTGGCCAAAATCGTAGAGGTAGCAGGCGCGGGAAAAGTAAACAAATGGAAACCCAGACACCCAGGCCGGCACCTGACTTCCCGAGCTCGTGGCTGTGCCCGAATCCTAGTCCATCCCGTCTTGGAGGCTTGATAAGAGGCTTGCTATTATTAGAAGACCGTTGCACCAGCAACGAGGCACACTCCGCCCGGCAAGCATCCTCACTACATCGTAAGAGCCTGGCCCGCGCCTCCCTGCGGCCTAGCAACGCCCTTCCGCCACAGGACAGGGGGGCAAAAGTCTGTTGAGACGCTCCCTGTGGGCAGAGGCACTAATTGAGCCGTGCACTAAACAAAGAAGCTACCGGGATTGGCAATGGCTAGTGGACATAGGCGGTGTGGCCCCTTGGCGAAACCCGCAATAAACCCGGACACCTCGCCCCCGATTAAGTCGCGTTGGCTCGAAGGAACCGCTGGTGCAGTCTGAGACCATCAACGTTGCACCAGCAGTACAGCTCAGTTTGATTTAATTGAGTGTGTGAATCTAGTCCAATAATTGGAAACCATCAATCAACTGCAAATGTCATACTCTTCGCAGACCGTTGCGCAGCTGAAGGATATCCTCAAGGAGAGAGGGCTCTCCACGAGCGGGGTGAAAAGCGACCTGATTGCTAGGCTGGAGGAGAACGACAAGTCCTCCACTACTGAGGCTGCTCCTGAGGAGCTTCTCGAGATTGACAGCACCGAGACTAAGGCTGAGGAGCCAACCAAGACAGAAGAGCCAGCGCCAGAGCCAGAAGTGGCCGCAACAGACGCTGCGCCAACACAAGAGGTGGCTGCCACCGGAGACTCCGCCACAACGGGCGACAAGCCTGCCGAGGAGACACAGGAGAAGAAGATCAAGGAATTGACGCCTGAGGAGAGAAAAACAGCTGCGCTTGAGCTGCTGAACAAGAAACTGAAGCGGTCGCAGAAGTTTGGCGGCGACGACGTCGAGGACCTCAAGAAGCAGATTGACCGTGTGGAGAAGTTTGGTGTCGATGTGGGTACCTCGCTGGCTAGAGAGATTGGCATTGTGGACCGCAGTCTCGGTGCAAAGAAGAGAGGCCGCTACCCTGCTGGCTTCAGAAAGAGAAAGAACAGTAACACTAAGCGTTGAAGAGATTTAAAGTACGAAAGAGGGAAACGGCTGAGATGGGGATAGGAGACCTCGCCATGATTGGACTCTTGAGACCGATGTGATTATGAAGTGTATAGTCGTATTTAGTCTCTCAATAAACGAACCCATTCTAGAGCCAAGGTATAGCCACATCGGCAATAGCAACCAAGCGCTCGCGGATTCCGCCTCTGCGAATGGAACCTTAGACTCAATAAATGAGGCACGCTTTAGTTTGATAGCGTGATTCTCAGACTCTCTTTGGCCCGATCTCTCGAGATTTCCGTGATGGATCAAATAGTGCATGCGCGCACTCCTGCGGGGCGCAAACCTGGCAATGCTCAATGGCTCTGGCAGAGTGAGCGCTGTGGCTGTCTCCATAGAGCGTAAGCTATAGGAGTGACAGCAGAGGCCAATTGGCGACTCAGAGTGCGATTGCGGTGAGATGCGGCGCAATTAGCGGCGAAAGGGAGGGGTGCCAGAGACATGTACGTGAGACATTGCTTGCATCCGATTGGAACAATAGATAAAGGCTTCTCTGCTGTGGAACGCGGATTTAAGGATGCAGAGCCACACGCGTGTCCCTAGATGGGACCCCGGAAGGTGGGTTGAGATCTGGCACTGGCCAATGCCCATCTAAGCCACTCTTCTATTTGTGACCGCTAGATGCATCCCCACTGGGCGCCACGTTTCGTAATCCTGGAGCGATAAATTGCCCTACAGCTGTAACGGGACCAACAGCAAGGTGCTGAGCACGTAAGCAAGGGCTCATTTAGTGACGGAATGTGACTGTGCCCTGGCTGGATAAAAAAAGAATGGCTCCAAGGTGGAAAATTGATGTCATGCGCCTACTTACGACCCCATGCACGAGTCCCTGGCGACGTTCCCGCCAGGGGCCTCCAGCCCAGTGCCGGGCCTCTCCCCTCTGGCATTCGCACTGGCCTCCCCAGCAGTAGCTGCCCACCCTCTTAGCTAGATAAATTATCTCGACAAAGCTGCGCCCTGAAAACCAGTGGTGCACAAACTGTGCCTTAACCCACTTGCGCCTGCCCCCAGCAGCTGAGATCCTCGAATTGGCCTAGTGTAAGAGCCCATTGGGATGTTTCCGAATGAGGACAAAAACGCAGGAGGGGACGAATCCCGGCCAGTCGCCACAGGCACAGACAAGGCCTCGATTCAAACAGGTGATAAGCACCAGATTGCGCCCAGCGCTACCATCGACGCCAGCACCAAGGAGGACCCGAGGGAGCTCTCACCACCATCGCCAGGGTCGCCAGACCAAGCAGGGCCACACTCCAGACCCAGTAGGCTAGCATACGACCCAATGTTCCACAACGTCTACGTCTACAACGTGCCGCCAGAGTCGCAGTGGAGAGACGTCAAGCAGCTCCTGCTGCACTATATAGCGGACGATTCGCTCCTGCATATCCAGATCTTTGCTGAGTCGGCATCTGCCATCGTCAGTCTCAACTCGGAGGAGAGTGCCACCACCGTTGTGGAGAGCCTCGATGGGCTCAATTGGAATGGCTACAATCTCGCCACGGCAGCTGAGGAGGACCTCCCAGACCCACAAGGCACACCAGCCTTTATTCCCCAGGTGATCCCAGGCCCACCAATGTCGATTCCGCTCATGCCCATGTCCAGAGTGGTGAGATCGACCCAGATGGCGATGCCGGGCTACACGCCGCTACCGGCCCAGGCCGATATCTACGCCATGATGTACGGCCCATATCTCCCCCAGCAGAGCCCTCAGTACCAGCACCAGATGATGTACTTCCCACCACAGCCGATGCAAATGCCACGGCAGGCCTACACGGGGCGAGGCCCCTACATCTCACCACGGGCTCCTGTGCCACAGCTGTCGCATCTCCCGATCCCGCCCACGAGAAGACCCTCCAACGCTAGCACCTCATCCTCGCCAATGTTTGGTTACAGACAGCCCTTCTCGCAGTCCCCCACCATCTCGGCTAGGCAGCTGGGCAACTTGAGGCAGTACCCTTACAGATCCATCACCGACATTGACTCGTCGTCGTCATCGCAGTATGGATCAAGCACGCCAGTGCAGTCGTGCGACAAGCGCCGGCTCTTTGTGGGCAATGTGCCCTTCAGCACGACCTGGATGGAGCTCAAAGACTTTATGCGCACAGCTGGCTCAATCCAGCGGGTTGAGATACCGCTCGATGCTAGTGGGAACTCTCGGGGCTTTGCTATAGCTACGTACCAGTTTGAGGAGGACGCCAGCGCCGCCATTGCCATGTTTGACGGTGTGGACTTTAATGGCAGAAAGTTGACGGTGAGACACGACAAGTTCCCCAAAAGGTTTAGCGATAGTGCAGGGTCCAGATCAGATGACGACTTCAGGGCTTCGAGCACGTACGAGACTGAGCTCAACTCCATAAGACAGGAGACACTATCCAAGCCCGCAAAGCTAAGCTCGCCCCAAACCTTGGCTACTCAGGAGGACCTTGATGACGCAAAGTTTGCCGATGAGGCAAGAAACCTCGTGGAGAGTCTGACGATGAATTGAAGAAAATCTTAATAGCGGTCCAGATGATGAGCGGTGGGTGCTGCAATTGGCCACAGTTGTGCTAGTGAGAGACAGGCAGCTGGCCTGAATGTGGTCTCACTAGAAAAATCGATTAGGACGATCCCCACAATTAATACTTCACGATCATCACCTTGTAGTATAAATGGCTAGAGTTATCAACTTGATCAATTCATCAATTCTATAAATCTATACCTGTAGTTCCTTGGGGTCCACCCCTTCACTTATCCGTAACTGATCCGATGTCGTCAGACATGATCCTCCAATTAATAAAAAACAAACAAACACAAAATAGCATACCACCCATCACTCCATCTCCAATTTAAACGACAAGCACAATCATTAAAAACCCACAAATATCTTCCCAAAAAAGCAAGAACCATAGCCTTGTGGCACACTTTCAGAGATCACTGGTCCGCACTTCATATAACTCAATCTCGATGTATCTGTTGTCAAAGTTTTTGAATAGCTTCGCAACGTCAATATCCTCCAGTTCACGACCTTGGTAGCGAAGTCTGACGTTTTTGCCCTGGATGCCGAAACCCACCTTCCCATTTTCGATAAGTTCGAGATAGGTGGGAGGTGCAGCACTCAAAGGTGCGTACTTGAAATCCAGCGTTCGCTGTCCATAGACCAGCCTCACCTCTTTCATCATCTCATTGTCGGCCTCCTTAGGAGCCACTGGAAGTACCGAGGTGAAAAGCGATTCCGGAGAAATCTTTGTGACCTGCGTGGCCACCAATGGATATTCATTGAGAATAATCTCGTGGAAAATTTCACTCAAGGTGTAAGTGACACCGTCGAAGCCAAAGTCCTTCACACAGCAGCCTATGAGCTTGCATAGCAAGTTAGAAGCCTGTGTGTCAGAAAGGATGAGAACGTCATTCGATAAGAAACCAAGTGACTTCAAGACCTTGGACAATGTGTTGACGCTTTGAAGCTTTTCAGCCAAGTAGTTGATAGACTCTGACGAGATGTCCTGGAAGAATCTCTCTAGAATGAAGGAAACGGATGCGGTGATAACAGAGTTCCCTAGAGTATGTAGATTGTCCTCATGAATAGCGGTATCGTTATTCGAGAGCATCAAGCACGACCGTGACTTTTGAATAAAATTCAAAAGCTTTTGCTTTGTTTGAGCTGTAATCTCCACTTTGTTCGCACTCGAGTTTGATGCATTCGTTGCGTTTCCTTGTAGATTTTGACTAGATGTCATGGTCTTTATCGATGGCAAATGGGTGGAGGTTGGTGATGTTGCGATCGACGTTGATGGAGTGGAGTTATTAGTGTTGTTGGCATTCGAGGACAGTAGTGAGTTAACAAACACTTTAGATCCGAGTGCAGAGGAGCCCTGGCTGTCTGAAGGAACGTTAACAGCGCCGCGTGTTGGCAACTGACGTTCCTGTTGTAGCACTTGGGGCGGAGCATTCAACGAAGAGGAGAGCATCGACGCGCTTGGTGAGGTTAGCGGGAAGAAGGACGGTGTGTTAGAAGTTGTGCTTGTTGCTGATGAAGACGGGAAGCTGGGGATAGACATCACTCCATATGACTGTGTTGTGTAGTTGGTGTTCTGCGGCAGCGCCATCGACATACTGAGACCCATTCCGAATCCCGCCAAGTTTGTCGAGCTGTTGTTATTGCTGTTGCTGTTGCTGGAACTGGAGCTATGACTCCCGCTGTGATGTGACATCTCTCTTATAGGTCTCCCAAAATCATCGTATGCCACAAACTTGTCCTGGTGTGTCTTTGCTCTCGAGGACCTTTTTCTGTTTCTTCTTACACTTTGAATCGCAGCACGGACAAGCTTATCGAAGTCCGGTAAGGTCTCTTGAGGGAATCCAAACTCGTCCCTCAACAGGGCAGCTATCTGCCTGATGGATTCATCCTGTTCGCTGGCCTTGCGTGACGACAAGTTGAACTTATCAATGAGCTCGAGCCTTCTGTTGCTGAACTCCTTCCAACGCTTCTCATCGGTGAAATGCAGGTGTTCACGTATCGAGTGTGTAACGCCTCCTCCACTGAGTGACATAATTGGTATATTGGATTGTGTATAATTCTATAAGTCTATCAGGTTTATACCAATCAATGTACCAGCGAATGTGCACTGCAGCGATAGCGAACCCTTGAGACACTGCTGATGGTGTAGAGATGAAGCTTGAGGGCTATCGTGTCTTGTAATTTCAACGATAGTGAGATATTTGATGAGTCGAAGTGTATAGCTGTTCTATAGTTGCGTAGGTACAATAGCGGGAAAGTCTAAGAAGGCGTGGGATGATTCACATGGGTAAGCACGCTAGCGCAGAGGCAGCATAGGCAGAATCACACAATAATGTGCAAGCGCCACCCGAACACCAGCGGAGATGACACCTGAGTGGGGGGTGGTGGTGTGGTATACTTTGCGATGGGTTTACTATGCCCAAATAATGCTATCAATACGAGACACGGATTAAATCCTCGTATAATACAGCCCTATTGTTCCGTGGTATCAGCTACCTCGGAGGGGCCTTGAGAATAGGCTATACGGACACGTCGGCCCACTTCCCAAGCGACCCCGGGGAAAGTCGGGTGGCATGGAAAAAATACAGTTGCACCCGGCGCGCATACTGACCGAGGCCCGGGGCGACCCTTTGCATCATGCGATGGCCCATCTGGAACTCTTATCACCACTAATGATGGACAAAGACACCCAAATCATCCTGAGATCAGGATTGGCCTTTGCATCAGAGTTCTGATCCTCAAAAGTCCCGTGTTGGCTGCCTGTAGACCGCTGCATGAGCTGAAACGGACTGTGGTGCTAAACTCCGTTGCGGAACAGGCGTCACATGTAGCGGAAATGCGGGAGAGTACCTGAGGCTACGAGCAATTACCATACCCCAAAGCCCTGTCTTCCTTCATTTGTGAAAATTCAGCTCTGGATCTTCAGTTGTGGTGAGTTAGAGTGAGTAGACTGTTTGTCCTGATTTAGTGGCGCTGGATGACTCAATCGGAATCCCGTGGAGTCGTTACTCTACTGCAGAAGCAGGGACATAGTCAAAAGGGCTAAGCTGCGGCAGTCACTCATAGTTGACTAAAGCCGTCCTCGACAAGAGCACGTTAATGAGTGTTTCCCCATATTATTGCCAAATTAAGTTGAGTCTGGGGTTTTTTTTTCACTTGCTATCTGGTTGCGCCAATCTACCCGCCGGACCGGTCGACCGCTTCGCTGCCAGCATGACACATAAATGGAGCACCGGCATGGAAACACGGAGCGCATAATAGTGTAGAGGACGATAAAGAGTCACATCTATGACTCGAGAGTAGCAGAGTCGGGTTTGCGATGCCGGAGCGTTCCCCTATAGCAAATGAGACTCCTGGGATTTACCCCACACTTTAGGCATCGCTAAAGTGTGAAATGATGCGGGCAGGCCTAGAACGTTTGCGTGCAACAATCCGTTGATCCATGCCCAATATGGTAACACCAATTGAACGATCCACCGCCGAGCGCCCGAGTCTCCGGGGAATCCAAGAGTGACGACCCGCCAACCCGGATGTGCACAACCTTTGAGCTAAATTAAAGGAGAGTAAGAGGTATATAAGAGCACCGATGCCGCCACAAGATTCCCCAGAGTGAGCATTCTTGTAAATCAGTCACAATGGCATACACAAAGATCAATACCCAGCAAGAACAGGCAGATTTCGACAAGGAGGTCAGGGAGGTGGAGCAGTGGTGGAAGGAGCCTCGCTGGAGAAAGACAAAGCGTATATACACTGCCAAGGACATTGTGTCCAAGCGTGGAACACTCAAGATTGAGTACCCATCCTCAGTTCAGGCCAAGAAATTGTTCAAGCTTCTCGAGGAGCACGATCGCAACAAAACTGTCTCCTTCACATTCGGTGCCTTGGACCCAATCCATGTTGCCCAGATGGCCAAGTACCTCGATACTGTCTACGTCTCTGGATGGCAGTCGTCTTCTACAGCCTCCACATCGAACGAGCCCTCTCCAGACCTCGCTGACTACCCATATGACACCGTCCCGAATAAGGTTGAGCACCTCTGGTTTGCCCAGCTGTTCCATGACAGAAAGCAGCGGGAGGAACGCTCCCGCCTGTCGCCAGAAGAGCGTGCCAAAACTCCCTACACCGACTTCCTAAGACCCATCATTGCTGACGCAGACACTGGTCATGGCGGTATCACCGCCATCATTAAGCTGGTTAAGCTCTTTATTGAAAGAGGCGCAGCCGGTGTTCACATTGAGGACCAGGCTCCGGGTACCAAGAAATGCGGCCACATGGCTGGAAAAGTGTTGGTGCCAATTCAGGAACACATCAACAGACTAGTTGCTATCAGAACGTCTGCTGATATCTTCAACTCGGACTTGGTTTGCGTGGCTAGAACAGACTCTGAGGCGGCGACACTTCTCACATCGACCATCGACCACAGAGACCACTATTTCATTGTCGGGGCCACCAACCCAGATGTTCCGGATTTGTCTGAAGTGATGTTCAAGGCTGAGCAGAGTGGATTGCAGGGTGACGCCCTTGCTCAGGTTGAAGAGGAGTGGACTGCAAAGGCTGGGCTCAAGCTGTTCCACGAGGCTGTTGTTGACGAGATCAAGTCTGGATACTACGCAGACAAGCAGGCGCTGATTCAAAAGTTCACCTCGACTGTGACGCCTCTGTCAAACCACTCGAACAAGGAGGCACGGGCCATTGCTAAAAAGATACTGGGCAAGGAGATCTATTTCAACTGGGAGGCACCACGGGTCCGTGAGGGCTACTACCGCTACAGAGGTGGAACACAGTGCGCAGTGAACCGTGCACGTGCCTATGCTCCATACGCCGACATCATCTGGATGGAGTCGAAGCTTCCAGACTATGAACAGGCTAAGGAGTTTGCCGAAGGGGTCAAGTCCAAGTGGCCAGAGCAGTGGCTTGCCTACAACCTCTCGCCATCCTTCAATTGGACAAAGGCGATGCCTCCTCAGGAGCAGGAGACTTACATCAAGAAGCTCGGCAAGCTGGGCTACGTGTGGCAGTTCATCACCTTGGCTGGACTGCACACCACCGCGCTGGCTGTCGACAACTTCTCCAAGGAGTACGCCAGAATCGGAATGCGTGCCTATGGGTCTTATGTCCAGCAACCAGAGATTGAGAATGGTGTCGAGGTTGTCAAGCATCAGAAGTGGTCTGGTGCGGAGTACATTGACAACCTGCTCAAGGTTGTCACGGGAGGTGTCACCTCGACCGCTGCGATGGGCAAAGGTGTTACCGAGGACCAGTTTAAAGACCACTCCAAGCTATGAGCACCCACCAATATAAGTTCACTTCCTCTAAGAGCCGCTTTGTACGATTAGATTGCTAGTGCCGTATACTAAGATAAGGGGAAAAGCCGTTGGCCAACCCTGGTGGTTGCTACAGAGTGAAAAAAAAAAACGGTTTGGAGATGCGTTTGGCCGCTAAGGGAAACATTCCGCGCATTTTTCAAGGGGTCTTACCTTAGCGGCAGGTCTCAGATGAGTTGGCACCCTGATGGTTATGTGAGTCGCATAAATACACACGGCACCACCAAGAAGCTCTAGGCCTCGTACCGGTGGAATGGCGTCGGTCCCCACATTTGAAGAATGCGTAGCGTACATTTAAAAAGTGTCTAGTGCTTGTTTGCGAGTAGGAGCAGCCTGCGATGATCGTCTTCAACAAGGATGCTTTCAAGCTGACTTTTCCAACCAAGGTGAAAGTGAGAGGATTTCCGGAGAAGGATGCCAAAAATCTGGAGGCGAGTGAGGTTACCAGAACTTGTGAGGCTGTGGAAACCAACGCCGATGACCTGAGTCCCCGCTCCTCCATCTCCTCCGACTTCAACCTCATCCACGAGACGATCGAATTCCCAGAGGGCGGCCTCAAAGCTTATCTCACAGTGTTCGGGTCCTTCATGGGCTTGATCCCTGCCTTCGGCATGATCAACTCCGTCGGAGCCATAGAGTCTTATGTCTCGACGCATCAATTGGCCGGCGTTAGCACATCCACAGTGTCTTGGATCTTCTCTGTCTACACCTTTATCGCATACTCCTCCTGCATTTTCTCCGGCACTTTATTTGACAGAGAGGGCACGTTCAAACCAATGTTCATTGGATCCGTCACTTTCTGCGCAGGGCTCTTCTCTGTCGCCAATGCCACCAAAGTATACCAATTTATTCTGGCTTTCAGTATAGTGACTGGATTTGGCACTGGGATGCTCATTTCCCCATTGATTGGTGCTGTTTCTCATCATTTCCACAGAAAAAGAGCAGCTGCCACAAGTATCGCCACCACCGGAGGCTCCTTTGGTGGCATCGTGATGCCCCTCATGCTGAGGAAAATGTACGACACTGTGGGATTCGCCTGGGCACTGAGGATAATGGCCTTCTTTTGCATGGCATGCCTTCTCATTTCTCTCGTCTTCACGAGAGGTAGATTTAAACAGGATAGTGCCCCTGTAAGGAGCTGGAGAGATGCCTTGAAAGTCTACATTGTGGATGTCTTTGACGTCAAGTCCTTGAAAGAGTGGAAGTTCATGACTTGCGCATTTGCAATCGCATTAACAGAATGTTCCTTAGTCATAGTGCTGGTTTACTTCCCGTCTTATGCTATCATGAGGGGAAATTCTGAGCATACAGCTTATATGCTGCTCATCACATCAAACGCGTTGGCAATTTTGGGGAGATACATCCCTGGGATTATTGCGGACAAGTGTGGCCGTTTCAACGTTGTACTTGTGACGATATCGATTTGCGGACTGGTGACACTGGTCATGTGGCTGCCTTTTGGTGACAATCTTAAAGTGCTTTATGCTTTTGCTGCAATTTACGGATTTTTCTCGGGCACCATCCTCTCCCTTTCCCCAGTCTGTTGTGGTCAGATTTCGAAGACAGAGGAGTTTGGGAGACGGTATTCAACTATGTATTTGATTGTTGCATTGACCATGCTTGGACTTATTCCACCTGCAGGTGCTCTCATTGGGGACGGTTCGGTACAAGGTTACAACAACTTTATTGGATACTCAGTGGGTCTTCTTGGTGCTGGTGTCCTATGTTACGGTTGCTGCCGTTACCTTTGTGTTGGCAACAAATTCTGCAGATTTTAACAGATCCCTTGAAAGGGGAGAAGTATCTTGTTCAATTCCACCCAACGTCTTTCACAGACTCTCAAAAAATAATGCAACTCAGAGCGCCAGAAACAGCTGTTATTGCGTATTATCGGCCAGCTACTTTCACCTGCGCGAGGTGTCTATCTCTTCATCATAACTCACTATTTTGTGCTCTCCGTTGTCTCAGCGTTAACTGATTTGTGCCTTTCAAATGGAATGATCAGACTGTGCTTACACTTACAAATTGGAAAAGCTCAGATTATCTAGTCTGGGTAATGCCATTACGGATTACCTCTCAATTTTATTGAGTTACCATCGCTTGTGCTTCCTCTGTGCCTTTGAGGATGTCTTGCCTGCGAAGGGTCTCTTCTCACCAGATTGGTAAAGCTCTTTCCTCCTAGAATAATTCTCAAGAACAATTTTTCTGCAATTGTGGCAAATTTCATTCTCCCGACCCTCCTTCTTCATAGAGTGTAGGTCAGGCAATAGCCCAATGATAGGGAAATAAACGTCATTCAGGCCCGTCCAGTAAAGGTCGTAGTAATCCTGTGGAAGGTATCTGTCTTTAACAATAAGCTTTAGTCTTGTGAATCTCGTCACGTAATTGGAAAAAGTCTTATCGATTTCATCAGGTATGCTTTCTTCTTGGGTGATAGACCGTAATTCCATCATGGCCTCCACTATTTCGGATTCACGGATGTATTCTTTCTTGAAGAGATCCTAAATCTCTTCATAGCTGATGTCCGCGTTGGAGTCACGGGTAACATTGCACCACACCCGAGCTTTTCCCTTTATGCCTTGTGCGAACACGACCACTTTTTGGTGACTGTCGAAATCGTTGTGGCCGATGGATTCATCCATATCTGAGATAAAAATGCCTGCATTCCTTTTGGTTGCACCATCCCCATTGAATGGCTCCGGTTTGCCATAAAGGTACATCCCGCGGATTTCGATCTAAAATATTTCTACCTTCTTTGGATACTCTGAGCCTTTAATTAGTGAGTTTGCCTCAGCGCCTTTCACGGGTTCTTATCTTTTGAGAATGCTGCACAATGCTTCAACTTATAATGTGTGCAGATGCCCCCAATATGCCGTAAAAAGTGGGGTTTCTACTTAAGCGAGGGTGCCAGCCAGCTGCGGTCAGAAACCCGCCTCTCGAGTTCTGCAAGATAGGTAACTAAGGAAGAAGATGTCTCAGCCATGTCTCAGCCTAGCCTATGATTTCCTTTCCTTACTGCTACCCCCGAGTACCTGCTCACATGGGTGTTGGGGTGTTCGGGTGTTGTTTAGAGCATAGAAAGTTCCAGAAAGAACAATGAAGCGAGTAGTTGGACTAAAAGGGATAAGAAGGTCCGTTAATGCCGATGCATGGAAGATTAATGTGGGGCTAGAAGGGTAATTTTCAGGATTGAATATATAAGGGGAAGAATTCTCGAAGTTAAGGGAATAAGCAAAACAGCTCAAATCAATTGAATTAAAAGGATTCAGATTGATACAGCGACCGCACGTCCTCACTAAGTTGTTTCTTATCTTTGGCTTAGACTCGTGTGACCTCACACCCATGGCTTAAAAGGCTCGGCTAGAGACAGGTTTGAAGAAGTTCTAGTGCGGCCAATGCACCCAACTACTTACGAAGAGTGGGCAGCGCTCTTCAAAACAAACTACTACAATGAGTTTGAGGCAGAGGATGCGATTCACGCCATCCAGAGGTTGGTTCAGAAGGAAACGAACCCAAATGAGCCGGACTATTCCTTTGAGGAATACGCAACTGAATTCAGACAACTTAAAACCCGTATTGGGAGCAAGTGGACCGAAGAACAATACAAAGAATTGTTCATCGGGGGTCTGAACGTCTATTACGTTCCGTTCGTTACCTTTAACGGCACGGATGATTTGGCAACATTAATTGTCGAAGGACGAAGATTGCAATCGCAGTATAACAAAAGCAGAAGGTTTACTGTCCAGGGAAAATCCACGTCTAAGAAAAGACAGTTCTCTGGTGGAAATTCCAGCCTCAAATATAAGAAGCAAGGTCAAGCCCAAGCCAGACCTAACGATAACGGAGCAAACCGTGACAGAAGGGTACTAGTTTGCTACAATTGCAACAAGAAAGGGCACACTGCAAAAGATTGCAGAGCACCTGCAAAGGCAAAAAACGCCAAGGCTTAAATAAAACGAACCTTTCTAAGTTGAGCACGACAGGTGACTGTTAGATCTGAGTACCTGCTCACAACCCATATTCAAATGACTTCGTGGCCAAGTTGGTTAAGGCGCGCGACTGTTAATCGCGAGATCGTCAGTTCGACCCTGACCGAGGTCGTTTTTTTGCCCTCCTGCGGGGTAATATGGTGTGTTGATCTCTTTCACCGTTTACTTTTTGTCTCGAGAAATAGTTGAGTTGTCTAGGGTTCAAAAAGATTCACGTGGATTGAGGTTTAAGAGAGTGACTCAAACTTAAGTTTCGCTCGTGACAGGGGCAGCTGGTTTCTTTGACTCCTCACCTATTCTCTCTTCCAGAACCTTGAGGGCAACCTGTCTTCTTCTTTCTGCTGCGCTTCTTGTATCCGTAGTTGGATGGAATCCAGTCACCCTTCTTCCTGCTCTCGCATTACCCTGCTCGATTTCCGACTGATCGAAGCGATTGAGGACGCCAAGCTGCACGCTAACCTCATAGGCCTTATTGAATACAGGCGACAAGATTGGGGTGAGTGCATCAGGGAAGAAATGCACAAGTGAGAAAGTGTCAGACGCATCGCCGTAGATCTTTTGAATACCAATAACATCATTAGGCTGTGGCAAGAGTGGGTCGACAACGTTAGCCTGGAAGAATCTAAGATATGTCCAGGAAGTCAAAAATCCAATCCATGATTGTAGAGCCGGAGTGAAGGAACCATTGAGTGCTGAAAGCGTAGTGATCACCAGTAGTGTGAGCAGTGGTATTTGCTTAATTCTCAGTTGTGCCGAGGTCTTAAAGAACACAATAGAATGCTCAGGAATGAGCTGCTTGAAGACGACGATATATGAGATAAGGATACACATGTTGCCATCCACAGGGATATCAGAAAACTTGTTAGAGAGGATGATGTTGAAGACAATCAAGGAAATGGAAGTCAACAAGTTGGAGATCGAGCCAACAACAATGACAAACTTCACGAGTTCCTTACTTGACCAAGATCTTTCAATGAATTTGCCTGCGAAGAACATCACAACAACAGACAAGATGTATCTCCAAATGTACAGATCCACAAAGATGGCACTGATGACAGTCCAAGGATGGAAAAGTGTGTGATTTGGAATCAGCTGGAGAAATGGCACAATGATCTGGTCGAAGTCGACGTCTTTAGATCCACCTGCCACCAGTGAGTTATAGGCACTGCGCTTAAGGTACTGAATAAGCAGAGAGCCCACCGTGGTGGCAACCAGCAGGCCCTTGGTGGCGGGTGGCACGTTCAAGCTGGAGAGGTTGATTTTGGATGAGAGAGACGACATCTTGTGGAAGATGAAGTATCCTATGGCAAATGTGATGAGACCTATGATGGGAAGTGGCTGGGCTGTAACCAGACAAACAACTTGTCAATGCGACAGTGACAAATCCAGGGAAGCTCGGGGCCTAGCGGGGAAAGACACGGGTAATAATCAAAGGAGGGGGCCTCAATGAATATAAATACAGCCACGAGAAAAGGACAATGGGAAGATGGAGACAATGAGGTTCGGTACCACAAAGTTTTCGTGTCCGTTTTGCAGCGCGTGCGCGCCTTCCCCCATTTTAGTCCACCCAGAAAAGGGCTGGCTCGCCCTAGTAGTGGCTAAACCCAACGGTGTCGGTGATTTCAAGCCTCAAGTGTATGCGTTCTACATCTGCTTGACAAGTGCCCATGGTGTGATTGATAGACAGCCTGGCAGCCTGACGTGCGAGCTAGCCTCAAATATGGGAGCTGCATCGCTTTTGTCACAATAACTTCTGTAGCGCGGGGCTTGATATTTCAACGTTTTCACAAGCCTCTTCCTACTCACACTCCACAAACTCTCACCGCCTCGGCTCTCCCTTCTAGCCTTGTAGGCGTCCACTCGTTGAAGCAATCAAGCCACCGGGGAGCCACCACACTCTCCCTTTTCCAAGACTGTTGGCCTGTTATAACTTGACCCACCATGGCATCGGATACATCAGCCACCCAGAAGGCCACAAAGAGGAAACGCTCCTCATGCCTCACCGATGAGGAGAGAAAGATGCACCACATTGAGTCGGAGCACAAGAGACGAGAAGCCATAAGAAATGCGTTTTTGAACCTGGCGCACCTCGTTCCCGAGCTCCAGCCCTCAGACTCCAAGTCGGAGCTGCTAGTGTTGGACAAGACGTCCGAGTATCTGGTGAAGTTGTACGAGGAGAATGCCAGACTGGTGTCTCGTATCGAGCAAAAGGGCGGGAGAGTAGATCCGTCGCTCAAGATTGGGTTTCCAAACGGGAGACCCTCACAATGACACTCGGGGCTCTTGGCTGCTACCCACTGGATGGGAAACGAGTAGTACAGGCACTAGCAGGACTCAATTCCACGGACCATCACTGACCTCCGGGACTTATTTTAAATTCCAGCTGTCGCACAACTCCAAGTAGGCTAAAGCCATTTTTACGAGTCATCACTAGTGGGCTGGCAGCGATTAACCGATTGCTATTGGCCTACTAGCTTACCAGCATCAGACTGGCTATAGCCGCTAGACCCTAAAGGCCTAAGCCAAGCCTGGAACGGCCAGGTGTAGTTACACCAAGTGTTACGCAGCCCTGCGTTTCCGCGAAGCCTGGTGAGATCCCCCTTCCGGGTCGACATTTGATACAACCACCGCCCCCCTCGGATACCGAATAGCCCTCTGTGAACCCAATTGCTGGCGCATCGGATAAAAATCAGCGAGCGTCATGTACAACGGCATCAGTCAGAATGGCGCCTACGGCCAGCAGGGCCAGCAGCCAATGGGGTACCAGCAGACGGGGTTCCAGCAGCCGCAGTATCAGTTCCAGCAGCCGCAGCAGACCGGATTCCAGCAAATGCCACCAACAACCTCCTTTGGACAGCCAGTCCAGCAGATGAGCCAACAGCCATTGTACCCTCAGCAGACTGGGTACATTCAGCCACAGCAGACTGGCTACCCACCTTTGCAGCCTCAGAGAACTGGATACGCTCCACAACAGCAGCCATTGCAACCACAGGCCACGGGCTTCTTTGCCGCTGCTCAGCAGGTTGAGAAGAACGAGACGCTCAAGATCCCAAACATGAGACTGTCCTTCATCACCGCGGCAGACCAGGCAAAGTTTGAGCAGTTGTTCCGCACCTCGGTGCCTCAGGGGTCCAATGCCATGCCCGATGGTGCTGCCAGAGACATCCTTCTCAAGTCTGGCTTGCAACCAAACCAGCTGGCGAGAATCTGGGAGCTTTCTGACTTGAACAAGTCGGGCCAGCTTCTCTTTCCAGAGTTCTGCCTAGCGTTGCACCTAGTGAACGTTGCCCTTAGAGGCCAGGGCATTCCGAACCAGATCGATGGAAATATCAAGAAGGAGGTCGAGGGCTTTGTCGATGCCATCAACTTCAGCATTCCCGATGAGGAACCATCGCACACCAAGACTCCGTTCGATAATTTGAACCAGCTGAACACTTTGAACCAGCTTGGTGGTCTGCAGTTCCAACCATCGGCCCAGCCTCTCATGGGCCAGCCAACTGGAATGCCACAGATTTCCTTTGGCGGTGGCTTCTCACAGCCTCTACAGCCACAGAACACAGGATATCAACCAATGCAGCCTCAGATGACTGGATACCAGCCATTACAACCACAGAGTACTGGATTTTCACAGCCATTGGTGCCACAAGCGACTGGATACTCGCAGCCTCTGATGCCGCAGGCAACGGGGTATTCGCAACCTCTGATGCCCCAGTCTACAGGGTTCCAAGGCTTGCAACCCCAGGCCACGGGATTGCAAAATAGTGCACCTGCCATGCTGAGAGCCCAGAAGACCGGTGTGGGTAACAATGCCTTCTTCCAGTCGAACTTGTTGCAGCCACAGAGAACCGGATTCCAAAACATCCAGCAGTACTCGAATTACCAGAACCAGGAGTTCATTAAGCCCGATGAGAAGGCGCTTTTCAGCAGAATCTTCGATCAGTACGACACAAAGAGAAGCGGCCATCTTGAAGGTTCAATTTGTGCTGGCATTTTCAGAAAGTCTGGCCTCAATCGTCAGGAGCTTGAAAAAGTCTGGAACCTGGTCAATACGACTGATAAGCCTTACTTGACGAAGGAGGCGTTCTCACTCGGCATGTGGCTTATTTACAAAAAGCTGAATGGTCATGAGCTGCCAAACAGACTGCCAGACTCATTGATACCTACCAGCACTTCTCTTTTGGAGGAGGCCAAGGAAAAGATGAAGCTCTCCACACCGGCATTCGCTAACAAACCTTTCGGAGCCGCCACCGCTAAGCCATCTGCTGCGCCACAAGCACCGGCTGTTGACGAAGCCGCTGCAGCTTCTGATGTTGAGCTTTTGAAGAGCAAAATCGAGGTGAACAAAAACACGCTGGAGAGCTTGACTAGACAAGCATCACAGAGTTCGAGCGATGAGGGTGCAGAGCTGAAAAAGATTGAAGACTTGAAAAGTCAAATTAGGCTTTTGCCTAAACATGTTGATTCAGGGGAAAAGCTCTCGTTGAAGAACAGACTCAACAGTTTGACTGCTAGTGTTCCAGACCTGATTCGTGAAATCTCCAGAATTGACAACGACATCACGAACGCCAAAATTGAGCTTTACAAGATCCAGAACCCCTCTTCGATCATGGGAACGGGTCCAAATGGTGAGGTGACTGAAGCGGACAAGAGAAGGGCCAAGAGCAAAGCTCAATTGGCCCAGAGAATGGCTGCCCTCACTGGTAAGCCAGCTGCCGACTCAACGCAGGACTACGACTCACAGCAACGCGAGTTCAATGAGACGGTGGCTAAAATAAAAAAGAGCAACTCCGATAACCAAGAGATTATCTACGACGTTGAGAAGACGATCAAGGAGCTTTCACAGGGCGCACAGCGTGCTCTTTCCGATGGAGAGCTGCAGGCAGGGTACAGAAAGTTTGAACTGGGCATCGACATCCAGCCGGAGGTTGCTGATCTCATCAGAGAGATCAGAACCGGTTCGCAGCCACAATCTTACGCTACTCCTTCCTACCAGGCTCCTGTCTCGGCCCCTGTCTCGGCACCTTCCTCAACTCCACCGCCTGTTGCTTCCAAGCCAGCAGCTAACTCCTACAATAGCTACAAGACGCCAGAGGAGAGAGCTGCTTACCTCAAGGAGCAGGCTAAGAAGAGAATGAATGCTAAGCTCGCCAAGTTTGGCATCCACAGAAACAGAAATGAACCAGCCGAGACGCCGGCCCAAGCTCCGGTCCAAGCTCCGGCCCAAGCTCCAGCTCAGGCACCAGCTCAGGCACCAGATCAGGCACCAGCCAAGGCACCAGTTCAGGCACCAGTTCAACAAAAGAGTGTGGCTCCTCCACCGCCTGTATCGAGAACAACAACGGTAACCCAAGAAGATGAAGAGGACGAGGAGGAAAAGCAATTACGCGAACAACTAGCTGCTTTGAAGCTGAAAAAGAAGGCTGAGAAGGAGGCCAGAATGGCACTGCTTCGCAAGCAGCTGGAAGATGAGGAGAATGACGAGGAAGCGGATGCGGCTCCACAAAAGGTGGAGACGTATGCACCAAAGGCCACAGCCTCCGCTCCGGTTCCGGCCCCGGTTCCGGCATCGGCTCCAGTATCGCAGCCTGCTCCAGTCCACCACGACACGAATCCATTCGCCAAGAGCACTCCCGCCGCCGCTTCAGTGGGCTCCAACAATCCGTTTGGAAGACCACAGCCAATTGCTCAGTCCGAATCGAGCTCATCTACTCCAACGTTTGACCAGAGCAAGATTGATGCACAGAGAAAGGCACAGCGTGGCGCTGACGATGATGACGGCTGGAGCGATGACGAGGGCAAAAACGACAGTGACGATGATGCCCTTCCAAGCCGCCAAGGTGCTGCCCAATTGGCCAGTACACTATTCGCTGGTATGGGCCCATCTAGGGGCACGCCGACGGAGGAGAAGCCGAAGCCCGTACCAATTGCAGCACCAATTCCCTCTGTGGCTCCAGCAGTACCAGTGGCTGCCTCACTGCCTTCTTTCACAAGTGAACCAGTGGCTCAGGCTCCAGCGGATGCACCTGTTGTGCCGCTAGCGGCACCGGTACCATCGGCTCCGCCGCTCTTTGTTCCTGATCCAGCACCAGTACCAGAGGCTCAGGCTCCGATCCCAGAGTTGACTGCACCAGCTCTTCCCGAGGCTCCTATTCCTGAGGTTCCAGCAGCTCCCCTTGCGGAGGCTTCGGTGCCAGCAGCGATGCCACTAGAGCAAGACGATTCTGACGAGTTCACTACACCAACGGCCCCGTCCCCTGCGGAATTTGCGCCACCAATCCCACAGAGCATGCCACCAATTCCGCAGAGTATGCCACCAATTCCGCAGAGTATACCACCGGTTCCGGAGGCACAAGTTCCTTCTGTCCCAGCGCCTGAACTACAGGCTCCCCCACTCCCGGAGGTTGCTGCTCCACCACCGCTTCCAGAAACCGCTGCTCCACCACCGCCACCTCTTCCTGAGTTCTCGGCTCCTCCTCCACCTCCCCTTCCTGAGTTCTCGGCTCCTCCTCCACCTCCCCTTCCTGAGTTTTCAGCACCTCCACCTCCGCCACTGCCAGAGTTTTCGGCTCCGCCGCCTCCACCGCTGCCATCTGCGATTCCACCACCTCCACCAGCTACTGGTGTACCATCACAAGCTCCTGCACCGGTGGGTGGAGGATTGCCGTTCCTCTCGCAAATCCAAAACCGCAGAGACGACAGATTTGTCGTTGAGTGATGTATTCTAAATAGAAGTGCCAATCCGTTTTTGTGTAATTTCCCAAGACTAGAGTGCCTGTATGAAAGCTGGTCGTCTCTTTAGCATCCCTTCACCAGCGTATGAAGTTACGGGGGCTGCTCTACAAGAGCGCGGACTGTCCCATGTTGGGATTCTGGTGTATAGTGGCAAGGCATCCGGGTCTGGGACGTAGCTACCCATGTTGACGTACTCCATCGTGGTGAGGATAGAGGGCTTGGTACCAAGCCTACGTCTCATGAAAAGGTCTTCACAGAGCTTTTCAGCTGGGTGGTGGTGGAGAAGCTCCTCCACTACAAGGTGGTAGCTATCACGGGACACAGAGGTGATGCCACAGATCTTCTCCCAGAAAAGGGCAATGTAGTGATGTGGGGTTCCCAGGTCCGAGCCCTCGAGCTTCTGTACCAAGTCGCTTCTTGTCAAATACACCTTCTCCATCACTACACGCGGGATCAAACAGAAGACAACCTTGTGCTTAATCACACGAGGCGCAACGTACTTGCAAATCTCGTGAGGCATGAAGTACGGGTTGTAGAGGCCCACACGGAGGTTTCTGGAGCCAGGCTCGTGGTATGCTATTATCGCCTCAGTAACCGCCATGGTGTGAGAGTCGAGAGGCGACTACAGCCATATTTATAGTGCCATTAGCCGCCCAGACGGCCCAAAGCGGTCTGGACATGAGCCCTGGCGCAACGTGCGCGTACCGCCGCTTTCCCCACACGCAGATCAGCCGCGGCCCCTCACCGTTTGACAGAAATGACTCCCCGCAGGTATAAGAGCAATGGCATCTGCTGTATTGACAAGCAGATAGATGATCATCTCCAAGCTAGGTGACCCCAATCAAAGGCGGAAGGAGCTCAAGCTCCTGCTGACGAGCTTGGTGCAGCTCTACAGAGAGAACAGGCAGCACCCCACAAAGCCTGTGCTCATCTTCATTGCCACCTTGGTGTCGACTGGCACTGTGGGAGTGGGATACTTTATCAACAAGCTCATATCAGACTGGCGAGACAAGAGAGACTCCCGGCCCCTGTATAGAAGATCCTCCTCCACCATACTCAAGAATGGTGCCAGACAGCTCTTCATCCCCTACAAGTCGCGGCAGAAGCGTGTCGTGATACAACCCACAGACCCAGAGGTTTACGAACGAGACAAGTTCAAGTTCAAAAACTTTGTTAAAAACATCAAGACGGAGCGTGACTCGGAGAAGGTATTCAGCTCCAAGTTTCTGAACCAGCTCATCATCATATGGCAGATTCTTGTCCCCAAGATCAATGATCGCAACACCATGCTCCTTGTAACACAGTTCTTCTTGCTTATTCTGCGAACCTGGCTCTCATTACTGGTGGCAAAGCTCGATGGTCAGATTGTCAAGGATATCATTGGGGGCAAGTTCAAAAAGTTTATGAGAGACTTGCTCTATTGGTTCTTAATGGCTGTTCCCTCGTCTTACACAAATAGCGGTATCAAGTACCTCATGAAAAAGCTTGCCAGCAACTTCAGAACAAATTTGATCAGATACATCCACGACATGTACCTAGATGAGAGAATGGTGTACTACAAAATCATGTCCAACAAGGAGGCCATCAAAGATATCGATAACTTCGTCACTAGAGATGTGGAAAGATTCACCAATTCCTTGGCATCTCTCTTTTCTAATATCGGCAAGCCGATGATGGACCTCGTCTTCTTTGCTGTATATCTGAGGGATAATTTGGGCACAGCTGGTATATCAGGAATCTTTTTAAATTATTTTGCTACCGCATATGTTTTGAAACGTTTCACTCCACCATTTGGACTTTTGAGTAAAGAGAAGTCAGCACTAGAAGGTGAATATTATAATGACCATCTGAACCTCATCAACAATGGTGAAGAAATTGCATTCTACAACGGCACGGAGCTTGAGAAAATCAAGATCAACAATGTTTATAACAAGCTGATGAACCATGTCTTCAAGATCAACAGGATTAATGTCCACTACAACTTTTTGGAAGATTACCTGTTGAAATACACTTGGTCCGCTCTGGGTTACCTCTATGTCTCCATTCCAATATTTATTACCTCACTCCAAAAGGGTGTCAAGACAGCAACTGAGGAGAGAAACATGCGCCAGTTTATTGTCAATAAGAGACTGATGCTTTCGATGGCTGATGCCGGCAGCAGGCTCATGTACTCCATCAAAGATATCTCAAAGCTTACAGGTTATACAGACAGAGTTTTCACGCTTTTGACTGCTTTGCACCGAGCCCATGCCATTGAATTCAAGTATGGCGATGAAAGCGATTACAACACCATAAGAGGTACGGTACAGTATCATTATAATGGTCTACGCTTTGAGAAAATCGATGTTATTGTTCCATCATCCAATGGCAGAGATGGTGTCAAACTAATTCATGAACTGAACTTCCAGTTGAAAAACCACGAAAGCCTTTTGATTCTCGGTATGAACGGCTGTGGTAAGACATCAATTGAAAGGCTCATGGCTGGATTATGGCCACTTTATGGTGGTTTGTTGTCTAAGCCGAACGACGACGATGTCATTTACCTACCACAGAAGCCATACTTCAGTAGCGGCACCCTACGTGACCAGCTGATTTATCCATTGTCACACGGGGAAATGATAAACAAGGGTATAAGTGATTGGGATTTGGTTAAGATTTTGAGAGAGGTCAAACTAGAATACCTTCTCGATCGCAGTACTGGTCTCGATTATCTGGATGCCGTACAAGACTGGAAAGACGTTCTCAGTGGAGGCGAGAAGCAAAGAGTGCAGTTTGCCAGAGTTTTGTTCAAAAATCCAAAGTTTGTGGTACTAGATGAGGCTACCAATGCTATTTCTTCAGACATTGAGGCTTATCTGTTTGATATGCTGAAACAAAAGAGGTTTGCATTCATCACTCTGTCTCATCGGCCATTGTTGATAAAGTACCACGATTACCTGCTCGAAATACAGGAGAATGGGAACTGGTGCTTTGAGACTTTGGGAACGGATGCTGCGATCACATCGATTGACAAGGAGATCAAGGAGATTGAAAACAAGTTGAGTCATGTTGAGAACCTGGAGAGACGGAAAAAGAACCTCGAGCTCCTGCTAGATGGGCACAATGTTGCTGATGAGAAGCTGAGTATGATTGATGGAAAATATCTTGAACAGGCGCCAAACGGTGCCAATGATGCAAATCACGCCAGTCCCTCTTTGGCTGCGCATTAGATTGAATGATGTTATGCTTGATCAAAAGGCGTAGTGACCTTTGCGAGATCTGCAAAAGTTAACTCCGAATTGAAGAATATCGAAAGCTCCGGACACGATTGAAGGTATGGATGTACTCTGTGGAATGGATTTCTCCGAAGCTTCTTGGTCTTTAAAGTCACCCCATTACCCAGAGGATCTTGAGCAAATTTTTCGACAGCGTGCTTGTATTCCGAGTTCTCAATGTCTTTGTAGTATGTCGCCCACTCCTTGGAGTTTGGCTCGTAGTCCGGTACAGGATTACATCCAATGTACTTGACATTTTCCTCTCGAAGCTTCAGCGCTTTAATGTGCAATGCCAAAAATCTATGTCTCTTGAACTCAAAACCAGTGATTGTGATATGCTGTGGGTAAATACCGGTAATCTCTTTGCACCTAGCAAGACTGAATAGTACGTTCTCAAAGGAGTCCCGTGCAAATTCCTCCGTGTTCACCCTTGACTTATTGGCCTCAGTGAGGAGACCCAACGAGCGAGCCAGGAAGTAATAGCTTTGTGCCTCTGATATCGGTCCGGCGTCTGGCTTTGTCTGGCCTCCAGAGAACAAGAGAATGGAGTTATTGTCTTGGTCCAGGGCAGCGAATGCCTCCTTAATGTGCTGGATAAAGTACAGATGATCGTGCCCCTCATATTGGAAAGATTCGAGATACCAATCTGAAGAGCTGGAGCCATCATTTGTGAATTTCCATATGCCATGGCATGGCACTATAATCAGGTTTTGTATCGGACTCATTGAACTGGTTTAATCGAAAGATAAGTCTGTGCATCAAGTCTAATGAGCAGATGGCGCCTCGAGATTTCGCAAGGGGACACATGGCAGGACTATCTATCTACATAGTGTAAGCTTGAAAATGCAATTGTGTTAAATCGTGAAGATGGGCAAATAAGGTCATTATTTGTGTGTTGATCATCATTTGAAGTCTTTGTACGTCCATTTTTCTGTGATCTTTGGCTTGTACTTTCTCCCCTGCTTTACTGGCACTCTTGTCTCAATCTTACCCTGGCTCTGGAGTTTCTTCATGTTGTCGTAGAACAGATTACCCTCGGACTTCAGTTTTCTAAGAGAATCTGTCAACTCGTCTGAAAGCTTCACCTCCAGGGGTCCATCGGTCACAGTGTATTTTGTTCCCAATTTGACTCTCTTCTTTACAAGATTCTTGACATGCTCACCGCCCTTAGACACTGCCGAGTTCTGCGTGGAATCTGGAACAGGCATCTTTTGGAGCTCGTTGATGCGTCTCTTCAGTTGCTTAAGTTCTTGTTCCAGTTTCGTTCTCTCTTTGTGTCTCTTCTCCTTGTTTCTTTGGTGTTTCGTCTTTTTCTTCAGTACAACAGGCTTGTTCAAAGACAGAGATGTGGACTCATCCTCATTCTCGCTCTCCTCTGGCTCCTCTCCTTCCTCGTCATCATCGAGTTCCTCCTTATCGTCGAATGTGTCAATCAGATGCTGAATTCTAGCCTTGTGCTCCTCCAGCTTCTCTCGCTGCTCTTCCTTCTCCTTCTCGGACGAGAACTCACTTTGGATCAACTCTCTCCAGGATTCCAGAGTCGGATTGTACGACTTTCCAGCAGCGGGCAGACTAGCCACATCCTTCACAATGATTGGCTTCTCGCTGATAGTCTTAGGTGCGTGCTTTGGAGCAGTCCATTCAACAGAACTGAACTTTTCGAGAATTTCAGGCTTTGTCTTTTGGGACTTGGAAGAGCTCTCTTCCCCCCATACGTCGTAAACCTCAGTACCCATAATGCCATCCTTCTCCACGATTGCTCTTGAGCTCGTTTCACCTTGTACTCTTCCTGCAAGCTTCATCAATCTGTGAATCTCCTTCTTCTTGACACCATCAACCTTGTTGCCCTTCTTTGTGTGATAGTGCTGGAGGCCATCAGCCTTTGATCTCTGCGCAAGAATTTCAGAGGACTTGGTGGCCTTGTAGTCCTTAACGGCCTTTCTTTTCTTCAGATTCTGGTCACCCTCAGTATCCACCTGGAAAAGGGCGCTGGAGTCAAGATCATCAGCAGTCTCACCAAATATACGAATCTGTTCACGCCGTTGCTCAATGCCCTGCTCGATGTCGTCCACATCGATGTTCTTTCTCCAGGCTCTTTTGCCTTTACGGGACGGCTGATTCTTCTGAGATGGTCTGTTGACTTCCATATTGGTATTCAGGTGGTCTCCGCTAACTTCTCTGATAGACTTAAGCGTCTCATCGCAGAAAAAATTTGAGTACAGCGTGCCCCCGCCAAAACATCGCGGTAGGGCCACACACTCATCTACAGATAAAAACGTATCTTCCATTTACAATGAACGCCCGGGCAGTTGAGTTGATACGTGAAGCTTCACGATGATGAGTTCATATTCAAGGGTTCCACGAATGGCCCCACGAATGGCACGGCGGCTCGTAGCGCCCTAATTGCCTGTGTATTGCTCCTCTATGCACTCGAGAACGCTCTTCACTACCGCGAGGAAGCCTACCGGATCAATGTACCGGCTTATGCAGACGTAAGAGGGTGTGTGGTACTTCCTCGTGATGATATTGCCCAGTCTCTTGGTCATATCTAAAAGTGACTCCTCGGCGTTGTTGAGTGTAGTCTGTACAGTCTCATTGCGTTTGGGCTGAGGTTAGTAGGGCATCCACAACTACTTACATCGTAAACTGAGTATATGTAGCACCCGAGCCTCTCCCTTTTGGGGTCCTCACCTCCAAGCATGATGGTGATGGCCACTTTGTTGCGTTTGCCCTGTACTGGTTTCTCCTTCGGTACAGTGGCTAGAAGGTCTATCGGTTCTGCAAATCCAGGCTCAAGGTGCCTGGAGAAGTTGAGGACGTGAGATCCATTGGGCACACTAACTGGCTCGGCCATGGTGATGGTACAGTGGCTCTTCACACAGTTGGTGCTTGACGTGAAAATTCAAACGCGATTGAGAACGCGTACATCTCAACACACAAGGCGATGACCTCAGCCAAGCCGATTGCGATAGTCGTGGCTGCCCTGATGCCCTCTATGGGCATTGGCTTCAAGGGCTCTTTGCCCTGGCGACTCAAAGAGGAGATGAAGTACTTCAAAAAGGTCACCTCCACGGCTCCTGCAGGCCAGACAAACGCCGTGGTGATGGGACGCAAGACGTGGGAAAGTATCCCCAACAAGTTCCGGCCTCTTCCAGGGAGGGTTAACGTGGTGGTATCGAGACAGGCTCGCAGTGGAGAGGAGAAGGAAGGCGTGGTCCACTTCCCGTCTGTCGAGGAGGCTCTTGCCCACCTCAACTTGAAGCCAGAGGTGGCCAGCATCTTCATCATTGGCGGCGCAGAGATATACAACTACTCTCTCCAGGCAGGACTAGTGGATCGATTGTTCGTGACTGGGATCGAGACGGCGGGGCACGTGGAGATGGACACTTTCCTCCAGGCGGACTACATCACCCGCAACTTTACCCGAGCCGAGCACACTCAACTCGAGGCGGCACTGGGCTTCAAAGTAGATGAGGGAGTTGATGAAGGCGACTTCCACTATCAGTATCAGCTCTACGAGAGAGGATCCACTTAACAATTGATGCTGTAACGTTGGTAGAGCTGTAGCAACTGGGTTCGCGGAAAGGTGTGAGCCCTCAAAGCAAAGAGGCAATTCGCGCTTACCCAACCGCAAAAAAAGAGACGAGCGAGTAGCCACCCGGTGGAGCAGATTACCAACAAGAGCGCTTGATATCGCCCATTTGAGACGGTTTACCTCCTTTTGCGAACTTTTCAAATCACTACGCTCAACCTCGATACCGCTATCCAGTTTCTGAGGCTCGGCGTCGTATAGCTATCATCCGTCGTACAGTGTTTGCTTTATCTAGGCGGCAAGGAAGAATTACCGTTTGACACTTGAGTTGAAGGCCGTCGTACCCATTGACTGCCATTGCCATCTGCTACAATTCCAATCAGGCTAGGCAACCAATAACCACCATTGGTTGACTGACAACATCACAAGCACCCCGCACCTAGAGAAACACTTTCAAAGTGAAGTTCCACAAGAAACACCCGTCCACATCGACCAAACCTGAAACGATGGCCGACGCATCCACTTCCTCCTCTTGGACATCATTCCTCAAGTCCATCGCCTCCTACAATGGCGACCTTTCGTCGCTTACAGCACCGCCATTTATTCTCTCGCCAACCTCGCTTGTCGAGTACTCGCAGTTCTGGGGCGAGCACCCAGACCTGCTAATTGCACCAAACTTCATCGGTGATGCAGACTCTCTCAGTGGAGCTGATGCTGATGAGATTGCACAGGAGCGCATTCTCGCTGTGACGAAATGGTTCATATCGACTCTGCGTTCTCAGTACTGCTCCAGAAACGAGAGCATGGGTTCCGAGAAGAAGCCTCTTAACCCCTTCCTCGGTGAGCTCTTCCTCGGCAAGTGGGGAGACAGCACTAAGGAGCAGAAACTCGGAGAGACAACTTTGCTCTCTGAGCAGGTATCTCATCACCCTCCAGTGACAGCTTACGCGATTATTAACGACAAGAACCACGTGCAGCTCCAGGGCTACAACGGAATCAAGGCTTCCATCTCTACCGCATCCATTAACGTGAAGCAGTATGGACACGCGATTCTCGAGTTCAAGGACCTCAATGAAAAGTATGTGATTACGCTACCACCACTTCACATTGAAGGCTTGCTTGTCGCTTCTCCTTTCGTTGAGCTTGAAGGTAAGTCCATCATCCAGTCCTCTTCAGGCTACATATCTGTCATCAACTACTCCGGCCGGGGTTATTTCTCGGGTAAGAAGAACTCGTTCAAGGCGAGAGTCTTCAAGGACTACGCCTCATCAGCCAACGGTAAGACAGAGGCTCTTTACACGATTGCCGGTCAGTGGTCCGGTAAGTCTCACATCTATCCTGGAGGCTCCACTTCCAAGTCTGATGGTACGCTTTTCTACGATGCCCAGGCTAAGGAGCCAGAGCACCTTGTTGTCAAGCCAATCGAGCAGCAACATGAGCTCGAATCACGTAAGGCTTGGGAACCGGTGGCGGCTGCCATCAAGGCTGGTAAGTTCGATTTGATTCACACAGAAAAGACCAAGATTGAGGTTGCTCAGCGTGAATTGAGAAAGAAGGAGCAGGAACTCGGAATCAAGTGGGAGACACGTTGGTTCAAAGAGCTTGATGTCGAGGAGACCTCAAATGGTGAGTCTGACCCACTTGTCGGATTGGCCACTCTCGCTAACCTTTCAAGAAGGAACGTTGTCAGTGGTACGCAGATTGGTGAGAAGGATGACAAGAAGGATGCATCGAGTGAGCACTGGAGATTCATTAGAGAGAAGTGGGATCAGGAGACTGAGGTCAAGGTCTAAATTCTTGCTCTATATACTCATACTCCATTGCACTGAACTCCCATTGCCATTCCCCTGTTTTTTATCGCTCTGGCTCTTTATATATGATTTTTTGTGCTTGAGTTCCTGACCTTTAGCCCTATGGTACCAATATAAATACAATGCTTATGCCGCACTTCAGAGCAGGTAGATGATTTAGTTTTACAGGTACAATCTTTTACACAGTGTGCTGAAACTTCAACCGCACTATTTAAAAGAGAAATTGGTTGTTTGAACTTGTCAGAAGGCCATTTGCGCCCACCAAACCGAGTCCCTCCCGAAAGAGTACACACGGCCGGTCGAGATCATCGCTCCTTTAAAAACATGGCAGCAAGAGAACACACGGACAACAACCAGTCCAAAGGACGGAGGGTTCCGAGTAATTCCCATACAAGTGCGCCAAGTCGACACAAAAGGCAAAGTTATTGTAGATGACCAGACCGCAAGGATCGTGGACAAGCTAAATAAAAACCTCACTCTAGGGCACAAAGGCTGTCATTCATCAACCAAGTTGGATTCAGTGGCTCTTTAGAAGAGTCAAAGAGGGACGTTCTCTATAGAAATGATCCTACTGTGGGGGCGTTAGTATTCCGAACCGAATCCAATGGTATCTCATCAACACTATTCATGGTGGAATAGTGTCTCGAGCATTATGTGCCATCACTTACTGAAGTACGTCGACAAAGAAAAGAAAATTAACATTGGGGCATCGCCCGGCCTTATATACTTTTCAGTCGCGCCTGCCTGCCCTGAAAAACCTGCGAGCTAAAGCAAAAAGAAATGTGAAGTAGTAGGGCTCGAAATTCTGGTGGGATTATAGGGCTTGCTCTTCACGTGATGTGATGCGGGGCTGATACTATAGTGACTGCTTTCTGCGCGAAATGTCGCGCCCCGCAACGCGCAGTTTCTCCAAACACCGGCTCGCGACTCTTTAGACTCCGCGGAACACTAGCATAAACATCCAAACACCCTGGCTGTGTTTCGCCTGGCGGGAGGTTCGCGGGCCCACTCAGACTTTTTCATCACCAAATCTTTCCAGCGTTCATCAAACGATCAAGAAAGAATAGTCATAATGGCCGAGTCCCACAGATGTATGTTGATACTATAAATGAGAGGAGAACGAACGTGTTTGTCAGACAAAATAATTGGAGAATACCTGGCGACTGGAAGAGCAAATTCTGTTGGCATCATTGAACAAATGGAGTGGCAATATGAGACTCATACAAAGCATCATGAGGCCAGTATTCAGACTTCATGGAAGTTACGTGCCCAAGGTCTGGAGGCTTCTGTTTCATGGTAACACAGGTGATGGAAGCTACTGTATCGCAAGAATGAGCTGGCATGAGCTGCCGTGTCAACAAGCACCAAGCAGAGCATTTAGCGCCGAGAGTCTGCGATACCTCCGGACTCTAAGAATTCTGAAATGCTTTCAGCAAGTGGACCGCATATGGACTCCACATGTACACTTTCTATCTTTGTTTCCCAAGCCACTCAAATCGAATGTCAAACTCGTCCGAGCCTCCTCTCTCTATACCTGTCCTGAAATTGAATACTAACATAGCAGTGTACGTGAAAGGCAAGCACGTCTCTTACCAGAGATCCAAGTCTATCACCAACCCAAACGTCTCCCTTGTGAAGATTGAGGGTGTCTCTACCGCTGAGGACGCCAAGTTCTACTTGGGTAAGCGTGTTGCTTACGTCTACAGAGCTTCTAAGGAGATCAGAGGCTCCAAGATCAGAGTCATCTGGGGTAAGATCACCAGAACTCACGGTAGCTCCGGTGCCGTTAGAGCCAACTTCAAGTCCAACCTTCCAGCCAAGACTTTCGGTGCTTCCGTTAGAATCTTTTTGTACCCATCCAACATCTAAATGGGTGTTTGCATTAAAGTTTATGTTGTTTTGACGGTTGTATCTAAAAAAATATAATAGTTTCTTCTGTTTAGGGAATTAGTGCTGACCTTTTCATGATATTGGCAGCGTAAGTGTCGTCCAACTCTTGGAACTTCAAAATCGCCTTTCTTCCACCTGGTAGCCCCCTCGATCTTGAATCATCTTTTGTCCTTGACTATAGGTGGATTGGTGAACCGTATCCAAAGTTTGTAGGTGTTCCCTGTCCTCAAGCCCATAGCGTAGCGTAAGGGACATCAGTGAAAGTTCCCATTTCCGGGACTATGCCCTCGGTTCTGAAGTGTGGGGCACAGCTCTCCTAAAACTTGTTGACATAAAACCCTAACCATCATCTCAACGGTCATGATTCCATTCGAGGGTATTCTCCCATGGGCCATCATGCTTGGCCTTCTCACTGCTGGTGGGACATACGTGGCCGAGTCCAAGTTCCACTTTTCCAATGACAAGAAGAGAGTGCGTTATAACTTGGACCAGTTCGATAGACAAATGATGGATCGAGACTTGAGACTGACAGGCAATTTCCGGGGACAGTCTGATGCTGCTGTAGCTCCTGATGCTTTCAAGACCAACGGTATATGGAAGTTGGAGAAGATGAACAGTTGGAAGGACTGAGAAGTTTCGGATCATGCCTTGCGGGCGCATCCTATTTATTATTTATTTCCTATTTATCAACTCATTCAGACATAATCATTAGTAGGTTGCACTTTCCAGATACCTAGAGTTATAGTGTGGCAACTATCATTGTTTGAAGGGGTACTACATTGCCCGCGGACTAATTCCAATGGTAAAGTTAGCATTCATTCTTCATAAATATGATATCAACGCGCAAGCGTAAAGAAATGGATCTGGATGGTATAACATGTTTCATAGCGACCGGGAATTAGTTGAATATCCATTAACCGTGAAGATATTGTGTGAGCGGAAGTCGGGCAGCATAAAAGAACGAGACAAAATGAAAAGGGGCATATGGAATGCAATGCAATGCATCATTGAAAGTCATCAGTTTACTTGTAGATAAGGGAGTGGCGGTATGAGGAAAAAGGAAATTACTTTGAGCAAAGAATCAACCAATGCGCATACTTCTTCTTTTGAAGAAGTCCATTACCTTTTTCGCCGTGGAGGGTTCCTTCTTTTGGTCGAAGCTGGTGTAAACAATAGTTGACTCCTTTTTCTTTGGGATTTGAGAGCTCTTAGGGCTTTGGATGTTGTTGACATTTGAAGGCTCAAGCACTTTCTTTCTGTAGGTATTCTTCGTCTTGTTGGAATCCACAGATACTGAAGATCTTGGCTCTGATTGAGAAGAGTAGAATCCCAAGAAGCTAAATCTCTTGCTTTTGCTTGAGGAGTCGTGTTCTTTTCTTGAAGCAGAAGGTACCCTCAGCTGATCGCGTGGTGATGCGTTCACCGACGTGCCCTTGGTGAAGGAAGAGTTGGCGGATGGCTTTGATGCTGATGAGCGGACACTCGAGGAGCGTGATGGCTTGGAAAGGACTTCCGCAGAAGCATCCGCCTTGACATCAACATTAGAGGAAGAACCGAAGATTTTGTCGAGCACCATTTCAGCAGCGATTACGGCAGAATATCTATTCGCCTTCTTGTCAAGCTTGTCCTGTTCATCAGCTCCATTCTTCTCTTGAATAGAGATATCTTCCTTAGACGTTTCGTGACCTTCCTTGGAATCAACCTTTTGAGGGGATGTTGACAGAGGCACAGTCGACAGAAGTGTAGGAGACTTTGGTGTGATGATGCCTCCCTCAGCAAGCGTAAGGTCAACATGTGGCTGGCTGATCTTCCCATTACTCATAGATGCAATGGAAGTGGCAGATTCAGATCTCTTAAATTGCGAGGTTATAATACCTGGAATTTGGAATTCCAAGTTATTTGAGTCTTGCGCACTGTACAGACCAGGGTGGTACGATGTTGGTCTTGGCTTTCTCGGAGCTCCCGGGAGTCTTTGGTTGTTGTTGGTATGATAGTTGTGTGATGTAGCTGGAACCTTCGGAACCGCAAATCCTGCTGGCATCTTCTTTGGCGACTCCTCGATAGCAGTGTTTATCAGCTGCTCCCTGTGTGAAATAGAGGATATACCGGTATACGTTGTAGACCGTGGAACACTTTGGCTTGACATGGACTTTTTACCCATGGAGTCACGGCGCTCCGAAGTAAAGGAGATCGACTGTGGCAAAACGTTACGGCTGTCATCAGCATCGACAACGGCCTGTAGCGCCAGAGAAGCTGAGCTGTATGATTGTACAGATCCAGATCTCTGGTGTCCCCTCGGGCTGAATTTGATCTGTTCGCTGATAGAAGTGGAAGAGGTTGAACTTGGGATTGCAATCGCATGATTTGAAGACGTCTGCGGTGGGAGTGGAGATGCAAAGAACACTGGAGACTGTGATCCATGTCCATGCATGGAAGAGGTTGATGTGTCAATCAAGGAGTATCTTCTGTAATCACGCATCGCAGGACGTGGTTGCGCCGTTTGCTTCACCACTGCAGATGCCGTCTTGTTCTTGTCCCATTCTGAAGGCGTCACTGAAAGGAATGGTGCATGAGGAGATAGCCACTGATGCCCTCTTATCTCCTTCAGAGTGATTCTTTTCTTTGGGTTAGATACCAGGATTCTTCTCAGGAGGTCTCTTGGCACTGGCTCAATATACTCGGGGAAAGTCAGTGGTGTGCTTGTGATGTATTGGTACAATCTCGCAATATTGTCGCCGTCTGGGTTTTGAGGATCGTCATCAAAAGGTAGATATCCGGCAAGCATAGCGTACAGAATCACACCGCACGACCATATGTCCACTTTTCTGGATTCGTAAGGTTCACTCGAAATGACGAGTTCTGGAGCTGCATAGCAAGGAGAGCCACACGAGGTTTTCATAAGTTCATTCTCCGGTGTGAAGCTGTTGACGAATCCGAAGTCTGTGATGACAATGTTTTTGTGCTTATCGAGTAAAAGATTCTCCAGCTTCAGATCTCTATGGACTATGCCCTTTGAGTGCATGTAATGGACACCGCTCACCAATTGAGCAAACAGTCTGCATGCCAGTGAGTCTTTGAGGTATCTGTGCTGCAAGATGTAGTCGAAGAGCTCTCCGCCTGAAGCGTACTCGAGCACGATGCCGATGTACTTGTCATTCTGTAAGACCTCCTCCAACTTGATAATGTTTGGATGTGAAAGTCTCTTCAGTGCGTTGATCTCCCTGTGGACCTTTGATTCTCGGTCAGAGCCTCTTGGGATGGACTCACGGCGTATAAATTTGATGGCTACTTGAGATGGCTGGCCTCCATCCTTTCGCCAGCCCAACTTCACCTTACCGAATTCTCCCTCGCCCAGGGTAGAACCAAGTACATAGGAGCCGAACCTGATCTCCTTATGAGATTTACGAGATTTCGTGGGGAAACTCTGGCGCCGTCTTGTTGTTGTTTGTGTTTCGGACATCGCAGTGTGAGAAATAAGGGGGAAGTGAGAGCACGGAGTCTCTAAAAGTGGAATCCAGTGGACTCAGGATGCCAGTACCAGATGGATGCGAATAGACCGGATCTACCAGAAATGAGGTCTGATACTGTTGGGAAAGATGAATTCCGTAGCCTATAGCAGGTATTTCTGCGTGTTCCTGTGTGAGGGCCAATCAAAGGAAAACGCGCCAAAATAGAATGCGATCTGGGGTGATGATCCAATCGCACAGACCGTAACTGAGTTCTGTGTATGGGATTGACTAGATATGTTCCAGGTTGACGTAAATGTGAGGATAGGAACCCTGTTTATGAAGTTTGAGGGTGAATGTAGCCGCTGTTGTTTCTGTAGGCACGTTAGTAAATGTTCCAGATTGGGCAGTTTCAAAATGGCGTGTACATGGCGAGGCACGAAACGGTAGAATGCAGACAAGGTGGATTAGGCAATCCATCGTTTAGCTTTCGCTGTCTGTCCCTGCCGTTGTTTGCCCGTCATGGTGATGCCTTGCCGTGGCAAAAATCGGTGTGATGTGAACTCACCTTTAGAGCCAATCAACAATAATCTCAGATGCCGAGAGTACCGCCTTTGCAATGAAAACTGAGCTATAATGGCCGACTGTGTGAGAAAGGCAGTCTCAGCTTGTCAGTGGCAACAGGTGTTAGGCTATGTGTGGGTTTGTGGAGTTGTCCTGCAAAAAGGTTTGTTTATATTTCAAGAAAAATTCCCCTGCCATCATCTCCCTGCGACACCTCGCCTTTGTTTACATTTCCGAATCTGGGTGCGGCGCCATGTCCTGTTCGCGCTTCACTTTCAACATGACGTGTGCCAGTTTACGAGCACTTTGGCTATAGCTACAGTCTGCCTTGATCTCTTCGATCTTTGTCCTTCTTGATGAGTGGCTCATCCAGGATAACGGGGTAGTGGTGGCGTTATCGCCTCTAAGGTGCCTCAAAATTGCACCCCCTGCGAAGTTATCTCAGTGAGGGGAAGAACCACGAGGGCTGGGGAAGATTACAAACCTGCTGGGAACCCAATGCATTGTCTGAGGCAGCTCTTATTAGGTAGAGCGTCGATAAGCTGCCTCAGACACCGAAAGCCGCCAGTGCAGACATCTGGTTGATACTTCAGCGTAGGACATTGTCTCTGTACAGAAGGCTCAGGGGGGTAGTTACACCCAGGCGTGGATCTTTTGATATAACGAAAAGCACACACAATGGCTTGATCACAGGCCGCAGCAGTGTACCGTGCAGAGAGGGTTCTGCACTCTCTCAGACACAGTCTCAGACTCTAGCTTAACGATCCTGGTCATGAATTTGTGTGCCTTCGGATCGGCGATCCGAAAGTGCAGCTTGATCACAACCCCTGCAATAATCTTACAGATAACATAGGCCTACTCGTTGATCTCTAGTCACTAAACGAGGCATCCATTAATATTTGGCATCTCGGTGAAACACTCTGCGTAGTGTTTATCCCGCGGCTGGAGATGTTCCTTTCGTGCCATTCACGTTATCTGAAACACGTGTAAATAGTGGCTGTCAATCTGGGTCACACTTGGCAGAGGCATTTTCGCCACTAATAAGCTTCCAATGTCTCTTATCGGACTTACCCATTACTCTTTTACGTTATGCATGGATCGAAGGAGTGATGACGCAATTGATATGAAATTTAAAATGCAGCTCAAAACATCCAAACATAACATCCCTTACCCCCGGACACCACAAAATGTTCAGATACACTCTAGAGACCTTTGAAGTATCCACAGCGATGTTTAGTGACTGGGAATATTTTTCTAGGTATATTGTTACCTCAAAGGTGTGCCGGTAGTGCATAAAACCAATCTTAACGAATTACTTTTCACCTCTGTTATAACGAACTTAGATGTAATAAACGTTGTGATTTGTATGACGATACTCCACAGCTTCGATAGAAGCCGTAAAAGGAACCAAATTCTACTCCAGGGGAAACACTTTGGCCGATAGAGATAACAAAGTTTACGAATACTTATAAAGATTATGTACATGCATTCGTAGCACAGCTCGTCACTATATAGAGCGGCTCTCTAAAGCTGAAGATCAGAGAGCTTCGCAATACCAGACTTTTGGTATCCGTCTGCTGACAGGTTGCTGCTGTTGGCCTGGAGCTCAGAGAATCCAGTCTTCTTCACCTGTCTAGCCATTGGCTTTTCAGTCTGAGCTCTTTTGATTGCTTCCGTCAGGGCATTCTCCTCCTTCGTCAAGTAGCCTCTCTTGTCGGCTCTGCTGTAGTAGTGGATGTCTTTGCGTGATGTCGGACGTGCAGGCAATGGAACATGACCGCGTTCAATGAAGAACTTGACTGGATTTATGTGTGCCAGCAACGACAATTTGCTGAAATATCTTGCAGTAAACTCGCCACCTGCACGCTCTATGCTGCGGATGGCTTCCGTAGAGGCCCTTGTCGCTTCGATGTTAATAGGCAGATTGTAATTCTCCTTCCCTGAAGCCAACACTTTAACACCATCCTTTATCGAGCCGGAAATCAGACCAAACTCAACCATTTTTCTCATGGTGAGAGTCTCATCAGCTGCAAGCGGAATACGACCTTGCTCATAGAATTCTGCAATTTTTTCCAAGTTGAGTACAGTTAACTCTTGTGCGTTTGTTCTCTTAAATCCCACCTTGGGGAAAAGCTTCACGATCGGCGTCTGACCACCCTCAAACCATGGCTTGACGGTGCCACGTGCCTTCTGACCTTTTTGACCACGACCAGAAGTCTTACCATATCCAGAAGATGGACCACGACCGACACGCTTGTGTGTCTTTGTAGAATTGAGAGATGGATGCAATCTGGAGAGCAGTGATACAGAACGCATCTGTGAGAGTAGAGGCGAGCTCACTCGCTGTATTTGTGCCCCTAGGGAGAACATGCCGGAGTGTATATGTCCAATGAAAGCCAATATTCCAAAGGCTGAGGTTCCCAACGACCGGACTAAGCGTCGAGTTTTTTTCACATCATGATCCCGCGAATTTGCAACGTGCGCTAACCACCAACTACTTTACTGTCATAAAATTGTCGTGAAATATTCATGAGGGGTGTTGCAAGTATTGACTTTAAACCTGTTGCTCCAGAGTAGCAGCCACTTGCTCCACTAGCCTTTGTGCGTACGAACCCGAAGATGCCCCTCCCGATGTCTTTATCATGCCGAGACACTGTACTAAACTTCTCCGATCCTTATCACTTACTGGGGGTAGTACCGGGCTCAATTCCACAGCTGGAATGACAATGGCATCCCTGAAACTGATAAGAACTAGCCTTTTAACTGTGATACTCTCAGAGTCAAGCCAGAACCCTTTGTGTGAGTTTGCAGTGGGCCCGACACCTCTTATGTCGTCGTCAAGGGGCTGGAACACGGCCAAGAGATAGTGGTAGATCGTGGTGAAAAACTGATTCCAGGTAGCTGCAAGCTTCTCAATGTGACCCAGCTCTTGCGGCAAGGTGGCCTGTAGTAAATGAAGCTGATACTTCAAAAATTCCGTTAGCTCCCTAACAAGCGTTGGTGCCGCCACACCGCTCTCTATACGTAGCTGCATCCATACTGACACAATTTCGTTGGCATTCTCTATCGGAATCTTCAGTTTGAGTCCCTTGCCAGTTTTGTTCTGAAATAATGGCTCGAGTTGCTTCGCCAGCGAGTGCCACGCGTTATCAGCCATGTGCTCCTTATCATCTTGCGATAGCTGTGAGCGTAATGCATGCGACCCCAATTGAGAGATGCCACTTCCATCTGTTTGCGTAGGATCAAAAGAGTAGAGTGTGGAACCTGAATCTACGACTTTCGAGTTGGAAGAGGCGGAAGACAGAACGTGATGACCGTGTCCGTGCTTCAAGAAATTTCCATGGTCCAATGAGGCATCTGTCTTGGATCTTTGAAGGGCCTCCTTTGTCTTGGTTCGTGCAAAGAGCTTAGCGCGACTGAATTTGCCCTCCTTTTTCTGTCCAACCACAGGGCTTGTGTTCCCGCTGGTGCTGCTGGAAGGTGACGAGTTGCTCATCATGTCCGACTGGGGCACCACCGGAGTGAAGCCCACATTCGAGAGTGTATGCGTAATGGATCCGACAGTAGAGGATGATCCGTTCCGATTCCGATACATGGAGAGCGAATTCCCTGTCAACGTGTTGGAGCGTGAAGTGGTCTGTTGAACGCTCGGGAACTGCCCCGATACAGGACTTCTGAGGTCTTCATCCAGGACAGATCGTGAGTGTGTGAAGCTGATAGTATTTGCAAGTGTAGAAGTACTTCGTTTCCTCCTTAGACTGCTGTTATCCATATTACTTTAGGGCTTAGATGGGAATCAAGTTTAAGTAACTGGGATGCTCGGGGCTCTCCCCCAGATCAACATTTCGCGGCGGCATGGCATACGCGCACTACAGCTAGCACTAGTCATTAGTTTCATTTAAATAGGCTAAAATATTGCTCCCTCGCAAACGAATAGCCTCTCCTCGTATTTCTTACACCAATTGACCACTGCGCGAGCACTGCTCACCAGAGTCTCCCTTCTCGCAGTGCCACTGGCTATCAGATAGACCTCATAATTTGGGGTAGCCCAGGCAATCCCCGCGAGTGAAGGCATTCCTGGCTTAGCAGATTTCCACTTCGAATAGGTGACACTGATCTTGGTCATTTTGTTCACTGACGAGTGTAATGACAGGTAGTGGGAGTGGAGTTGAGCAGGCTCTGTCTGGGTTGGCATCACGTATTGCAAGTGCTTCTTAGACTTGTAAATAAAGTGATACACCAAAGGTGCTGGGATGTCAGCTGTGCTCAGCCCATGAATGACAGAACTCTTAATCTTGTCAAAAAGCTTGAGCTTTGCCATTTCATTGCACATTTGCTGGGCAGACTTCCTCACAGTGAAGAATGAGTTTTTGTCGGCACTCACCAGAAGAAGTGAGATATCATCAACGTGCTTCACAAAAACGTAAAGGAAGCCGTTAGGATTGAACTTCGGTAAACAAATTGGAAGCCATAGCTCTTCTTCTCCCGTATTGCCCCGTGACTGATTCGCCACAGTGAGGAATAATATCTGTAAGTCCGTTGTATGCAGTGTGTGGGTTTTCGGGCGCAAGACGGTGATGAGTCTGCCATTTGGGCCCAACAGAAGCCCATAAAGCACATCTTTGACTCTATGCTTGACCATCACATTGTTGATCTTGGAACGAGAGGACTTTCGGAGCTTCACACTTTGTAATGCCCCCAGAAGAATGCCCGGATCGAAGCGCGCCATCATTCCACACAACAAGTCCAGGCCGGAGACACATGCACGCCCCAAGTGCTTACCTAAGTCGAATCCCTCCTTATTTTGAAAAGACCTTACAATCTGCGGCTTGCTGAAGGTTGAGAGAAGCAAGCTGTGCAGAAGATCTAGCTGGTTGAGTAGATCGGCTTCCCTTTCCCCCAGCTTTGATAGTGCCACCAGAAGTAATGGGGAACGATCAAGCACCGTAAACCTCGTTGAACGTGTTACGAAAGACTTGAGTTCCAGCCCGTCAAGTGCGAATGAGCTGATGAGAGTCTGCATCACACCGCCATCCGTGACAAATCGACCTGCATCATCGTCTCCCTCATCATTAAACATTGAGTAGATCGGCTTGCCAGCTGACGATAGAATGAAGTATTGCTTAGCCTTCCGTAATTCACTCTGTTCGTCCTCGTCAATGTCCCACATGGTTTCTAGGGGCTCCCTTAACATTTCTCCTAGTCTGTCAGTGAAGCCAAGTCCACTGACTCCATCCTCATCATCGCTGAATATTGTCAGAGTGGGATTTGTCTGGATGGTCCAAGAGTCCGAGTCTCCAAGTCTCAAGCTTCTCATATCGGGCTGCGAGTTGGTGCTGCCATTATCTTGAAGAGGACTGTTTGCATTCGCAAGTGAAATTTCGGTCGTGGGTTGTGCCTGAAGCTCAGAGATTTTGAAGTTCTTATTAGATCCAACCGTCAACTGAGAGAGAGAAGGCCTCTTTTGCAGAAGGACGTCGAGAGAGGGCGGGGGTGCCAATGATCCTGCATCAGACTCTAGCGGATCCATTTGTCTGATTTGAGTGGCACTCCTCGCTGCCGGTAGCCCAAGGGAAATTGCTCTGAGACAGGGGTCAACAGAAGAGTTCTTGAGTCCAAGTCCACCAAATCAACGGGTATTGAAAAGAATCGAACTCGAAAGCCAGGTGATGGTGATTGTTATGCTATCGCTGCCTTCACACAACGCATCAGCTACATCGATACACCCGCACACCGCGTCGCACAGCTCTACCAAAGGTTATGTAACGAATTGAATAATTTATGGAACTGTTATCGACTCTGTATAGTTGTACTGTGCGGCAATGTGACCAGCAACAGAGGCTCCAGCAAGTGCCGCAGTCTCCATTGTGCTCGTGAAACGTTCCATGCCATTTAAGTACCACAGGCCCCTGGCGAGGTCGAAACTGTCAAATTCAGAAGTGGTTTCAAGCACTGGGTAAGGCCGCCACTCCTTCTGAAATACAACACTGACACCAGTGATGTCTTCGAAAAGGTATTCAAGCAGGAACTCCTCGTCAATAGGTTTCTCGCTGAAGACCTTGTAAAGAACGCGATCACTCGTTTCGTTGTAGCCCACGATGTTGCAACTGAAGAATGGGGCAGAGCCCTTTGCTGTTAAAATCATGTTAGGAGCCCCCTTGACACCAAAACTGATGTGGTCTACTAGGTGATCGCTTGAGGTCTCGAGATACGACGCATATAGCGTGCGGTACTTCACGGGCTGTAATTCGAAGCTCACGCCTTCAAACTCAATTTCTGTGAATTGGAGTGGAGAAGCAATCACCACTTGGTCGAAGTTTGTAGATATGTCACCAAATATAAGATCATAAGAACCGTCATTCTTTAAAGAAACCTTGGAAACTCTGGTGTTGAGCAAAACAGTGGCCTCTGAAGCCTCCAAGAACTTTTCAAAGATCTGATAGTTCCCTCCCTCGATGGAATATGCACCTGAAGCAGCCATCGATATGTATGCTCCCATTGCGTGTATATCGTCCAGATTGGATCTGTAGTTGACTCTTGTGGCTGCTTCAATGAGCTCACTCTGTAGCTCATAGCTGTAGCTACGCTCAGTTAAGAGCATACCGGCTCTGTTCCCTGTGTACTCTGTGAGATTTGATGAGCTCACGATGCTCTCCATATGGAAGGGAAACTCGCTTTTGTAAAAGTGAGAGATGAATGCCTTGATGACAGATCCCAGGTCCCGCCTCAATCTGTAGAGCGAAGCCTTATAGCGCCACAGCATCTTGACGTTACTCCATAGGTCCTGGTACCAAGTTGCGTCCTCAACCCACAAAACGAAGTGTGTTCCGTTCCAGACACCCATGCTCCCACTGAACAAATCCTTATGGTCATCCATGGGTGATTTGGAGAAGTTCAAGTGAAAAGTCTCCTTTGCTGTCATGAGAATGGTGTTTGCATCCACAAATATCGAACCACCAAGCTCTGTGATGCTACTGGAGAGCGGTGAATCCTTTGTATCCAACGACTTGACGTAGTTGCCTATCGTTGTGGATCTTCCTCCAACGTAATTGTTGGCCTCAAATACCGTGATGTTGAAGCCATGCGAAGAGTACTTTTGGAGGTAGTAGGCAAACGAGGAACCTCCAGCTCCTGCGCCTATCACAGCGATGTTTCTGCCACCCGATGCTCTCTCATTGGCCAGGACATCCTGGTGGCAGCTTGCAAAAGGCACAAAACACTGCCACAGGAGCAGCGTGAGAAGGGCCTGGTATACCATTGGTGTTGTGAGAGGAACAGGAGGCCTCAGTGACCGTGAAAATTTACAAAGGTGGCGCTGTCGCTATGCTGTGGGGGTAAATATGCAAGGGAGGTGGTCGTGCCCCTTACCGTTATGCGCACCGAAAAAATTCTGTAGGAGCTCATCGCACAAGTACACTACGCTTTAGTACAACTCACTATAGATATGAGTGGTGGAAGAGATACCAGGGCTATGCCAGATAGCGATCTGGATAAGAAGACCCTCTTTGTACGGTCGATTCCTTTCGAGGCATCGTCAGAGGAGCTCACAGACTACTTTTCGCAGTTCTGCCCTGTGAAGCATGCCGTTGTTGTCAAGGACAAGGATGGGCAGTCCCGTGGGTTTGGCTTCGTCACATTCACCATGGATGAGGATACAGACACCGCCCTCGCAGAGTCGAAAAAGACAAAGTTCCAGGGCCGTATGCTAAGAGTGGATGTTGCAAAGAGAAGAGACCGCCAAGATACATCGTCAGGGCCTACCCGCCCAGTGGTGAAGAAGGAGACTGTCGAGAAGAGAAAGCCACGTTTGATCATCAGAAACATGCCGTGGTCTGTACGTGACCCCTCTGAGCTCAAGAAGATCTTTGGAAAGTTTGGTGCTGTCGCAGAGGCTTACATTCCTAGAAAGCCTGACGGCAAGATGCTTGGCTTTGCATTCGTCACCATGAAGAAGGTGGCCGCTGCTCAGGCTGCCATCAAGGGATCTGAGGGTCTCAAGATTGGCGGCAGAGAGGTTGCGGTGGATTTTGCCCTGGAGAAGTCCAAGTGGGTGGAGTACAAAAAGGACCACGCAGACGAGCTTGAGGGAGAGGACGATGACGAAGACGAAGAGGAGGATGGCGAGGACGATGATGATGAAGAAGAAGACGATGATGATGAGAGCGACAAGCCGGATGACCTTGTGGAGGCTGAGGACGGAGAGGATGCAGACGTTGCCAATGAGGAGAGCGATGACAGCGATATCGAACTCGACGACGATGAGGAGGTCCTAGAAGAGGAAGAGGAGAAGCCGCAAAGACCAAAGAAGAACAGACAGGAGAACTTCAGTGTCTTTGTGCGTAACATCCCATACGACACTGAGGCTGATGCGCTTGCCGAACACTTTTCGTCCAAGTTTGGCGATGTCAAGTATGCGCTGCCCGTTATCGACAAGGAGACTGGCCAGGCCAAGGGAACCGCATTTGTGGCATTCGAGAAGGAGGCCGCCTATAAGAAGTGTCTTGATAACGCACCAGAGAGTTCCACAACGTCTATGCTGATATCAGACGACGTCTCGCCAGCCTACGTTTACGAGGGCCGTATTCTTTCGATTTCTCCTACAGTGGACAGAGAGAATGCAGCAAGACTTACTGAGAAGAACGCATTGAAGAGAAGCGAGCTTCTAGGTAAGGCACCGGGTGAGAAGGACAGACGTAACATGTATTTGCTCAACGAAGGTCGCATCACAGAGCACTCCAAGCTCGCAGCCAAGCTGTCAAAGTCAGACTTGGAGATCAGAGAGAAGTCCTACAAGCTCAGAGTACAGCAACTCAACAAGAACCCGTCTCTGCATCTCTCGATGACAAGACTCGCCATCAGAAACCTGCCGAGAGCCATGACTGCCAAATCTCTCAAGGCCTTGGGCCGTTTCGCCGTTGTGCAGTTTGCCACTGAGGTCAAGGAGGGCAAGAGACAGCCGCTTTCAAAGGAGGAGGTTATCAGATCCGTAAAGGAGAAGGAGAGACTGCTAGATGGCGAAGAGGAGTCGAAAAAGTCCAAGAAGCAGGGTGTGGTGAGACAGGCCAAGATCATCATGGAGGTCAAGGGGTCTGGTGAGGCTGGCCGTTCCAGAGGCTACGGTTTCCTCGAGTTTAGAGACCACAAGTCTGCTCTGATGGGTCTGAGATGGCTCAATGCTCACAGCGTCACGGAACGGGAGCTCGTGGAAGGCCTTGATGAGGAGGAGAAGAAGGCGGTCCTTGCGGATGGCCCAGTCAAGAAGAGAAACCTCGTTGTGGAGTTTGCCATCGAGCACGCAAACGTTGTCAAGAGAAGAAAGGAGAAGATGGCACAGGCCAAGAAGTCTGCCACAGACTCCAAGAGAAAGAGAGAGGATGGCGACGTGGAGGAGCAGGAACAACCTGCCAAGAACAAGAAGCAGAGAAAGGGTCCAAAGAAACAGGGAAACAACGCCAAGGGCGCACACGTTGGCAAGAAGAAGGCCGTGGAGGCTGTGGAGGCCGTGGTTGCTGACAAGAAGTCTGGACTTGATGACGAGACCAAGAAGCTCATTGGGATGAAGCGCAAGAGAAGACAGCAGAAGGGTAAATGAGAATTGCATAAATACATAATCTTTTTCGGAATAGTCTACACCAAACCGTTACGTCATCTATTGAATGTATCAATGGCTTCTAGGAGGCCGCTTGGCGAGCGATATCGAGCTCTCGACCCATCCCTCGGCTCCACCTTCCTGGAGCAGCACGCTGTACATCGACTGTGCCCGGCTCTCCGTCTTTTCGTAGCCGATGATGGCTGCGTTCCTCGTACTAGGAATACGCAACATCTCTCTCTCCACTTTCCACCCAACAGCCTTGGCCACGTCCTCAACGTGGTCCACAAGCGCAGCGTAGGTGGAGGAGGCTCCTACAGCACTGCCGTTGGCGTTGGACTGCTGGTGTGGCCTTCTCTTGGAGGGATATCTTACGCGAGCTCCAGAGAGGGCGTGCGAGCAGCAGGGAATCACAAGGAAAGGATAGCCGAGGAGCGGGATCCAGCACGTGAGCTCATCGGAGTGATTACCAATCACAAAGGTGTTCTTTTTGAATTGCGCAGTGTTGACGCTCGGAGATCTCAGCAAGGAGGCCGAGGAGTAGTAGGCAACAACAGGAACGTCGCCACCGTTGTTGACGGGCACCTGGAAGACGCGGCCGTTGTCCGTCAGGTGAGGGGCAATGTTCTTCACGGCAGGGTGTGGCCTCAGAAGCACAGAGGGGATCACCACCTGTTCCTTGAGCCGTGATTGAACTTCTTCGGGATACGTTTTCCACGACTTTCTTGCACGGGCATCAATGCCTATGCCACGGTATCCCTCAGAGATGAGGATATGGACAAGGAGCCCATTGCCACAGCCAAGGTCACGGAACTCGAACTCGGTCTTGTCCTTGTAGATTTTGGACCAGAGCTCGATGAGGAAGGCCGCAATAGCAATGTCCTCAAAGACGTGTTTGCGAGGGTCCGTTGACTCCACCCAGCCTTGTACAAGCTCCTTGGAGTACCGCTTCTTGAGAGTGATGTAGCGGTCCTGGAAAGACACCTTGGATACCACGAGATCGTGCTTCACACGCTTCTCGTACCCCGCCATCGACCCTGTCGAGTGCTTCTTGGCTGTCTGCAACAGTCTGAAGGCTATGCGCACGTCTCTATTTGAAGAGTCCAGCTGCTTGAACTCCGAGATCACCAAAGGGTCCTCGTGGTTGAAAGGCAGGTAGTGCACTGAGAGAGTCCCCTTTCTGTAGAGGATCCCCACGGCTTGGGCCGTAGGCAGGTAGAAGGGACAGTCTTCAGTCTTGCTGACGTGGGGGTTGTATACAACAAGAGTGGAGTCAAACCCTTCAGAGTCCTCGTCATCTTTTAGGGCAAGCACGAGGCAAGTCTGATTGATGATACAGTCTTTGAAAGGGTTTCTTGGAATGATACGCCGCACAATCTCCACTTTGGGTCTCCATTCCGGCTTCAGGGGAACCTGCTTGAGATCGATGTCATCGAGGTTCTTCTCCAGCACAACTTCTTCGTCATTACCTGTCGGAATGTCTGGTCGTGTATGAGCCAGCTCGCTCTCAAACTTTTCCACTTGTGGCTCTTCACCCTCGCTGTACGAGTACTTGGTTTCCAGCAGGATGTCTGCTCTGAGAATCACTGTGGAGTTGATGTTGGGCTGCTTGATGAGGTTCTGCATCGCAGCCTCGAAGTGCTCTGTCTGGAACGTGACATCGGTCTGGAAGTAGCCCACCCACTCTGGTCCTAGGAAGGAGGGCTCAGACACAATGTTTGGCACTTCGGGCTGGTTCTTGCTGTTGCGCTTGCGTGAGCTGTCTGGCATTGGCCGCTGATATGAGGTGATACTAGCTGGACAGCAAGAGACTGAGTGCCTATCTGGTGTGGATTGGGCTCAGATCTCACAGATATAAAACACCGATGCGTCAGAAGCGAAGAGATGCCTGCGCGGAGTGAAAAAAAATTAACCTCAAGCTGGTTTTAACGCTTTATCTAGCCTGCTTCCGATTAACTTATCGCGTAGGTTAAATGACCCAAATCGCAAAGGGACGGAGAGCTAGATGAACTGACCCAGATGAATAGCCTGGCAACGAAAGACGCTGCTCTCAGAGTAATTGGTTAATATGAGGTCTGGTATCGGTAAGGGACACATACATCCCGACACCACCAATGGGAGGCCCATACTTGTTATGGTCAGTCGGGTGCTATTCGTGCCCTCTTCCCTGGATATATACCTACAAAGCTTCCTGATATGATCGGAAGCGTCGATTGAGCTTCCAGAGCGCAAGTTTTGGTTCTTTATTTGCGCTGCACTTGAGTCCTCTCTTCAGATCCAAACGAATCTACTTTTAGTAAAAGGAAATCCCCTTCAGACATTGAGTCTCCTACACCTAGGTTTAAGAGTCTGACATTGAGAGTTTGAGAGTGAGGGTCCTGTAGGACTATGGCGAAGTGGTAGTGAATTCTGTCAAAGCAGACATAACTGGGAGCCAGCCTCAAAGTTGGAGCGCAGATGGAAACGGTGCCCCTAGCCTCTCAATTCATCTGTAACACATTCGAGCTCTTTCTGGAGACATCAATCACATCATAAAATAGTTAGATCGTGGCCTCTTGAAGTGACAGGACATGTGCACTGATGTAATTGCGTAGTGCACACATTGTCCCTTCTGCATTTGCCACAAATCGCGCGCCACCAAAATTGCACCTCCTAACTTCAACAGACCAGGTGATGAGACTAACCACAATTTTTCTTCCCTGCTTGGTATCAGCTGCTGTCAAGCAGCAGTGCTTGGCGTTTGAAGATCCGAAAGGTAGGGTAGCGACCTCTCTTTCAGTGAAGGCCTCGCTAGATACCTCTGTGCTCATCTATCAGCTCTCCGATATCGACAACACTAACATTCCTTTGATTGTCAATGAGCAAGTTTTGGCTGAGGAACCAAACGGATTCGCCGTTTGCACTCAAAAGAGGCTCTCCATGGGTCTCTGTGAGGGAAACGGCCTGGGAAAGTTTATCTATACGAAGACTGGAGATCCCGACATTACCAATACTCTTTTGCGTAATGACACTATCCGCTATCAAGTGAAAAATGAGGGAATCTACTGCGTGGTGATGTACCAAGAAGGCCATGAAGTAGCTGGTGCTCAGGTCAGTGAGAACCACTGGTTTGGAGATATGCCGTTGGCAGAATGGGAAATGGTTAAGATCTCGTTTGTGTTGGGTGTTCTGCTCGCTCTAACTACCCTCGGCATCAACTTCATGTTCAAAGACGACGGTAAAAAGGTCATTGGGACATTGTTGGACGACGTGAGAGCGATTATTTTTTTGAAGGCTCTTGACATGTTCTACTTGAGTGCTTTACTTCCTCTTAACAGAAAATCACCCTTCAGTTTTATGATGCTTGAAAAGACAGTGTACACAATACTGCTCATGAAGACCTTTTACAAGCTGAGTATTGGTGTTTTTGGATTGACACCAGAAATACTGAAGAGTGTTGTGACTGAAAAGGCGTTCAATCTTGCACTCGCACTGTACACTTTCACTTCATTTCTGCTGATGCTTGAGCCTCTTTTTAATGTGGGCGGAAGTTGGACTTTGGTTATCTCATTGACTGCGTCATGCTGTTGGCTCAGAATGCTCTACATCTTGTGGGTGAATTCCAAAAAGACTGAGAACGAGGTGATGGACCCGGTATTCAAACGCAATTACTCGCTTTCCCGCAAGGGAAGTGTCTTAATCCCTGCTTTGCTTTGGACAACGTCCTTCGTGAGCATGATGATTGTACAGGCCAAGAAGATGGAACGTGGGGCCGACCTGGAACAAATGGACAGCTATTTCGCTCACGCATTAGAGGTGCAGATATCACAAAAGTTCTGGTTTGTTTTGTTGAAGCACCTCTCGGACTTCTCCTTGCTTTTCGTGGCTTGGGCAATAATATTTATCTGGAAGCCTCAGATGCTCGAGAGAACAGAGCTGATATATTCTCATGAGCTGGAGCTAGGTTCTGGGGAGTTGAAGCTCACGGAATGAAGGGGATAACCTACACCATGCCATTTTAAGCTCTCCGAGCTTCGATATGATGGCAAAATTAGCAATGATACATTATGAAGCATTAGTGTTTGACGTACTGACGCGTCTTATTAACGCGAAAAGGTATAATTGCGCTACGTCTCCAGATTGAGCGGAGATAAAGAGTAGCGACTATAGGTAGCGTCGTAACTGGCACTATAGCTTAAGAGCTCTTTTGGTCTCTGAGCAAATGGTCGTAGACAGCGCCAATGAGGCTTGTGCGTAGCGCTCATTTCCGACACCCGGACACCACGGACCCCAAGAACGCGAACTCCAACATGTGAGCACGTTACACTCAGCTATTCTTGCCAGTGTGAAGTCTGCAAAGCTGTCAAAGCTTTCATAACCAATGTCCTCTCAGATTGCACAGTGAGTATTTCCATCCTCTTGGGACGCGCTAATAATCAGGTTCCAGCAGCTCGAAAAGCTTGGTGAGGGTACCTATGCTACAGTGTACAAGGGCCGCAATAGGGCTACTGGTGCACTTGTAGCTTTAAAGGAGATCAACTTGGATTCGGAGGAGGGTACACCGTCCACTGCCATTCGTGAGATCTCGCTTATGAAGGATCTCAAGCACAACAACATCATCAACTTGTACGACGTGATTCACACAGAGAACAAGCTCACACTGGTGTTCGAGCACCTGGACAAGGACCTTAAAAAGTATATGGACACCCATGGCCACAACGGTGCCCTTGAGCCGGCAGTGGTGAAGTCCTTCATGTACCAGCTGCTTCAGGGAATCAACTTTTGTCACAAGAACCGTGTCCTCCACAGAGACCTAAAGCCTCAAAACTTGCTTACGAACGCCAAGGGGGAGCTCAAGATTGGAGATTTCGGCCTTGCCAGGGCATTCGGTATCCCAGTAAACACCTTCTCAAGCGAAGTTGTTACGCTATGGTATCGTGCACCAGATGTGCTTATGGGGTCCAGAAACTACTCCACCTCCATCGACATGTGGTCTGCCGGGTGCATTCTTGCAGAGATGTTCCTAGGTAGACCGCTTTTCCCAGGGGCATCAAACGAGGATCAGCTCATCAAGATTTTCAAGCTCATGGGGACACCTAACGAGCAGACGTGGCCCGGCGTCTCACAGCTTCCAAACTACAGAGCCAACTTTGACATCTACGTGCCACAGGATCTCAGAACCATCATCCCCAACATGGACCCTCTCGCACACAACTTGCTGATCAGCCTGCTCCAGATGAACCCAGAGACACGTGCCTCTGCTGGCCAGGCTCTCCAGCATCCGTGGTTTGACGAGTACAAGCCACAGTACCAACCGGGCCAGGCCCCACCACAATACCAGCCTCACCAGGCTCCGTCGATGATGCAGACGCAGCCACAGCAGTACTACCAGTGAATGTTTCATTTTCTCTTATTATCCCCGTTTTCCAGGACTTTTCTATATGCATTACATCCCCTCGTTGTAGTCGTTAATCATCATGGGTTCGGTACCCAGTCGCAATCACGCTCAGCACCTCCTGGCTCGGTACGCCGCCCCTGCTATCCAGGAAGTGGAGATGGCTGGAGTTGTGTGACTGCGAAACGTAGATCCATAGGTTGTCGTCGCTCACCAGGTCACCTTCACTCTTGGTGAGGAGCCACTCGACAAGGCCAAGATTGTCCTTTGTGAAAGCGGCAATCAGCGGGCGTGAATCGTGGATAGTGGAGGGCTCAGAGCACTCCAAAAGCCTTTGCAAGGCGAGCTCATCGCATCCCTTCTTGATGGCAATCTCCAGGACTCGTCCGGCATCGGCAAAAGCCATCGACCTCTTGTGCAACTGCTCAATCACCCTCAGCTTCTCCTCGCCAAAGGAGCCGTGGTAGAACTTCTCCGGGAAGTCCTGTGCCTGGTCCAAGGCTAGCTCAGACAGCTCCTCCTCGTCAAGCACAATCTTCTCTCGCTCAGCAGCAATCCGTGCAAGCTCTGCCTGTACCTGGTCCTCACTGGCATGCGATTGCTTGAGTGTATCCAGCATCTTCTTGTTGAGAGTATCGTAGTAGAGGATGAGCCTGTTTCTTCTCTCGGCATTGATGGCCTCCAGCGAAAGTGTAATGTCAAACTTCACCTGCCCAAGAGACCCGGCTGTGAGGAACCCGTAGTTGAGGACTCTCCTATCGAGCGCGTACCTCGTCTTGTAGTCTCCGATGTCTGCGACCCCGCTATTGAGGTCGTAAATGTTCATCTTGAGCATCTCCACTCTCAGAGACTCTGTGGGCCTCAGCTCCTCAGAGAGCGATTTGCACACAAAGGGCAAGGAATTGAAACCTGCTAAAATGAAGATCTCTTGCACCACCTCCACGGGGAGCCTCTGCAAAATCGACTGTGGCGGCGAGCTTCGCTGCTTCTTCCTCTGAGGAGTCTGCGGTTCTGGCGATGCCTCCTGGGACCGGGCCCGCTTGTTCTGCTCGATGCTCATCTTCTTGAGCCTGTTTCTGCTTCTGCGCGAGTGGCCAGGAAGCAGAAACCCCATTTTGGAGTTCCAGGGTGTAAAGATAAAACGGGGTGAGAAGCACAATAGGCATCGCATTTTTTACTGTGCGGGCCACGACCGTCAACACAAATCAAACTACATCAACAGAGCACCAACCAAATCTTTGAGGAATGAGCTACGGCAGTACACTTTTGTTACATTATAAAAGAGCAACGTATGCACTCTTGCCCTGAGGCAGATGGTGTGGCCCAGTGCTTGCTAGGCAGGAACAACGTAAGAGGGGAGTGGAATCATGCAGCCCGCAAAGCGCTTGGGACGCCACGAGACTTAACCGAGGGATGGGAAGTTCTCCTCAGTGAGCTGAGGACCTCTCTCGGACTTCTTAGCACCAGACTTGGCAGCGTCGCGGCCTCTTGGAGCAGCGTCACGGCCTCTTGGGGCAGCACCACGGCCTCTTGGAGCACCACGGCCTCTTGGAGCAGCCTGTCTTGGGGCAGCCTTTGGAAGGTCGTCAGCAAAGGTGGCGTCGAACTCGAGGATGTTCTTGGTCTTGAGAGCCTTGGACTTGAGCTTCTTCTCCTTGGAAGCAGCAATGAAAACCTCCTGCTCCTTGACGATGATCTCGTCACCGGCAACAGACTCAACCTTTCTGGCCTCACGGGAGGCGTTGGCACCAGCAGCGGCAGCCTCTCTCTCCTTGAGGTACTCTTCAAGAGACTTCTTGGCAACCTTTGGCTCAGCATCCTCAGCGAGCTCAGCAGCGGCATCCTCGTCAGCCTCATCCTCAGCAGCAAGCTCGCTCTTGGCGTCAGCAGTCCAGCCGGCCTGCTTCACTTTCTTCTCAGAGTCGGTCTTGCCGGATCTGGAGCGACGGTCCTTCTCACCACCCTTGGATGGCTTACCCTTGGTAGCCTTGGCCTCGTCGACACCTCTGGCCTTGTTGGCGTTACGGCCAGCGTTCTTGTCCTTGAAGGCAGCCTCGTTGCCAGTGGCCTGTGGGCGGTTGTTCTTAGCACGGGACTTGTCAGCGGATGGCGGTGGAACGTCAGCCTTCTTCGAGGAGGTGTTCTTCTTGACAATCTCCTTTGGGAAGGAGATCTCGGAAGCCTCCTCGACGTCGTTGCCGAGAACGTTGAAAAGGTTCTGCTTATTAGTAAATGCCTGTGGTGAATGTCAAATCTTAAAAGGGAGACCCAGCTTTGCTTTGTGGGGTCATCGGAACAGTTGCAGACTGTCACAAGACAGCTACAGGGGTAGCTCCAAACCACAAAATACAACACCGCTGGACATCAGCAATTTCGATCGGGCCATTCCGTTCGTTGCCCACTTACACTCATCTTGACGGTGTGATGGTTTCTTAGAAAAGATTAAGACCAGGTGGGACTGTAGCTCTTTTTTTTTCAAGCACGTCGTCGAGAACCAAAATTTTTCATTGCATTTCGCTTTAAGAACATCTGAGCACGACCCATAGTTAAGACCACAACGCCGCGCGTAAATATGGGTCCGGAGCTCCCTCATAAAGTTTAGCACTAGTGACAGCTAAAGGCATCTACAATTGGGAATAGAACAGTAAGCTTAACAATATACAAAGAGATTGAATTATTTGCGGTGTGTCAGGGCGCTGCCAATTTTGTCTTTACACCCACACCACTTGCATCACACGTCTATAGCTTCTCATCATTCACGTAAACATCCCCGACGCGGGCAAAGAAGGCCTTGATGGCTGTTCTCAGTTCTGTAGGCACGCTCTTGTCCAAAATATTCAGTACAAGGTCGTACACGTGTGGACAATTCTTCATGAAGTCCTTCTGCTCTAGTTCACAGAAGCCCTGCAGAATCTCCACAACAACTGGTCTCCATGTCGAGATGTTCTTCAGTTGCGTGCTATCATCCAATTGAACATATCTCTCCACAATGGACACGCACATTGGGATCAGGCTAGCACTGATGGCGTCCTTCTGCTTCTGTGTTATCTTCTTGGAGTCACTGTAAAGTCTAAAAGTGACATTGATGTAAACAGCACATGATGACGACTCCTGCTTAAGCAGAGATGGCAGCTTGTCAATGACGCCAGAGTCCCAAAGACGAACACGAAGATTGTAATCGTCATTGAAACTTCTCGCAAATCTGAAGGACTGTTCCAGTAGCGAAGACAATCTGGTCAAGTTTTCGTAAGGAATCAGATCGTAGAAGAGCTCATCCTCAAACAATTCACTCAACGTCTCAATCATCAGCAACTGGAGCACACACTTGACAACAATTGCATTCTTGGCCCTTGCCTGGGCACGAAGCTTGTCAGCACCAGTGGCACGGTGAGCTGGGGAAGCGCTGCCGTTGGTACCGTTTGCATTGCCATTTGTATAAGCATCGTCTGAAACATTTTCAGCATCTCCATTGACACCATCCGAGTCCCTCAAAGGATCAGCCTCGAAAAGTTCCCTGGCAGTAGTGAGGTCAAACAGATTTTCAAGCGCTGTGGTTACCTTGTCCCAGTGTTGCTGCTCAAACTTCTCCATGTTCTGTGTAATGAGCTGCTGGAAACAAGATCTGCCGATACGAGCAATAGTGTCATTCTCCTGACATATACAAGAGATTAGAAGATCCAGGTAACCATCCAACATTCTGCTCAAAGTGTCAAAGTAGTGTGTGAAAAGGGCAATCATGTTTCTCAAAGCCTGAATCAGCGTGGTGTTTAACCAAACAGACAAATCATCGTGACTTGCAAACTGATTGACTTCCCAGTGCTTAGAAAGAACCGAGAAAATTGGGAACAACAAGTTGACACAGATCTGATCCCAAAATTCAGGACTGAACTTGCCACCGAAACTCACCAAGACGTCAAACAAATAATTGAGGGCTCTCGATCTGACTTCCAGGTCTTCGCCATTCATGATTACATCATTGAAGCAAGAGAGACCTGGATACCACAATTCCTTGAAAATGTCCTTATGATGCTTCAATAATTGATCATCTTCTCCAGCGTCGAGTGTTAGCTCAGCAACCTTCACAAAAATCTGCTTGGTCTTTTGCAAACTCTGCAAACTAATTCTCTGGAACTTGCTGTTCTTGGCCAGTTCCTTTGACACACTGACCATCTCTGCGAATGCATCATCCTGATTCAGGATAGAGGAGTGGTGTTCAGTGTATGCTGCATCAAAGATTTCGTAGGTCTTCCGCACAGTTTGCTCATAAGTGCCCCGTGCAGTGAATTCAAGGGAACCGAAAATAGTTTTCCAGCCAGACTTGATTTTTGAGCCCTTAAGCTGAATCAAATTGTGCAAACAATTGAGCACCATTTCGGTAACCTGCGTATCCTTGGAGTGCCGCAAAGTATAGTCGAAAGGCTTTAAAAAGTCTTCCTGGAACTTGAATCCCGCTAGCTCGTCAATGTCCATGAAGCGCATCGAAAGCTGTCTCAAAGAGTCCAAGGCGAAAAACACAATCGATATGGAGTGATCCTTGTCGATGATTTGACGGAAGAATCCAGAAATCACAGTCCAGATGTTGGTGTATTCAACTCTAATTCTCCCCATGTTGTAGTGGCACACATCAATCAATTTCTGTAAAGAGAAAGTTCTTGGAGTTGAGCTGCCACTAGATGACTCAATTTCATCCAAAGCAACAACTGTCAAAGCAGAGATGAACTCAACGATGGACTTACCATCAAGCTGCGAGCTCTGGGTGTAGATCTTATCAATTGCAACGGAGACGTCAGATGACACCAATCTCTGACCAATTGCCGGATCCAGATGCTGATTATGGTGATTAATCTGGGCCTGTTCGGTCAGCGTAGCCTTCTTTCCAAACCCGAAGAAGCCAGTTGATTGCTGATGACTTCTCGATGATTCTATCGACGTTCTGTGAACCTTCGCGTTTGCAATATCAGGGACGACATCCGCCTGGATACCCTTTGCGATGAGCTGCAGTCTCTCAACTTGAGAAACTAGAACCAAGACATCTCTCCATGATTCATGGAACTTATCTCCAAACTGTTCGGCAAGTCGGAGTAGAAGGATCACAGAGTCAATGTTCTTGTCTTTGAGTTCTTTCACGTTGATCAAGTTACAGAATTGCACCAAAGCACCAACAAATGTAGCCTTAGAGTCCAGGTCGAAAATGGCAGAAATGCTGATCGCTAATCTCATACCCTCCAAACAGGCACGGTCGATATCCAGATCATCATCGTCTCTAAATGGTGTCGTCAAAGACGCCAAAAATGACATCCAGAGAGTCTCAAAAATGGAACGCACATGCTCAATGTGGTTCGCAGAGTAAAATGTTGTGTTGTTCCCCTTGGCTCTTCCAAGACTTCTGAAGACCTTTTCGGTCTTAGAGGAAATCTCTTTGGAGGCCTTATTGTAAGCTTCTCTCGCAATGTCTCTTCCTCCGAAAAGGGCAAAGCCTTGCGTTTGGGCAGGCATCAAGTCACCAGCTAAGAGGGCTGCGTGTTGCTCAGATTGAAGCTTGATTTCGTTGCTTCTTATCTCGTTGAAAATGTCAGTCAAAAGTTCTTCCGGGAGACTTTCGCCATCGTCGATACCCCTGTTGTTGTTGATGAAATCCTCTAACGTCATTTTCTTTTTCACATTCTTAGAGTGCTGGTCTGTATTCAACATGATGACGGAGTAGGAGAGAATATATGCGGTATCAGCGTTGGCAAAAACACCAGGGTTACCATCCAAATATCTCTCAGCAAATTTCAACATGTAGCGATCGATCTTTTGAGCCTCACCAGGTAGTCTGAAGGACTGCAAGAAACGTCTCATGGCGTCAACAAAGGAAGTCTTGGAGAAATCCATAGAGTCAACAAAAGCGTGCATAATCCGGATGTTCTCCTCATCTCCTTCACCCAAGTATTCACCAATGACAGTCTTGTCCAGGCCTGGCTGCTCCAACAGGAACTTGGCGATGGTCTGAGGCTCCTTGTTTTCGAGGATATGGTTTTGAATCAGGAATTCAATACCTCTCTTGGGCTTGAAATTGAATTTCCTTACACCCTCCTGAAGAATGATTTTTCTCTGCTTCAAGTTCTCGAACTCTTGAGGATCATCGACATCGTCTGTAGAGGAAATAGCGGACGGAGATAGCGGAACAGCAGAACCGTTCGTACTGGATCTCTTGCGCGTCAAAATACCAGAGGCAGATCTCGAGTCAGGCGTCATGCCTTTCTGAGCCCATGAATTTAAAGATCTGAGAATGCCCACAATACAATTGAGAGAGGTGACTTTCAAAGCATACTCCACTGGGAATGGCAATGGCGTATCGGCCAAAGCGGCCTGTGAGGAAAGCTTCGATATCGACAGCAGAGGCAGCTGAGAGAGATTGTATGTCGCAATAGGTTTAGAGGCATGCTCAGAGTACTCGTACTTTTGCTTAGGAGTAGCCTCCACACGCGTAAGTGCAAGTCTCGTGAGATACTCAATGATCATTTGCGTAATGTTTGGGAGCTGAGAGTCACAGTCGTAGTTCAAGTAAAACTCAATCAAAGCCCTTGGATCATTACATAGTCTCTGAACGACAAGTATAAAGTATCTCTTCTGATGTGGAGTTGACGTTTTCAGCTCAGCGATCGGGAAGTAGATTTCTTCGAAAAACACAGGGATCTCTCTCTTGAATTGGTATCTCAGGTTACTGAGAATCAACCAGAAAATCTCAAGGGTTGTCTCGAAGACTGGAGAGATTGCGGAGGCCGCATTTCTGGAGATACTCAAGCAGAGATACTGTCTTATAGCATCAACAAGCACGGTCCCGTCCTTCGAAGAGGGAGAGTGGATCACGATGTCATTAGACAAGAATACGTCGATGTGCTCCTTAATTATGGAGTGAATGATGTGCAAAGATATAAGCTTGGAACGGACTGCGTGCGATCTCATGTCAATCGCATCATTCTCCAAAGTCTTGACCGAAAGCTTACACATCGCTCTGAAAAGCAAAAATGCATCCTTAATCATGAGCTCCTTTTCATCGCCGACATTATTTTCCTGGTCCACTAGTCGCTCCTCTTCATCATTCAAAGACTTCAGATTCTCGAGCTTGAGTGGCTCTGCCTCCTCGGATGTCACCCCATCCTCCTTGGTATGTGGGTCCACTATTGTACTGTTAGCATCACTTTCTGGCTCACTTCTCACAGAGTCTCTGGTACTCGAGAGCTTTTCAACCTTGTCAAACACCACATTGACCACCTGGGTCAAAGATGCCTGAGCAACACCCTGGTTCATTGGAGAAAGCGACAAGATGAAGATGTTGTAGATCTGTCTAATAGCCTTCAGCAAGGTGGAACCGTGAACAGGTAGGCTATCGTTGAGAACAGCAGCCATCAAGGCCCTGACTATTTGGATTTCAATCTTTTCATCTGTCCCTTCGCCTTGGAAAGCATTGGCAATGGTGTCGACAGCTGCATCAACCAGATTCACCCTTGGAGGAGGTGTAACAATTGAAGAGCCCACAGGAATATCCTCGTCAGTCAAGGCAGTGTTGGTCTTTGGAGGGGTAACTTGGATTGGCTCAAACAAGTTGAAAGTGAAGATCTTCGTGATACAGTCCAAAGCAACCACCACCACCTCGGTGGTGTGGAACTCGATCGCCTGTCTGAGGGTGTCAAAGATATGCGTTGTGTCGAACCCAGAAGTATCGAGTTTCTCCAACGATTTCTTAGCAGAGGACGACAAAAGCACGTTCTTCTTCACATCCTTGTGCTCACTGATACGGGTGATGGCAGTTTTCACAAAAGTAGTACTGGCAGTGGAGGTACGCGATGTAGTGGAGGCTGCCGAGGCGATGGACAGCGCACGGTTATGGTCGGACTCGTTATGAAGATCCGTGATGATCTTGGGTAACGGTGGGGTACCATTGGCAGTACCAACATCTGCCACATCTTCTTGCTCCTCCTCTGGTGGAATTTCGGGGTGTGCTGGTGGCTTAACGACATCTCCGGCCTCCGCCTCCTCCTTGTTCACAACTTCCTCAGCGGCATTACCCGTCTGAGCCACGACATCTCCTGCCGAAGCTTCCTCTGTGGCAGTAATGGTCTCTGACTCTACGGACTCCGCGTTCGGCTCTAATGGCTCGGTAGTGGATGTGGATGTTACCTGTTCTTCCACAGGTTCCTGATCTCGTGCCGGATCCTCGGACATTCCACTATATGGACACTCCCGTTAAAGAAACAATGACAGTGAATATCTGCTTAGACCTGCAATTCCACAACAGTGAATTTGTAATGGATTTGACTAGAAATCGGTTCGATTGTCAGTGGTAAATGTGTCCAATAGCGGTAGGCGAAGTCCCTTTTCGCTGGTGGGAGCGTTGGCAGTTCGCGCCCTCAAATATAGCCGGATTGAGCCTTCACCCTTGGGGCGGGCCAAGATATTGCTCAAGGAGGGAATCTGAGGTGAGATCTTCAGGGAAGCCTACCTGCTTATTGACCTCCACTATATCTGTAGCCACTCTAGTTCTCGGGGGATATCAAGCTTCGAAAAGGAGAATGCCACGGCAGGGTGTTGCCATGGCAACGGTTCTGATCTACCGATATCTCTCTGTTGACACCAGCCACCACTTCCTTCCCGCTAATTATCAAAGCCAAAACCAACCATCGCTTGTCCTGCCGGCGGTAGCAAGATAGCTTCCAATGCTCTACACTAGCGAGCTGTCTGGTTGTAGATCTGGGATAGTGTACACTTCGATCCTTGCCAGCCATCCCATCGGTTAGAGTACAGAAGTAGGAGATATGCAATCATTCTATTCGTTTCTACTGAAAGGCGCAGTCTATTACAGACCCAACGCCTTGTGAGATGCATCCTCTCACAATTTGAACTCTTCCGTGATGTTTTTGAAGATATGCGTCGGCAAAACGTCGTCATAGTAGACACCTCTTTTGCCATTGATCATCGCTGACTCCCAGTCTGAGCGAGCCCTCTGATTCATCTGCCCCCCGAATTCGGTCAAACCATAGATCAAGTTCTCATTTCCGATGTAGTTGTTATTTATGTTTCCAACAGATATATTTGCCAAATCAAACAGCATCTGTGCAGTGAGCCCCCACAGATCTTTGATCTCGGTTCTTTTGGACTCGAGATTGAGGCCATCAGCGAACTCGAAATCATCGTCGGAACTGAGATCTGCAACGTCGGTGAGCCATTGAACCTCATTGTCATTGATAGTAGGGTAGTAGAAGTGCTTGATTGGCCACTTGAGCTTCCCCCACTTATAGTGATTGAGGGTCTTTGTGAGATACTCTTTCTTCATATTCTTGTCAATGAGGTCAAGCAGTGGGACCGAGAAAACCGAGGCCGTCTCGCCTTGATTGAGCAAAAGCTTGATGTCATTGATCTTTCCCGTTTTGTCACCTTTGGGTGAAAGGAACCCCACCACAGGGCGTACACTGATAAAAGTTCGGGAGAGATAGTGTGGCAGAACATTCAGCCTCTCCAACGTTAAGCCCTGTCTGTGCAGCTCATCGTCGTATGGCAACCCGATCTCCTCCTGTGATTCTCTTCTGGCAATCTCCCAGTCTGTCTCCTGATCGTTATCTGACTTCCCTCCAGGCAGCGATACGTGTCCGGAAAAGTTGTTGAGCTGTCTTGATCTCTTGGTCAGAAGTACTCTCAGCTCTCCGTAATTGCCAACAAAGAGCACTATTAAAACAGCTGAACGTCTCGCCGAAGGCCACACAGCTTGCAGCGGATAGACACGGGGACAGGCATACTGTCTGATATTGGAGATGAGTTGTGAGACCGGTAAAATTGACATGTCGACCCCCGTACTATTTGCTGGCGTTTTGACAGTTACTTTTCCCCGCGGCGTATATTTTCGGCTGGCGTAGCGTAATTATGGGCCAGCGGTAAAAGTGCATGGTCTGGAAGGAGTGCCATTAGTAAACTCCAACTGCCAGTGAATCATAGGCTGGATCCGTTCTAAGAATCTTAGTTTCACCTACTCCTGCATCGGTTATGCCGGCGAGCCTCACGTTAGGGATTGAACTACATTGTGCCGAGTCCCGCACGGGTCTCAAGTACACTCTAGCAACCTGGATGGAGTAGCTGAAGAGCCCCAATTCCACTGTGCTAGCAGACCCAGCAGTAAGAAATTGATTCATAAGGCCATTGGAGTATATATACCCAGAATAGTGACCCCCTATTCTCGGTTGGAGGTGCTCGGTCTTCCGTCCCGCGCCAGACGCCCCTTTTTTATCCGGCCGCCACGGAATTCCAGAGCTCTTGCAAGCTCACGGCTTCTCATTTGATTTCTCCTTTGTTGCTTGTTGAAGCTCAAAGCAGAGATCCGGAGACACACAGCTTGACGGAGGGTATTGCTTGAGCCCTTTTCCACTAGCTACTCACCTTTGCTTATTGCAGCTAGCCATTGAATTGTTAGCCATTGTAAGTCACCTCACAGTGTGAAGGCATGGTGATCCCGATATCGTGCAACGAATGCAGAAGGAGAAAGATCCGTTGCAACAGGGTGCAGCCTTGTAAGAACTGCTCCAATCGTGGAGTGGAGTGCTCTTTTCCCCTCCGCTTCAGATCCATAGAGCTTCACAAGCTCGCTTCCGAGGCACCACCAGCAGTGTCTTACATACCACCTGGACAAATACTGCCCACTCCTCAAGGCTCACCCATGGACCCTGATCAAGTACAGTCTATCAACACCGAAGCTTTGAAAAAAGTGGAATACTATGAACAAAGATTGCAAGAGCTGGAGAGGAAACTTCGGAACTCAGAGGATCTCATTTCAATTTTTGATTCAAATGCAAAGTCGTCAGCTAAGCACTTTGGTGTGGACTCGATACAGTCTCTGGAGTATCAACTGTATAGTCGAGAGAAGATGACAGAGGAGACACCTACGAAGCTACCTGGGATTTCAGAGCTGACCAATGGACAGGGGATCGGAGTCTTGCCAGGAAATAGAAAGAAACATCTCCCAGTTCTTATCCATTCGGATGCCAGCTCCAATATGCAACTGCTGAAAAAATTAGTGTACAACTTTTTCCACCCACCATATACGAGCTTTTACAATGAGTTGTTTGACGAAGCTGAGATAATGGCCTTCCTGGATGAGCATGAAAAGATTACCATTTGGAACCATGATGAGATTATGATTGTGTTGATTGCAATCTTGGTGGACTCTTTGAAATTCGGGCTACTACACCCAAAATTCGCCATGATCCAGGATCTTTGCGTGTCTGTGACCGGGTTGATCAACTACTATTTCGAAATCTCAAAGGCTCAAAACACAGAATCGCTCAAGTTTCTGAAGTCTCAGTTGCTGGTGATGAACTACTTTTACTACGTTTTCGAGTTTGAAAAGTCTTGGAAAATGCTGTTCTCCATTGTTTCTAACGCATACGCACATGGCTTGCACATCTGTCAAGGTCCTTTGTGGAAAAGAATATCACGTCAAGAGGCGTTGATGTGCTCTTCCACATCTCGGCCCAACATCATTCATGGGTTGACGAAAGTGAACGTATCACGGGAGGAAGATCCTTACAGAGAGTATGAGTTCTACAATATCTTGAGAGATAAGAATATGGCACAGATTGAAGCATCAGTGAACAACGTGGAATTGAAGTATCAACAAGTGATGCAATTCGACAGCAGATTTGCCCAATATGGCGTCTTTTTGACGAGCTGTCTAGAGAGTCCTGTTGAAGAGATAAGAGCAAGAACAACCGTGCTGTTGATTATCCTCCAGAGTCAACACATCAAGCTGCACTATCCGTACTTTGAGAAGGACAGATTAAGTGACTTGAAGATGTTCGAATTGATCTACAGCTTCCTTGAGAATTTTTCAAACGTCAATATCCTCTACATGAGAGAAACGTTTACTGCTCTCGAGTGCTACGTTTATCAGATCCTCATCATGCTAGTGAAGTACTTCAATTTCAAAATTGTGGAAGGCTTACTCCACCCTAAGGACGACCCAGAGTCACGAGCTGCTCAAAACGATGAACTCACAAAGCTTGAGTTTTGCCAATCTCGTATTTTAGAGATCTTTGACGCTGAACCAGAGTTCTGCAACAAAAACATTTTGAAGGCGGTGTCCATTATCCGCACGATTGACTTCCAGCACATTCAGACTGCGATGGTGCAGACACAGGATGCACGCTATGCCAATGGTGATGTCAGGGACTTGATGGAGGACGAGACGATGTGGCTTGCGCTACGGGACGTATCGGAGGCGCCGCCTATGTACGATATCATGAAGGATAGAGACACAAGGCTCTATTCATGACCCATACAGCCACAGCATAGGCTCATATATACTCAATGATATCTACATGTAACAACGAAGTTGTCGTTATCTCCTTATCGGGAGTCTGTGCTCCCACCTAAAGTCGCACAATTGTTTAAAACCTCAAAGCACCCGAGCAGCTACCGAGCCATGATAAGGGATTGTGCATTTGCACTTCAGCCGTCTCCCTGGCCGGTAATTGCGCTAGACTGCCGGCCAGCGAGCTCATTGCCTATATCAGGTGACGAGTCATTTCGAGACATGTGCCCGATAGTATTTTTTGCTATTATTGCCACTATCTCCCAGTGACCCAGCCCCGCCACCTATGACGTAGCTGCTAAATGGGGAGACACGCTCGAAACAATCAGTGAGTCACCCCGGGTCTAGTCCCATTATTCGGGACTGGATTATGAAGCACACCCAGCACCCGCGTAAAACTAAGCCAGTAGCAAGCCAGTGGGGCCCGGAGTCTACAAGGATGCTCCGGTAACGTTCGGATCCCCGAGGCCTTTGTTCCGTGACAGATCCGCACGGCCGTTGGGATCCCCTCGGAAAAGACAGGCCTCACCCAGACACAGAGCTTATCCATCGTCACCACGTAATATGGTCATCTAAATCACCATCCCGTGCTGGGGGCTGTGCTAGAGAGCCCCGATCATTTTGATTATCTCGGGTGGCGGGTCTAGTCCGACGCGGTACGTGACGGGACTAGTCCCCACGCGCACAATAGAATGCGCGAAAAAGTTCCACAGCAACGGCGGGGCGCACGGGTGGGTCTAGTCCCTGGTCTGAGGTTTCATTTGGCCGTCACGTCTCGCCATTTATATAAGTGCTGATTAACCAGAACTCTTGCCCAACCGGTTTCTTCCAGTATCCAAGAGTATTGAGAGCTACCAAAGTAACAGGAGACGCCCTAGCCATTGTTCGAGAACAGCACCCGGCGCGACTCACCGAGACTTCCTACATTTCCACTCTCTGATAAGAGCACACGGCCGAAATTTCACCGAATTCGAAAGACAAAACACGTCAACAATCGCTCAACCAATTTTCACATTCTTCCAACAGCAACCACAATCTTCACCCCAAGTACGGTACTCGTCATTACCACAACAGTTAGACGATAAGAGCACCTCACTGTCTCTATCCAGGGAAGGCTGCTTACTCAAACGCGCAATCTCTCCAGATCTCTGTGAAGCTTTTCCAGCACTCGAGATCCAACAAGCTGTGGCCATGTCTGCGCAGCTCAAACTCACATCTCCAGACTCTCTGGCACCTTCGTCGCCCTTCTCCAACCACTCCAACCTTTCCGCTTCCTCCGTGTCGATGGAGTCTCCACAGTTGATTACTCAGGCCACGTATAAGAAGCCAACGTCCAAACATGTTACACAGCTCTCAACCTCATCAGTGGAGGGTATAGCGGTTGCCAACCAGTGCACTCCTGAGAGACTGGCACACCTGCTGCTGGTGACAGGTCCATTGGCGATACGCCACATCACGTCCAACCTGGCAAGACAGATCCAGGGCTTCGATAAGCTGTCACTCTCCAAACAGAGAAGACTCATAATGAGCTGCCTCAACCAAGGATATGAGGAGGAGTCCATCGTGTTTGAGAAGATTGGCTGGGGCCAATGGCGTGCCAAAAAGGTGCAGCCTGAGAACTTCATCAGCGAAAGAAACGCTATGGCAGTGGCTAACGCCAAGGTGAAGGACAACGATCAAGGCTCAGGGAGTCCTTCCTCCTCTTCGATGAAGAGCGCTGCAGCCGCTGCTAGAAGGGAGTCCATTACGAGAAACAACTACGAAATGGACAAACACAACAAGCTACTGAACAGAAAACCAAAGAAGGAGACGAAGGATCACCCAATGGACAATGACTTTGCCATTGCTTCTGATGATGAGGAGGAGAGCTCATCAAGCGACTTTTCCGATGGCGAGGAGGATGAGGTCTTCAAGTTCGATGACGAGGACCAGATCCCGCCACTGAAACTAAATGGTAGACTTGTCTCTCCACCATCCAACGGAACTACTTCAAGAAGATCGAGTCACTCACGCGGAATCCAGAAGCCAAAGTTCAAGTCACACAGATCCAACTCGCAGACTCCGACATCACCAGAGCTTCTCTACACATACAACAGTAAGAAGGAGCTGAAGGCACGCACAAGAAGAAACAGCTCAATAAGATCCACACTCAGTAACGAGAACGTTCATGACCAGTCAGAAACAGATGACGAGGACTGGCAGGGGATTGGAGCGGTAGGGCTTCGCAAAGATGTTAGCTCTGCGATGGCCATTGATCCAAAGTTCACGCCAGGAGTGCTGGAGAAGAGTGAGCAGGATGCAGCTCTGGCGTTGGTGAATCTGAGATCCATCTAAATGCTGTTCAATTGTAAAGCTATGGAAGGGGATTATCCCTTTGTACAACCGAGTACATGACTCATGTGCTTCTTTTTACGCTTTGAGTCTTATTCAACCATCATCTAATGATCCAATGTAACGATATTTCACTTCTCCTCTCCCTGTAGCTGATGGTGAATTGAAAAATGTTTTAATTCAACGCGTCCCGAGACGCGTCGCATGGCGGGGAAATGCACATCTCGCGTCATCTACCAATGCCGATCTCAAGGGTCTAAAGGTTACACATCCTCTAGACTAGAGACTAGGACTTGCGAGACTAGAAACGATTAAATATAAAGGTGGAATTAAAAAGCTTTATAAATTCTGCACAAATAGAAATATAAGAGAACGATAAACGTCGAGATGCAATCCGTCAGTTTGGTTCAGTTTACTTCTTAGCAGCCTTCTGGGCAGCCTTAGTGACCTTACCAGCCTTGTCAGACTTCTCAACAGACTTGATGACACCAACGGCGACAGTCTGTCTCATGTCTCTGACAGCGAATCTACCGAGAGGTGGGTAGTCGGTGAAGGCCTCAACACAGAGTGGCTTGGTTGGGACGAGCTTGACGATAGCAGCGTCACCGGACTTGACGAACT